>JAKOOJ010000005.1:92670080-93100080 GCA_022577455.1 Arizona elegans | reverse complement strand
TTTCTTCTTCTTCTATTTCATTATCCAGCTTGAGCATATCAACCTAAATCTAATCTCTTTGTTACACTTCTGAAGAGATACGGAAGAGCAAACGGTGGCTCTTCCTGGAACTTGAGTAAGAGGATTTCTGTGCCCCGTTAAGCTTAAATTAAAACTATTAGGCAGGACAAAGCTAATTAAAATGGTCCACTAAAATGAAATTCTACAGTACGTATGCACAGACTTCCTCACACTGGCGTCATCTTGCCGATGGTTTTGGAGTGGGTCTGTACACCCCACTGTAGCAGCATTGTTGTAAGCTCCCTTTAAAATATGCACACTTCAGGAACCACCTGGTTCTTGAACTAAATAATTCTTTTGAGAAAGCTAGGTGCTTATTTTTTTTTTTTTTTAGCTTACATACGCAAGAACTTCTTTGCAATTTTGAAAAGGTTACACCACAGCACCCCCTTCTGCTAACTAAGCTGAGTGGTTTTAGCTCATCTACCCTGCAGCTTCACGACTTTCCTTCAAGTTAACTTTCCCTGGATGCGGTGCCGAAGCGTAAGCATGAGAGTTAACGTGCAGTAGCTGTCAAATTGGTATGAATGGCTTGATGAAGAGGTGAAGATTGCAGGATCAGTTATGAAGAAGGCAAACCCGATTTGGATTATAATGACTGCTTAGGCCTTGAACAATTTTTAGTTTAGAACAGAGGTCTGCAACCTTAAACACTCATAGAGCCGTTTGGACCCGTTTCCCACAGAAAAGAAAACACTGGGAGCCACAAAACCTGGGTGGGCGTGGCCAACTCAATGTCACTCACTTCCAGCAGTCACATGACACCCCCCCCAGCCACGCCTACCCAGCCAGTCATTAGGGCAGAGAACCAGTTGTTAAAAAACACCGGGAACCACAAAACCTTTTTGACATATCTCTCTCTCCCCTCCCTCCCTCTCCCTCTCTCTCTGTATCTCTCTATGTCTCTCTCACTCTCCCCCTCTCTCTGTATCTCTCTATGTCTCTCTCTCTCTCCCCCTCTCTCTGTATCTCTCTGTCTCTGCCCTGGCCACTTCTCTATCCCCTGCCGTCGCCCTTACCTTCTCAGGCCAGGCAAGGAGTGACTGGGAGGGGAGAGCGAGGGGCGAGGCCAGCCAGTGGTGGGATCACCTGACAGGGAGCCACAGCAGAGGGCCCAAAGAGCCACATGTGGCTCCGGAGCCGCAGGTTGCTGACCCCTGGTTTAGGCTGAAGCAATCAAAAACAGTCTGGATCCTTTTACCTGTTGCATGTTTACATGTTGTGTTTAGCATTTTTTGTTGCTATGTATTTTCTTGAGGTAAGACAAGAAAATAAATCATCGTGAACTGAAACATTGTTGAAGTACTGAGAAGACTCCAAATGTAGAAACCAAAAGCCAAGAGACTTCCAGTTGTTGTTGTTGTTGTTGTTGTTGTTGTTTTAAAAAATGACAAATTACATCTAAAAGAGGCATGTGAGGAAGTGGTTTGTAAACGTTGCTTAAAAATCCCAATTTATGCGATTGCCATTTTGATCATTGGATAGGACCTGGGCTAATATGACTATGCTTACCTTCTGTTTAGGGAAGCAGAATGGGTGTGTGAAATCTGGGTTGGTGGGCGATGCTGTATTCTGATCTTTCACAATAAACCATGATGGGGCTTAGAATAGAATAGAATAGAATAGAATAGAATAGAATAGAAGAGAAGAGAAGAGAAGAGAAGAGAAGAGAAGAGAAGAGAAGAGAAGAGAAGAGATGGAAGGGACCTTGGAGGTCTTCTAGTCTAACCCCCTGCTTAGGCAGGACACCCTTCAACATTTCAGACAAATGATTATCCAATCTCTTCTTTAAAATCTCCAGTGTTGGAGCACCCACAACTTCTGGAGGCAAGTTATTTCACTGATTAACTGTTCTAACTGTCAGGAAATTTCTCCTTAGTTCTAGGTTGCTTCTCTCCTTGATTTGTTTCCACCCATTGCTTCTTGTCCTACCCTCAGGTGCTTTGGAGAATAGCTTGACTCCCTCTTCTTTGTGGCAGCCCCTGAGATATTGGAAGACTGCTATCATGTCTCCCCTACCCTTTCTTTTCACCAAACTAGACATACCCAAATTCAGCAACCTTTCTGTATATGTTTTAGCCTCCAGTCCCCTAATCCCTAATCATCTTTGTTGCTCTTCTCTGAAGTCTTTCTAGAGTCTCAATATCTTTTTTACATCGTGGCAAAACTGGATGAGTATTCCAAGTGTGGCCTTACCAAGGCATTATAAAATGGTATTAACAATTCATGTGATCTTGATTCTATCCCTCTGTTTATGCAGCCTAAGACTGTGTTGGCTTTTTTGGCAGCCGCTGCACACGGCTGGCTCATATTTAAGTGATTGCCCACTAGCACGTTTTGTCCCCCACTAGGACAATGTACCCCAAGTTTTAGGACTGAGCCAAAACTTCATCCTTTTGCAAAAAGAAATATATATTAAAAAAGCAAATCTTAGTTTGGCAATCGCATACACAACACAACATATTTAGCCCCATCAGAATGGTCCTGAATCTTCGTGCCTGACAGTGAGTTGGGTCAATTGGCCAGGTTTAGCTTCAGGTTAAAAATCTGGAAGGCAGAAAACTTTCTGCTATCTTCAAGGTTTTGTCCAAGTCCAGGTACAGATAGATCTCAAGTTGCGACCACATGGCATAGGGCCTAGCTATCTTCGAGACCGCCTGCTGCTACCGATGACCTCCCATCGACCCGTGCGCTCCCACAGAGAGGGCCTCCTCGGGGTGCCATCAGCCAAACAGTGTAGGCTGATGACCCCCAGGGGGAGGGCCTTCTCTGTGGGGGCACCTACCCTCTGGAATCAGCTCCCCCCAGAGATAAGGAGAATCCGGCACCTCACTGCCTTCCGTCGTGCCCTTAAAACCCATTTTTTCCAGCAAGCCGGGCTGGCTTAAGAAGAAATTTTTAAATGTTTTTAAATGTTTTAAACGCTTTAATTGGTAGTGAGTTTTAATTGGGCCAAATTTATATATCTTTTAATTGTTTTTTAATATTTGTCCTGCATGTTTTTTTAATTTTGGCTGTACACCGCCCTGAGTCCTCAGGGAGAAGGGCGGTATAGAAATTCAATAATAAATAAATAAATAAATAAATTGAGCCCAACACTTCTGTTGACAAACAAGAGAGTTCTTAAGTGAGTCTTGCCCCATTTTATGACCTTTCTTGCCAGAGTTGTTAAATGAATCCCTGCATTTGATAAGTTAGTAACCCGGTTGTTAAGTGAATCTGACTTCCCCATGGACTTTGCCTGTCAGAGGGTCACAAAAGGGGATCACATGACCTTGGGACACAGCAACGGTCATAAATATGAACCAGTTGCCAAGCATCTGGATTTTGATCACGTGACCCCGGGGATGCTGCAAAGGTCATACGTGTGTGTAAAATGATCCTAAGTCACTTTTTTTGACTGCCGTTGTAACTTTGATCGAACTGCTGTAAGTTAAGGTCTGTCTGTAGTTAGTTTAACACTAGAAAGGATCGTATTGATCTAATACTAATTTGGCTATGAAAGTTTGGACCATAAGAAAGGCTGAGCGCCAAAGAATGGAGGCCTTTGAACTCTGGTGCTGGAGAAGACTCCTGCGAGTCCCTTGGACTGCAAGGCGATCCAACTGGTCAGTCCTAGAGGAGATCAACTCTGACTCCTCTTTAGAAGGACAGATCCTGAAGATGAAACTCAAATACTTTGGCCACCTAATGAGAAGGAAGGACTCCCTGGAGAAGACCCTGATGCTGGGAAAGACTGAGGGCAAAAGAAGAAGGGTGTCAACTGGCAAAGCACTTCCATGTCTGTTATCATGAATTAATTAGGGCATCTTTCGGAAACCTGACAAAGGGGACAACAGAGAATGAGGTGGCTGGATGGAGTCACTGAAGCAGTCGGGGTGAGCTTAAATGGACTGCGGGGGATGGTAGAGGACAGGAAGGCCTGGAGGAATATCGTCCATGTGGTTGCGATGGGTCGGACACGACTTCACAACTAACAACAAAATGCTAATTTAACCCACGAGAGGTTGGTTGTCTGGATCAATGGCCGGTTTGGCTATTTCCACTGTGGATGAACCTCCACAGGGAACCCCTTGAGTCTGTTGTGGAAATAAAACCAATGTTGAGTAAAGTTATCCCTTTCACGTGGCAACTGAATGAATGGTAGTACCTTAAATTAGGAAAGGGCGGCCAACAGGGAGATCATGCTATGCATTATGTGGCACATTGGTCCTCTTTGAAAGCCTGGTGCATTCTTCTTAATCCCCTTTCATCCTATCCAGTCAAGATATTTTGGTTTCCTCAGCAAATCCAGCTTCCCCATTGCTTGCTCTTAATTCCGAATGATTTATGAACATGTCGTTAAAAAAAAAATCTTTTGAGGAACCATATTTCTTTCATGGTGAGAAATCCTCTTTCATCAATACTCTTTTTTTGTTATGTTTTAAGGACCTGCTATTCCATGAAAATAAAACAACCTCTGATCTTATCCCAGGAGTTTTTTTTATTATTGTTGTTGTTGTTGTTGTTGTTATTATTATTATTATTATTATTATTATTATTATTATTATTAATATTATATCTTTAGTGAGAATCACAGCCTTTGAGGCTGTTTAATAGCTCAGAGCTCGAGTCCTAACCAAGGACCTAGGAACTGTTAAGGTATCGTCAGAGGATGTAAGCTGTTCCGAGTAAGGTGGTTTTTTGTAGAGTCAAAATGTTCAAGTCTGGCAAATTTAGAATTTCTAAATAGCGGGGTAGCCCTTTGGGTATTGCTCCAAGGGCTCCAATTACGATCGGGACAACACACGATTTCTTTTTCCACAGTCGCTCAACTTCAATTTGCAAGTCCCGGTACTTTGTGATTTTTTTCTTGCTGCTTATCTTCAATCCGTGCATCACCAGGTATTGCAATGTCAATGAACCATACTTTTTTCTTTTCAACTATTGTTATGTCAGGTGTGTTGTGGACCAAGTGCCTGTCAGTCTGAATCCTAAAGTCCCACAAGATCTTGAGTTTCTCATTCTCTAAAACTTTCTCAACCTGATGTTCCCAGTGGTTTTTGCTGTACTCAAATCCAAACTTCTGGCACAATTTCCAGTGAATGATCTTAGCAACATGGTCATGGCGTTGTAGATAGTCAGTTTGTGAAATTTTGCTGCACCCACTGATCAGGTGGTCGACTGTCTCATCTTTCTCATTGCAGAGGTGGCATTTGCTGTTGGTGGTAACATGTTGAATTTTTGCCTTGATGCAGTTTGTGCATGAATAACTTCATGCAGTTGTTGTTGTTGTTATTATTATTATTATTATTATTATTATTATTATTATTATATCAAAGCCTTTTGAAAATCCAAATAAGTAATGAATAAAGGATAATATCCATCCATATGTTCGTCGTTCAAAGATCTTGAAAAGTTTAGTGACATTCCACTTAATTTCCAGCAATGATACCCTTGACTCTTCTTCAGGAGGGCTTGTCATTCTACTTAGCCAATGATAACATCTTTATTGGCTTTAATAAAGACAATAGTTTGTGGCAACAGTTTGTGATGAAACCCAACTACATTACGTATGAAGCAGTTTATATACCGCCTCTCTATGATGAGATTGGGGAAAAGATGGAGTCTTGGTTTTGGTTCAGTTTAATTTCCTTTCTACAGTAGCGGGCAAAATTGTGGAAAGCTTTTGGAAAAAGTGTATTTTTGAGGCATGATGGCTAATAACACCACTTTTTTTTTTTTTTTTTGAGTTTCAAGATAATCCTATTCCACTGCTGGAATGGCCTGGGAATAGCCCAGACCTTAACCCAATGGAAAATCTATGGAGCCAACTAAAGAAACTTGTTAGTCAGAAGCGACCCAGCAATAAAACCCGGTTAATATAAGCCATCTTCAATCTTGGTTTCACATTATAACAGCTGCAGAGATAAAAGACTTGGTTCACTCCATGGGAAGATGTCGTAAGGCTGTCATTCATGCTAAAGGTTACCCAACCAAGCATTAACTGACATGGTGATAATTTTTGTATATCTCATTTTTTTCTATGATGATAATTGTTGTAATTTTCTCATTTTTTTCTACCTGTTTCACTTTTCTTCTTTATAGTGTCACTGCTATTCTAATAGCAAATTCTTCATAAAAGTTATTGTATTACATTCTTGATTAAATTATTTTTCCATTAATATATAATTTTATGATGCTACTCAGGGGTGGGTTCTACTTACCTTTACTATCAGTTCGCAACGCATGTGCTCGTTTCGCTCATGCACACACGTGCTCTTTTGCGCATGAGCAGTAACATTTTGGTGACGTCGGGGTCAGTGGGCGGGGCCTCCCGCCGGTTTTACTGCCGGTTCTATACAATTTTGGCCACTACTGTAGGTTGTCCTGTTTCTGCATTTTGCTTTACTTTATTGCTTTTTTTTTAGTCATGTTGTTTGATTATGAGCTAAAGTCATCACAAGATGTTCCAATCCTAAAGGTTCACTATTTTGACCATGTTACAGGTAGTCCTTGACTTATGAGCCAAATTGAGCCCAAAGTTTATGCTGTTAAGTGTTGCATTTGTAAAGTGAGTTTTGCCCACGAGTTTTCTCGCCACTGTTGTTAAGTGAATCATGGCAGCTGTTTAATTAGTAACAAGATTGTTAAATGAATCTGGCTTCCCCATTGACTTTGCTTGTCAGAAGGTCACAAAAGGAGAATCACGTGACTTCGGGACACTGCGACCATCATCAATAGATGCTACATTTATCAAGTGTCTGAATTTTGATCATGTGATCAGAGCAGATGCTGCAATGGTTGTTAAGTATGAAAAACGGTCATAAGTCACTTTTTTCAGTACCATTGTAACTTTGAACGATCACTAAACAAACTGTTGAAAGTTGAGGACTATTTGTACTAATAAAGTACCCCAAAAGAGTTTATCCTGCAAATTACACAACATAGTTGCACACAGAAGATTGCAAGGTAAAGAAGAAGGTACAGAAGATAGTAAAGGTAAAGGTTCCCACACACATGCGTGCTAGTCATTTCTGGCTCTAGGGGGCGGTGGTCATCTCCGTTTCAAAGCCAAAAGCCAGCGCAGTCCAAAAACATCTCCGTGGTCACATGGCCAGCATGACTAAATACCAAAGGCGCACGGAACGCTGTTACCTTCCCACCAAAGGTGGTCCTATTTTTCTACTTGCATTTTTAACACGTTTTCGAACTGCTAGGTTGGCAGAAGCTGGGACAAGTCACAGGAGCTCACCCCGTTACACGGCACTAGGGATTTGAACTGCTGAACTGCCGATCTTTTGATCAATAAGCTCAGTGTTTTAGCCACTGAGCCACTGCATCCCTATACTCCCTATGGAGTATAGTTGAATTCCCAACATGGCAATGAGATGGATCTCACCTGATGCCAACGACCAAGAGGACGCCCTTGAAAAAAGAAGGAATACGGGAGATAAGATAATGTTCTAGCATTTGAGGGGCTGCCACAAAGAAGAACTAAGGAGAAATTTCCTGACAATGAAAACAATTAATCATTGCAATGGCATGCCTTCAGAGGTTGTGGATGCTCTATCCCTGGAGGCTTTCAAGAAGAGATTGGACAGCCATTTGTCTGAAATGGTATAAGAAGAATGCTCAAGAAAAGAAGAATGCTCAAGAAAAGGGTTGGACTAGATAATTTCCAAGGACGCTTCCAACTCTGTTACTCTATGTTTTATGAAATACAGGGCGAAGAACATTCATAGTTGACTTTAAACATCACATGGGGAAATGCCAACATTCTCACCCAACCCCAAAAATACTGGAGATCCCTTGCTTCCTGCATATGCTCCACAGCACGGGAGGATCTAAAATGCTACACAAAACATCACAAGAAGCTTATTGCAACTATAATTTCCTGGAATTTTGTTAGATGCCTTAAAAAAAAAATGGCACTTTGGTTATTTTCCAGCATCTCGTTCAGGAGCCCATGCAGGGATCGTTCCGTATTTTTGCTAGAAAACTGTCATTCGAGTTCTGGATCTGATTATTTGTTGCTTGGGTTTCAGTTTGGAAATCTCTATGTCCACCTTGGCCTAAAACTGCACATATGTGTTCCTGTTCTTCCAGACTCCGTTCTGCAGGGACATCTGCTGCTAAGTTGTTCCAGAAATCTTACAGTGGAGATGAAAGACTGCGGGGGAATCAGGGATACCCATCAAATTCAGTTTGTATAATGTGCTGTAAGGTTTTGTTAAAATGAGCTCATTGCTTATTTTAATTTCTACAATCCTTGTCATGAGCCTCTGTTGTGAACCACCCTGTGGGGCTTGTGAGCCGAAGGGCGGGGCAATAATGCAGTCAATCAATACAAAACTAAGGGGGAAAAAAACAACAACAACAGAGGAAACAAATTGTCTGGCTGAATCAAACGTTCAATAAGTTACAGTAAAACAAATCAATTTTGAGCTCTGCAAAAAAACAGCCATTCCTCGTGATTGCATAAAGGCTAGTGGCTTTGATCAAAGGGAAGCCATTCAATCTAGTCCCTAATCCAATCCTTTTTTTTTTTTTTAAAGGCATTTAAGCAGCGGGAGTTAGAAAGAGAAGAAAGAAAAAAAAAGCATTGATAACAGCTGGGATTTAAATTTATTTATTTTTTTCCCTTGCTCGTCTTTTGTTTCAAAAGGATTCCTGTTATTGGCCACTTCCTTTTCCATCACAAGAAGACGGGCCATTGACTAAACTGAAAAGGTGTAAGAGGAAAACTTTGAATTAATCTTCCGAGAAGGAAAAAAAGAATGTTTGATCAGCCGGTAGAAGAGGATAGAAACTTCTGATGTTGACAGCAGGCATCTGTTGATTGGCATCTTTGATGCCTGGCTGGGGAATTGGTCTCCAGTCAGGCAAACATACCTTGTGTTGGTGGGTGGCAGGGTTCCTGATAGGGCCCCTGGGAAGATTAATTCTGGATGAGATGCAGGGTGAAGAGGTCGGTTGTGATTATAGAAGGGCCAGTCATCATAAGACTTCTATCATCCCCAAAGAAAAATTAATCAGGGTGAATTGAATCTGACTTCTTAAACATTATTGCTGAAAGGGAGGGTTGGGGGAAAAATAGCCAGGAGGCATTTAAAGCAAAGTCTTGAAGAGGATAGGAGGAGGAGGAGGAGGAGGAGGAGGAGGAGGAGGAGGAGGAGGAGGAGGAGGAGGAGGAGGAGGAGGAGGAGGAAAAGGAAAACTCTACCACTTCATAACTGCCTGAGCCTAACAATTTATGTTAGGTTAACTGTTCATTGTGAAGGAGAAGGAGAAGAAGAGGAAATATCCTCCTTTTCATAACTAGTTTTAAAGACTTCAATATACTTTTTCCTGTTACATGACTTTCAGAGGTCAATATATCTATGGTTGGTTGGTTTCAGTAAGGCATTCGACAAAGTAGACAACAACCTACTTGTTGGTAAACTAGAAAAACGTGGAATAGATAACATCACCACCAGATGGCTTGAAGCTAGCTGAGAAACTACTCAACGAGCAGTGGTGGGATTCAAACTTTTTTTACTGCTGGTTCTGTGGGCATGGCTTGGTGGGCGTGGCATGGCTTGGTGGGTGTGGCTTGGTGGGCATGGCAGGGGAAGGATACTGTAAAATCTCCATTCCCACCCCACTCCAGAGGAAGGATACCATAAAATCTCCTTTTCCTCCCCACTCCAGGGGAAGGTTACTGCAAAATCCCCATTTCCTCCCGATTAGCTGGCACCCAGGAGGCAGAGAATAGATGGGGGCGGGGCCAGTCAGAGGTGGTATTTACCGGTTCTTGAAACTACTCAAAATTTTCGCTACCGGTTCTCCAGAACTGGTCAGAACCTACTGAATACCACCTCTGTCAACAAGTAGTCCTTAACGGTACTACATCTACATGGAGGGAAGTAAGCAGTGAGGTACCACAAGGTTCTGTCTTAGACCCAGTAATCTTCAATATCTTCATTAATGAAGTTATTCTATTCCCTCATAAATTTTCTATTCCCTCATCTATGAGGAAATAGAAAGGGAACTTATCAAATCTGCGATGACGCTATGCTGGCAGGAATAGCCAAACCCCAGAAAAAAAGCTCAGGATCCAAAAAGATCTTGACAGACTTGAACAATGGGTCCTATCCAACAAAATGAATGTTAATGAAGAAAAGCAAAGTTTTACATTTAGGCAGGGAAGAAAAAAGATATCAGTACAGATTAGGCGAGGCCTGGCTCAAAAACAATAATTATGAGAGGGACCTTGACGTCCGAGTAGATGATCACTTGAATATGAGTCAGCAGTGTGTGGCAGTAGTCAAAAAAGCTAGTACAATGCTTGGCTGTATAAACAGGGACAGAGAATCAAAATCACCTGAAGTATCAGTACTACTTTATAAAACCTTAGTAAGACCACACCTGGAATACTGAAAATCAATTTTGGTCACCACAATATAAAAAAAGATGTTGAGACTTTGGAAAAGGTTAAGAGAAAAAAAGCACATAAGATGAACAAAGGCCTGGAGACCAAAACATTATGAAGAAGGGCTGCAGGTTTTGGGTCTGGCTAGTTTAAAGAAAAGCAGAATTGGAATTGACATGATAGCATGTCAAGATAGTTTTTGAGAGGCTGCCACAAAGAAGAGGGGGTCAAATTATTCTCCAAAGCACCAGAAATAATGGTTGGAAACTAAACAAAGAGAGAAGCAACCTGGAATTAAGGAGAAACTTCCTAACAGTGAGGACAATTAACCAGTGGGATAGCTTGCCTTCAGAAATCGTGGGTGCTCCATCACTGGAGGTTTTTAAGAAGAGACTGGATAGCCACTTGTCTGAAATGATATAGGTTCTCCTGCTTAAGCAGGGGGCTGGACTAGGAGACCTCTAAGGTCCCTTCTAGCTCTATTCTATTCTTAACCCTTTTGAGCTTCAGAGAACTTGGCATAGTTCTTTTGCACTTAGACTCTTCATTTTATTTATTTGTTTCAATTTGGTTTGGTTCTGCAACCCAACAAGACAGACACAGACTTCAGAGGATAATTAAAACTGCAGAAAAAAAACTGCAGTTCTACCAACCTGCCTTCCATTGAAGACCTGTATACTGCACGAGTCAAAAAGAGGGCTGTGAAAATATTTACAGACTCCTCGCATCCTGGACATAAGTTGTTTCAACTCCTACTCTCAAAACGACGCTATAGAGCACTGCAGATCAGAACAACTAGACACAAGGACAGTTTTTTTCCCAAACGCCATCACTCTGCTAAACAAATAATTCCCTCAACACTGTCAAACTATTCACTAAATCTGCATTACTCTCACTGTTAATCTTCTCATCGTTCCTATCACCCATATCCTCCCACTTATGACTGTATGACTGTAACCTTGTTGCTGGTATCCTTATGATTTATATTGACTGTTTCCTAATATGATTTGATTGCTTATTTGTTCCCTATGACTATCATTAAGTGTTGTACCATATAATTCTTGATGAATGTATCTTTTCTTTTATGTACACTGAGAGCGTATGCACCAAAGACAAATTCCTTGTGTGTCCAATCACACTTGGCCAATAAAGAATTCTATTCTATTCTATTCTATTCTATTCTATTCTATTCTATTCTATTCTATTCTATTCTATTCTATTCTATTCTATTCCTCCTTATTCTATTTTTCTTACATTCCCCCCTCTTTTTCTTCTACACACACACACAGAGAGAGAGAGAGAGAGAGAGAGACAGACAGACAGACAGAGAGAAAACCCAAATACATTTGCAGGAAGTTTACTTAAAAATAGTCTTATTACACTGCTTCTTTGTATATTTTCCTTCTTTTTTTTTGTAAAAGTTGTTTTTTTTTCCCCCAATAAATTCTATGTTACCATTAAAGAGGCTATTCATCATGCTTACTAATGTTATTAATCAAGATAACCACAGTACCCTTAAAATGAGATCATTCTGATAAATCATGTATGACATGAAAAGACTTTATTCCTTTTAAGTGCAATTTAGACTGTAATTTTTCCCTCTCATTTATGATTCATGGGAGAAGCATAGATAAAATTCCTGCCCGCATTTACACCTTATCTCCAGTAATAATTCAAAGTTACTTTTAGATGAAAATCCAGGGGACTGATAAGCCAAACAGATTGCTGCCTCATAATTTTTTTGGCATTCAGGCATTTCCCCCCAAATGATGTTACATACATTAGGAAGATATTGATTTTATGCAATTAAGCTTAAATGAATGAGGCCTACTTTGGATTCTCTCTCTCTCTCCCTCTCCCTCTCCCTCCCTCCCTCCCTCCCTCCCTCCCTCTCTCTCTCTCTCTCTCTCTCTCTCTCTCTCTCTCTCTCTCTCTCTCTCTCTCTTAATTCTGCTGATCCAGCTGCACCTAATTCTTGACTTTATAAGGTGGTGAAATAAAACAATGTTTATTGTTCCTGTTGTAAATTTCAGCAGAGCAAGACTTTTGCTTATAAAAATTGGAGGGTTTTTTCCCCCGGTAGTGTCACTTTAATTTTGAAAAATGATACATGGGTAGTCCTTGATATATGACCACCATTGGGTCCAGAAATACTGTCGTTAAGGAAGTTGTTAAACGAGTCACATCCAATCTTGTCACCTTCTTTGGCACAGTCTTAAGGGAATAATGTTGTTTGGTTTTCCCCGTTGACTTGACTTGTTGGAAGTCAACTAGGGAAGGTCATCAATGGCGAAATGGTAAATACATGCCGATAATTGCTACAGTTGTAAGTGTGAGGAGCACTTGTAACTCACTTTTTAGCCATTGGAACTTCGAAAGTTTGCCAAACAGAGCCATGGTGGCACAGTGGTTAGAATGCAGTATTGCAGGCTGGCTCTGTTCGCTGCCAGCAGTTCGATCCTGACCGGCTCAAGGTTGACTCAGCTTTCCATCCTTTCAAGGTCAATAAAATGAGGACCCAGATTGTTGGGGGCAAGAGGCTGACTCTGTAAACCACTTAGAGAGGGCTGTAAAAGCACTGTGAAGCAGTATATAAGTCTAAATGCTATTGCTATTGCTATTGACTCAGCTTTCCATCCTTTCAAGGTAAATAACATGAGGATCCAGATTGTTGGGGCAAGAGGCTGACTCTGTAAACCACTTAGAAAGGGCTGTAAAGCACCGTGAAGCAGCATATAAGTCTAAGCACTATTGCTAAAACGAATTGTTGTATGTTGACGACTACTTGTAATACTTAGAGTAAATATCTGGATTGTAGCTCAAGGCACATTTGGAAACACTAATTGGCTTCATCAAAGTTATGAGCCGTGGTGGCGCAGTGGTTAGAATGCAGTACTGCAGGCTACTTCTGCTGACTGCTGGCTGCCTGCAGTTTGGCAGTTCAATTCTCAACAGCTCAAGGTTGACTCAGCCTTCCATCCTTCCGAGGTCGGTAAAACGAAGACCCAGATTGTTGGGGGCAATAGGCTGACTCTGTAAACCACTTAGAGAGGGCTGTAAAGCGTGGTGAAGCAGTGTATAAGTCTATGGGATATTGCTATAGCTATAGTCTGGATTAGAAGGCAGTAGCTATTTTTTTTATTTAAAAAAATATCCCCACAAGGCCTGCTTTTGATGCAGGAAAGTGAACGGCATGTGGGGAAGCTCAGGGAGGATGAAAACCGGGCCTACTGGAACTTTGGGAAGGCTGGAAACTGGCTCCAGAGGGCCTCTGGAGCTTGGGGAGGCCATTTTCACCCTCCTGGAGGCTCGAGAAAAGCCCCCGGAGCCTGGGGAGGGCAAAAACGCCCCCCACACCATGGTGCAGGAGGCTGACTAAGTCACACCCACTATGGCCATGCCCACTCATCAACCAGGCAGAGAACCCCTTGCTAAAATTTTTGAAGCCTACCCCTGGCTCCTCTTACTGCCACTTTTTGGCCTTGACTTTCCACATCTTCTCCAAATCCTTTTTCAGGCCCTGGTCCTCCTCCAGCTTCTCCTTCTCCTTATTCCTGATGTTGCTGTCACATGGCACCACAACATCTTTCACCACCGTTGTCTTCCAGTCCTTGTCTATTATCACCATGTCTGGTTGATTAGCTAGCACCTGGTTGTCGGTCTAGATCTGGAAGTCTCACAAATGATCTTAATGTTCCTGCAGTGTTCGTGTTTTCAGTATAAATCCATTCCTTTTTATTGTAAGATTGTTTCTGAAATTTAAAAAAAAAAAACCTTTCCTCATAAAATACTGCCTGCGGGATTTTTTTTTTTTTTGTTTACTTGTTTTTCTTTGTATTGGCAACACATATTAAAAGACGTTAAAAATAACACAATAATTGTGCTGGTGAGGGGCACACTCTTGATTGCAAGTAAGACAATAGTGCTATTCATTAAGCCAAAGAATGTCTGAATGTCATACTGCTAGGATTTTTTTTAAAAAAAATAAATAAATCTTGAAATAAATCACTTAGAAATGTTTACACAACCATCTAAGTTTCTCAAGTAAAAAATAAATAAAAAATAATGCTTTTTCATCTAGAATTGAGCATCATTTAAGACTTTGTTTTTAATCTTCTTTAAAAAGTGGATGGGTGCAAAGAGTGGGGGTTTTTTCCCCCAATTGCTGAGGGATAGACATGTGTTTAATGAATAAATAGATAAATAAATAGAGCTGGAAGAAGATTAAGGAAGAGGTAAAAGTATGTTAAGAAAGAGATATAAATAGAATGATAACTGTTAGTATTATGATGGCGAGGATAATCCTGCTTAATGTTATTATTGGATTTTTATTAGAAGATATGTTAAGAGGAAAATGAATAGGTTTATAATGTTTAATTGTTGAACATAATTTTGATTAGAGAGCTAATATTAATGTGAATGATGTTGTTAATGCTGAAGGCCGTCGCACAGAAATATCTGTACCCAGACAACACACTGTTTAAGGAAAGATGGAATGTTTATATTTTGAAAAATAAAAAAAAAACTTTTGAAAAAAAAAAGAATAAAGCTGGAAGGGATCTTGGAGGTCTTCTAGTCCAGCCTCCTGCTCAAGCAGGAGACCCTATACTATTTCAAAGAAGTGGCTGCCTGGTCTCTTCTTAAAAAAACTCCAGTGATGCTGTGCCCACAACTTCTGAAGGCAAGATGATCCTCTGGTTAATTGTCCTCACTGTTAGGAAGTTTCTCTTTAATTCCAGGTTGCTTCTCTCCTTGATTAGTTTCCATCCATCCATTGTTTCTTGTCTTGCCTTCTGGTGCTTCGGAAAATAAGTTGACCCTCTCCTCTTTGTGACAGCCCCTCAAATACTGGAAGACTGCTATCATGTCACCCCTAATCCTTCTTTTCTCTAGAATGGCCATCTTTTCTTTCATGAGAGAGTGAAGAAGATTCAAGAACTTGACCTCCAAGCCTAATAGTTAGGAGACAAATTAGAATTAGAATTCTTTATTGGCCAATTGTGATTAGACACACAAGGAATTTGTCTCTGGTGCATAAGCTCTCAGTGTACCAGTGGTGGGATTCAAATAATTTAACAACTGGTTCTCTGCCCTAATGACCGGTTGGGTGGGTGTGGCCATGGTGGGCGTGGCCAGGGGGTGTGACAGGCAGCACTCGACCTTCTGCAACCCCCTGGGAGCAAAAATGGGCCATGGGGGGAGGACATGCCTCCCCCCGCCCTGTTTTGGGCATAGTAGGCCTCCCTGCAGCCTCCTGGGAGCAAAAACAGGCCATGGAGGGCCGCCCCACCCCCCTGACCCTCGCCCCCTGTTTTGGGCCTAGGAGGTCAAAATTTACACTTACCTGGGAGCCAAAATGGGGCACGTGGGAACTCCGGGAAGGGGCAGGAAGGGACGGGGCCAGCCAGCAATTTAGCTACCGGTTCGCTAGAACCACCCCGAACCTGCTGAATTCCGCCACTGCAGTGTACATACAACAATAGTGAGAGATCATTATCATAGTCATTGTAAAAATACACTCATCATAAAACATTAGATACAACACTTAGTGATAGCCACGGATACTACAATTTGCTTACAAAACTGATGCCTCAGTAAAACTGGTTAGCCTTGTAGTTGCTCCCAGATGGGGTGTATGTTTTCTTGCCAAAGACTAAGCCAGTTCTTTCCTCCATGTTCACTAGGAAAAGTATGAGGAGTTAAGCAATTTTTTTTAAAAAAAACCAAAGGCCTGAAGTCTTTGGAATAGCACTATTCCATATCCCTAAATACAGGGGTGAAATCCAGCAGGTTCTGACAGGTTCTGAAGAACCAGTAGTGGAAATTTTGAGCAGTTTGGAGAACTGGCAAATGGTGTCCCCAGAGTGGGGTGGGAATGGAGATTTTACAATATCCTTCCCCCAGGAGTGGGGAGGGAATGGGGATTTTGCAGTATCCTTCCCCTGGAGTGGGGAGGGAATGGAGAGTTTGCAGTATCCTTCCCCTGCCACACCCACCAAGCCAAACCACGCCCACCAAGCCACGCCCACTGCCTAAAAAAATTTGGATTTCACCACTGCCTAAATAGTTTTATAATACCATACAGGTAGTCCTCAACGTAGACCAGAATTGAGCCCAAAATTTCTGTGGTTAAGTGAAGACATTTATTGTTAAGCAAACCTTACAGGTTTTTTTGGACCGTTGACGTTATGTGGCTGGCTGATGAAATTTCTGCAAGGAAACAGCCAAGCTCAGAGAGCCTCAACCTACACGTAGTTCTCACCTTACGACCACAGTTGAGCCCAAAGTTTGTTGTTGTTGCAATGTTTGCTCCCTGTTTAGAGTAGCTTGCCCTGCCAGGGTTTGTGAGAGTCTGCTTGCAAGACTTTAGGCCACTGTATTCATTAAAACAAGTAGGGTTGGAACGATATAGAGATGGGAATAGATTTAGGTATGTGTGCTGGTTTATGAAGATAGATTGTCTTTTAAGAATTTGGACTTTGTTAAATTGATAATAGAATAGGTAGTGTTCTATTTTCTACATAAATTGAGGAAGTGAGAGAGGGAGAGAGGGAGGGAAGAAGAAAGGGAGGGAGGGAAGGAAGGAAGGAAGGAAGGAAGGGTGGGTGGGAGGGAGGGAGGGAGGAAGAGAGGAAGGGAAGAAGAAAGGGAGAGAGGAAGGGGAGAGACAGGGAAAGAAGCAGGAAAAAAAGGAAGGAAGGAAGGAAGAAGGAAGGAAGGAAGGAAGGAAGGAAGGAAGGAAGGAAGGAAGGAAGGAAGGAAGTAGGTAGGGAGGGGGAGGTAGGGACAGGAGAGGCAGGCATATATCTTGTCCATTTATCTTTTTCAGACTCTTCTGCCAGTAAATCCAGAAAGAACTATGACATCATAATTCGTTATCCTCTCAGACCCTGCATAGACTCATTCTTTCTTTCGAGGGGACAGATGTGCACAGCTGTCTGTGGACTTCTCCATAAAATTGCAGAGTTCCCACACTATGAATCACAGGGTAGAAGAGACGTCTCCAGCATGTGTGGCTTATCATGTCTGCTCGATTAATCTTTTTTAACATCCTGCATGATTTTATTGTTCGTTGTTGTTAACGGGCTTTATTTTTTTTTTTTATGAGACCCTTGTATGAAAGTAGAAGGCAGATGAGAAATGTTATAAGTAAAAAAACCACCCACAAAAACACATTTAAATGGTATCCGGTTTCATTCACTAGGGTAGAGGCCCTAGCCAACTGAGCAAGAGAATACTGTAGATCATAGAAAGAAACTTGTTTATAGAACATTGGAAGGGACCTTGAAGGTCTTCTAGTCCAACCCCTTGCTTAGGCAGAAAACCCTACACCACTTCAGACAAATGGTTATCCAATCTCTTCTTAAAAACTTCCAGTGTTGGAGCATTTACAACTTCTGGGGGCAAGTTGTTCCACTGATTAATTGTTCTGACTGTCAGGAAATTTCTCCTTAGTTCTAGGTTGCTTCTCTCCTTGATGAGTTTCCACCCATAGCTTCTTGTCCTGCCCTCAGGTGTTTTGGAGAATAGCTTGACTCCCTCTTCTTTGTGGCAGCCCCTGAGATATTGGAACACTGCTATCATGTTTCCCCTAGTCCTTTTTTTCATCAAACTAGACATACCCAATTCCAGCAACCGTTCTTTATATGTTTTAGCCTCTAGTCCCCTAACCATCTTTCAACAGAGACAGACCATGAAGTGCGTGTGTGGGGTCTCTCACAATACTTTGAGCTCTAAGCACATAGCATTTATAAGCAGTATTCTGAATAATGGGAAGCGCTATTCCTATAACCTTCTCCGCTGTCCTTACCACTCTCTGAATGGACTTTTTATCTGAGGCACTGCAGCCATCAAACCAAAAAGTGATGCAGTTTGTTAAACAATTCTCTTTAATATTTCATGCCAGTTGTGAATAGTGAATCAATGTTACAACTACCCAAACATCATTCCTCTAGAAGCAAGACAGAGCTGGGGACAGAGTCAAGCGAGGAATCAGCCTGCCATCACTACGTTTATTTATTTATTTGTTTCCATTTCTATACCGCCCTTCTCCAAATAGGACTCAGGGCGGTGAACAGCCAAAGTAAAAAACAGAGCATACAAAATTTAAAAAACAGTATTAAAATAATTAAATATTTTGGCCGTAAATTAAAACAACCCAATTTAAAATCAATTTAAAATTTAACTCAAGCCAGCCCAGCTAGTTGAAATAAATAGGTTTTCAGGGCCTACATTCCCACAAGTGGCCTAAATCCAACCCCTCTTGAATTCCCTTGATTCTTCTCTGGCACCAATTTAGTGCAGTTAGTTGACTAGATTCATAGAATACTGTAACATAGAATAACAGAGTTGCGAAGGGACCTTGGAGGCCTTCTAATCCAACTTCCTGATCTAGCAGGGTCAACCTATAACATATCAGACAAATGGCTGTCCAGTCTCTTTTTGAAAGTCTCCAGTGATGGAACACCCACAGGTTCTGAAGGCAAGCCATTCCATTGGTTGATTGCTCTCACCATTAAGAAATTTCTCCTTAGTGCTAGGTTGCTTCTCTCCTTGGTTAGTTTCCATCCATTGTTCCTTGTCTTGCCATCTAGTGTTTTGGAAAATAGTTTGACCCCTCAACTTTGTAGGAGCCCTTCAAACACTAGAACACTGCTATCAGGTCTTCCTTAGACTTTCTTTTCATCAGACTAGACATACCCAATTCCTGCAACCATTCTTCACATGTTTTAGCCTCCAGACCCTTAATCATCTTTGTTCTTTGTTCTTCTCTGTACTGTTTCCTGGGTCTCAACATCTTTTTTATATTACAGTGACCAGAACTGGATACTGTATTCCAAGTGTGGTCTTACTAAATTCTTGTGCATAGGCATGAGCAATAAAATCAGTTCAACTGGAACTTCAGGTGTGGTCCCAAATCTTCATGCCTAACAGTTCCATATTTTTAAGCATGTTCTCAACTAGATTGTTTCTCCATTATGATGCCGTGTGTGTACATTTCCTGAAAGTCCTTGGTTTATCCTGTCCTTGAAGGTGTTGTGACCTAGACTTATTAAGTCATTAAAACACATGAGTAGTCCCAAAAAACCTCTTTTATTGGAACAGCTGTGAATTACTTTCATTCACAGCTGAGTCCCAATTAGTTGCAAAAAGTCTTTCGGGAGAAGTCCTTCGGGATAATCACCAACCTTTATCTCCTTTGACATGCTGCCAAAGACCTACTTGGCAAAGCCCCACAGAGTCTAGAAACAAACAAGAGATGCCGACTGGGAACAGAATTAACAACGTTGCTTTCCTGCAAAATGCCCACGTGCCTTTGCTCCTCTTTTAAGCCTTATGGGAGGGGCCAATCATCTCCAGGCCTTACTCCCAAGTCGTCCCTTTTGTTTGTTCTGGCAGCTCTGTGCACGCATGCAATAGGAACAGGCTCCTTCTATTCCTCTGCATCTCTGCTGTCCAACTCTGGAGACTCTGGATTCCACACATCACTCCCAGATGGCCCTGGCCCCATCTCTGCCTCCCATCTCTGCCTCCTCATCCGAGCCTTCCCCAGACTCCAGGACTGGCCCATGTTCCTCCCCAGCCTCCTTACTCTGACCTCGCTACCAGCTCCGCAGGCTGCTGGCGGACCACGACAGAAAGCTTTTACAGAAGTCTACTTGACGTGAGCAGCCTTCGGGCTCCACCATGTTCATTTTTGGTTCTCATTTTGTGAAAGCACGGGTGGTATTTATATATATGAATTAGCAAGTATCAGCATATTGTTACAGCCTAGTCTGTTTAGGGGGAAATCTTGGGAGTACTCTCAAAAAAAAAAAAAAAAAAATCCTTAATGAAACACTTATTTGTTCTTTAGTGCCAGGGTCAAATGTCTGATGTTGTGTGTTTTTTTTTTCCCCTCCTGAAAACAAGTTCCATTTTCTGTAGGGTTAGTAGGTCTTCTCATTAAGCCCGTAAAGATTAGACCACTCCTGATAATGTCATCCGGCTGGCATTTCCTCCTAATTAAAATGTCTCTCTCTATAACTAATTTATGCTACAGGTTTATCAACAGGGAGGGCCTCCCAGGGTATCCTATGGCATTGCAAGGTTTAAAATTAAAAATAAACTCTTTAGGCCGTTAGCAAGCAAATTTTTAAAAAAATATATATGGGCAAAAGATGACGTGCCACCTGTTGGATCCTTCAAACACACAACATCTACTTGTCGTAAATCACGGCGCAGCCCTGACCTTCCTCTCTCTTGAAACCAAGTTTGCAGTAGGTTGGCAGAAAGGAAGATCGATGTCCCTCGTCTAAAAGAAGCAGATGTCCTTCTTCCTTGAAGCTGATAAATTAAATTGTCAACCATACAATATTTATATCAAGAGCTTTTTTTTTCCGGTGGGGAGAGTTGTGTTAGTTCATTGCAATGAAAACAGCCCCGAATCTGGTGAAGCACCCAAAAAAAAAAAATTTATTGCGGCCTGAGCCTTTGCAGGATTAAAGCTCATTTTGTTAGATTCAAGGAACCTGATCTTCGGTTGAGAGAGATAAATTGACCAATAAACTTGGTAAACAGGGGGAATCAAAGGACCATGAGATGCAATGGGATAGAAGAGGATTTCCATGTCTTGGGCTGAAACAAATGAATAAGATCACGATATACTTTACAAGTTTGGGGGGGGGCACAGCTTTCCTCAGGATGCTAATTTGATGCCTCATATAGATTGTTAAATGATTTATCTATGGCTGGGATGGCGAACTTTTTCGGCACCGAGTGCCCAAACCAGAATGCACATGCATTTCTGTGCATGTACACACATTGGAGCACCAGAAACCGGCACACACATGCCTGTTTTTTAGCCATTTTTGGGGCCGTTTTCAGGTTGTTCTTTGGGCCGTTTTTGATCTGGAAAATGGCCTGGTTCTTTACCGTTTTTTGGACTGTTTTCCCATGCTCCAGTGCCTGCGAAGACCAGCATGTGCACTGGAAACCAGAAGAGCAGCTGGAAACAGCATGCGTGCCCACAGAGAGAGCTCTTCCTGCCACCTCTGGCACGCGTGCCATAGATTTGCCATCACAGGTCTATGGAGATTCTCAATCATTCAGGCCATGGTTGTCCCAAAGATGCTTTTTTTTCCAAGAGGCAACTGGACTTTCTTTTTCTTTGAAGATGTTTCGCTTCTCATCCAAGAAGCTTCTTCAGCTCTGACTGGATGTAGACTATCTCCAGTCTAAAACACAGTCCTTTCAGCAGATCCAAGAAGGCTCCACAACCATTTGCACCACTCAGGTGACCTTGATGACACAGATAAAAACTCCAGGTGGCCTTAACGACTTGTTAAAAGGATGCAAACGACCAGCTGTCTGCAAGGAGTATAAATCCTTCCATTCCCCACTGTCCAGTCAGAGCTGAAGATGCTTCTTTGCTGAGAAGCAAAACGTCTTCAGAAAAAAAACAAGAAAGTCCAGTTGCCTCTTGAAAAAGCACCTTTGGGACATACTGAGTAAGATATCTTAAACTGGAAGCTATTTAAGTGGAATCCTTTTAGAATTAACTTTTTCCTGGTTGCCAGCACCTGGCTGACCTAAAAAGCTGAGAAGAGCTTGGTCTGCTCATACCAGATGGGACACTACCAGGAAATGTCAGTGTTAGGATATGATTTGAGCCTAACAAGTTGTCCAGGCAATATATGTGTACTGTAACTTTAATCTGTAAATGTATTCTGTGACTTTAAAGTTTTTCTTGTTGAATCATTATAATGCTGAGTCATGCTGTAATTAGGTAATGACTGGTTGTGAGAGTATTTAAGCAAGGTATTGTAACGTGTTCAGTTGCTGCTATGATATGCTGCCATTGTGTATGAAGCTGATATGATAAGCTACCATAGTGTGAGGAGTTGCTAATCATTGTGCTATCATCCTTGGATGAATCTGCTACCACCGTGGTTTATTACCAGAGTGAGTTTGTTATTCTAACCAACTAATGTTTGTTTGGTAAGAAGATATCTGTAACTACTGGACTGATTTAACTGGCAAAGACTTGGAATTTGTTTAAAGACTATGAGACTGTTTTTCTACTATAAAGTAAGCTTTTGATAAACCAGATTGCATAACTCTTATTCATTGCTCTCAGCAACGTTTCCTCGTGCATTTACTCTGCTGGTTGGTAACACAACACCAATATCCTTAACAGTCAGAGCTATATGCAGAGGTAAAATCTACTTATCTTCCCTACTGGTTTCAAAGTGCACGCACCACCGCAAACCCTTTTGCACATGTGCAGACGGTAAAAGGTTACTTCCTGGTTAAAACCAGGAAGTAATGACGACCGGGCGGATGTTCTCCAAACCACCCGCCGCCATCGCTACCGGTTCAACTGAACCGGTCCGAACCACTAGCATTTCACCTCTGGCTATATGCCAGATAAGGAAGAAACCACTTCAGTACTGTTGCTTAAAAAAAAAAAAAATGATTGTGTCCTTAAAATCACAAAAGGTCCAGGCTGAAGGCATCTCAGATAAAGGAGAACATTTGTAGTTGAAATGAGAGGTTCTTGGTATTTTCTGGCCTTGATGGTTTTCTTGCAGACGTTTAATTGCCCAAACTCATCAGTGCTAGAAGGGAGGAAGGTTTGCAGAGAAGAAGAGGAGGAGGGGGAGGGGGAGGAGGAGGAGGAGGAGGAGGAGGAGGAGGAGGAGGATTTTCTTGCAGACGATTCATTGCCCAAACTAGATAACATAATCAGTGTAGGAAGGGAGTGGAATTTGCTCTAATTTATATTCTAGTGGCCTGCCCTCTCAGTGTTGGTGGGAATGGACTTGATGGTTCCTTGATTGGACTGTTGTTTATTGTTAGCTTGTGTGTCTGATTTGGTAGGTTTTTTTTTTTTTGATTTGGATATTGTTTTGGAGTGTTCAGCAGGTTCTGACCAGTTCTGGAGAACCAGTAGCGGAAATTTTGAGTGGTTCGGAGAACCGATAGTAAAATTTCTGACTGGCCCAGCCCCCATCTATTCTCCGCCTCCCAAGTCCCAGCTGATCGGGAAGAAATGGGGATTTTGCAGTAACTTTCCCCTGGATTGGGGAGGGAATGGAGATTTTACAGTATCCTTTACCTGCCAGGTCCACCAAGCAATGTCATGCCCACCAAGCCACACCTACAGAACTGGTAGTAAAAAAATTTGAAACCCACCACTGACTTGGAGGTTCTTTTGTTGGGCTGTTTCCCGTTAGCTTGTTTGACTATTCCTTGGTGTTTACTACTTGATTGTTAGTCTCATGTTAATCTTGGGGTTAATCTATGCATTTTCACCTTTAACTTGCACCACTCTAGTGAAATTCTATCCCTCCCAAAGGGCTCCATGTCAAGAGGGCTAAGATTAATTGGAAAAGGAAGTCTTGAAGGCACCTCAATGCCAAGACACACAAGGCTTTAAAGATTTAAACCGGCACTCAGAAATGAATAGGGAACGTAAATTTAGGGGTTCAAATTTTAAGGAGGGAAAAGAAAAATTGAGCTATAATAGGATGAGAAGTCAAGATGAAGGGTAATATTGGTTTCTTAAAATTAAAGAGAACAAATGCTATGAGAAAAATTGAACATATAAAATTGTGTTAAAGATGAACAAAAATTGGTTCAAATTTAAGACCGAGCCAATATTCTGTTCAGAAAAGATGTATTGTATGTTTGTTTGTGTGTTTAAAAAAAAACTTGGAAAAAAAAAAGAAATGAATAGGGAACACAATGCAGACCTGGAGCACAGTTGTGATGTGGCCAAGTTGGCATCTTCTAGCAGCATCTGGGCTGTGGCATTCTGGGCTGGTTGAAGTTTCTGAATGGTCTTGAAAGACTTCCTCTAGAGCCGTGATGGCGAATCTATGTCGTGTGTGTCACAGGTGGCATGCATAGCCATATCAGTGGGCACACCAGCTCAGCTCTGGTGCGCATGCACATGCTGGCCAACTGATTTTCAGGCCTTTTGGGCCCACCAGAAGTAGGGAAACAGGCTGTTTCCTGCCCCCAGAGGGCCTGGAGGGGTGGGTGGGGAAGGCCCGTTTTTCTTTCTCACCTGGCTCCCAGATCCTCTCTATGCATCTGGAGAGGGTGAAAACAGCCTTCCCCACTCCCTCAGAAGCCCTAGAGAGGCTCTGGAGGCTGGGGACAGCAAAAAAGTCACTTCCTGTCCAACCAGAAGTTGGGAAACAGGCATTTTGGGGCATCCGGAGGGCCTCCAAGGAGGTGGGGAAGGCTGTTTTCACCCTCCCCAGATGCATAGAGAGGATCTGGAGCCAGGTGAGAGAGAAAAACAGGCCTAGCAGGCCATTGTGGGCCAGGAGTGGGGGGGGAGGGGGAGTCGCGCACGCATGCGCAGGGCAGGGTGCATAGAATTATGGATGTGGGTATGTGCACGCACAAACCTCCCCGCCCCCCCCCCCGGCACGCGATGGCAAAAAGGTTAGCCATCACTGCTCTAGAGTGTCAGATATTGCAGTAATACTGATGTGTATTGACAAGGACAAACAAGATCCTGTTGTTCCAATAGATATGCAACTGATGTCTCAATCAAAGCTGATCAAGCAAGGCTAGCCCTGACCATCTCTTCCATGTAGGAGCAGCCATGCAGTCTGGGAAAAACCCATGTGACAACACTTTCATAGGCAGCTTCACTCCATTGGAAGACAATCCTGGTAGTACAGTAACAGAACAGAATAAAAGAGTCAGAAAGGACCTTGTAGGTCATCTAGTCCAACCTCCCACCCAAGCAGGAGACCCTACACCATTTCTGACCGATAGTAGTCCAGTCTCTTCTTGAAAGCCTCCAGTGATGAAGCTCCCACAACTTCCGAAGGCAACTTCTGCTCCATGGGTTGATTGTTCTCACTGTCAGAAAATTTCTCCTTATTTCCAGGTTGAATTGTCCCTTGTTCAGTTTCCATCCATTATTCCTTGTCCGGCCTTTGGATACCTTGGGAAATAGTTTGACCTCTTCCTCTCTGTTGCAGCTCCTTAAATAACGGAACAGTGCTATCATGTCTCCCCTGGTCCTTCTCTTCACTAGTCTAGACATACCTAGTTCCTGCAACCATTCTTCATATGTTTAATGAATGATACGCAGTGATCAAAAGCTCAGTGAACGATACCTATTGATCAAAAAGCTATTCCATATCACTTTGGACTGAGTGTTACCTGTTTTATCCCATGCAGTGGCTCCCAAGGTACAGTCAGTGGTCATGTGTAGCCCATGGTAACTGTACACAATTGGGTATTGATTGATTGATTGAGTTGTGGTAGTGCAGTGGTTAGAATGCAGTATTGCAGGCTGACTCGGCTCACTGCCAGGAGTTCAGTCCTGACCGGCTCAAGGTTAACTCAGCCTTCCATGCTTCTAAGGTCGGTAAAACGAGGACCCAGATTGTTGGGGGCAAGATGTTGACTCCGGAAACTTTTTAGAGAGGGTTGTAAAGGACAATGAAGCAGTATATCAGTCTAAGTGCTCTTACTATTTCTACCTAAGTACTTATGCCACCCATCTCAATGTGCAGCTTCTCTGGGTGGCTTACAACCTAAGAAAAAGATAAAAAAAAAAACAATTAAAGTTAAGAGGATTAAATAAGACGCTAAAATCCTAAAGAATGAATAACACAGTGGTTGTGTGTGTGTTTTTTTCTCTCTACCCCATCAGCCAATTTAAAAAGAGTGACAAAATACATATAAAACCATCCTTAACTTAAGGGCTATTCAAGACTCTTCGCAGTTCTGTTATTTTTTTTTCAGCCGAGACTATTTCCCATACTTTTAAATACCATTGATCGGGAAAAAAAGATGTTCTTTAGTTTTTCCAATATTTTGCTGTAGTAAATCTGACAGCTAACAACAAAAATTGAATTAAGACTCGTTTTATACGTCCTGGGGAGGGGGAAAAAAAAACACCGGACAATAGGTTCTTCATCAATAATTTCCTGCACCCTGGCAGTAAATATATAACAATGAATTAGATAATGATCAACTCTGTAATCTTATAAAAGTCCTTTAGCTTCCCATTCTTTGATGGTGTTGTCTTCGTAGGCTTAAAAGTGGGGAAATCAAAGAAAAGAGATCAAGAACCAACATCTGTGTTTTTTTTTTAAAATCTTCTCAAAACATCTAAAATATGTTTTTTTCAGTATAGATTTGCGATAATAGGGATACGGTTCTTAATGGTGCTGCCTTACAGCTGTAGGATCTTACTTATGGAATAAATAAATATTCTTTATAGGTCACAGTGCAAAGGTGCTTTTTCAGGAGACAACTGGACTTTCTTGTTTTTTTTTTCTTTTGAAGAAGTTTCGCTTCTCATCCCAGAAGCTTCTTCAGTTCTGACTGGATAGTGGGGAATGGAAGGATTTCCCATGGAAGCTTCATGGATGAGAAGTGAAATGTCTTCAAAAAAAAACAAAAAAAACAAAAAAAAACAAAGTTCAGTTGCCTCCTGAAAAAGCTCCTTTGGGACAACCATGAACTGGATAACTGAGTATCTTTATAGACTTTTACTCACGGTGTAGTTCTCCACTTCCTAAGGAGCATCAAGTTTAGGACAAACTTGACTTTTGTTCAAGGGTGAAATGCTCCCGGTTTGGACCGGATCACCTGATCCGGTAGCAATGGTGGCGGATGGTTCGGAGAACTGGTAGCAAAAATCCCTGCGCCCCACCACCACTATGCCCAGCTGAGCTGCACGATCATCAGAGGCTTTTTTTTTTACTTTTAAAAGCATTTTTTCTACAACCTACTTTTAAAAAATGTTTTTAAAAGTAAAAAAAAAAAAAACCTCTGACGATCGCGCAGCTCAGCTGGGATCGTCAGAGGCTTTTCAAAGCAATTTTTTCTGCCACCTCTTCGGCCGAAGAGGTGGTAAAAAAAATGCTTTGAAAAGTCTCTGACGATCCCAGCTGTGTTGCCTGATCGGCAGAGGCTTTTCAAAGCATTTTTCTTTTTGCAATCTCTTCAGCCGAAGAGGTTGTAGAAAAAATGCTTTGAAAAGTTAAAAAAAAAAAGTTGGCCACGCCCACCCAGTCACATAACCCCCCTCCCCCACCAAGCCGCGCCTACAGAACCGGTAGTAACAAATATTTCACCCCTGCTTTTGTTCCTGAAATTTATCTGATTGCTGGGTGATTAAACAGAGAGAGATCGTTTAATTGCATAGCATTGGTGAAACTAAACAGATGCAGAGAGCCAAGCAGGGCAGGTTCCATCGCTCTGCTCTTTAAGGTAGTCCTCCACTTATGACCACAACTGAGCCCAAAAGATTATTATCTTTATAAGTTATAAGCATCAATAAAGTGTTGTTTGTAATAATACAGGTAGTCCTTGACTTATAACAGTTCACTTAGTGACCATTTAAAGTTGCAACGGCACGGCAAAAAGTGACTTGTGACTGTTTTTCACACTTATGACTGTTGCAGCATCCCCATTGTTCCCGTGATGTACATTTCAGATGCTTTGACAACTGACTCACCTTTATGACGGTCGAAGTGTCCCGGGAGTCATGTGATCCCCTTCTGCGACATTCTTGACAAGCAAAGTCAAGGGGAAAACCACATTCACTCAACAACCGTGTTACTCATTTAACAACTGCAGCTATTCACTTAACGAATGTGGCGAGTAGAGTCGTAAAATGGAGCAAACTCACTGTCAGCACTTCAAGCTGCATTTACTCTAGTGCTGACATAAGAAGGAGAAGCGGAGGCGTCTGGAAAGGGACGTTTGACTTTTCACCTACTTATTTTTCCTGGAGATTATATCCCCTAGGAGATGGGATGGGAGGGGGGAAATTCCTTGAGCTGGAGCAGTAGATAAGGGGTAGAATGACTTGGAAGATGGCCAATGAGTGCAGGGGAGTGGGGGAACGGAAAGGGAAGGTTTTGGGGCTGGAAGTCAGTGTTGGCTTCGATGGAGCCAGATTTAGAATGTTGTGCTTAATAAATAGGAGTTTTTCTTCAAAGACTTTGCTTGAAATGCAATTTATTTGAGACGACCTCAAAACCTGACACCCACGTAACAAATTTCTCACTTAGCAACATACATTTTGGGCTCAATTCTTGTCGTAAGTTGAGGACTACCTGTACTATATTAAGCAATCAGCTATGCTGTGGAACAAATATTTTTATGTAATTTGCAGCTGCTTCTTAATGTTATTATCATTTTTTTTGGGATGTATTAAGCTAAATAAACTTATGCTTATTAATACTGACATTTTAAATCATAGTTAATACTAATTTTATTCTTTTTCTTTTTTGGTAATGGTCTAGGCTAATATTAATAATATTATTAATAATATCAACACTACTTTCAAGAGTACAGTATAATGTAATGCTGTATGTATTTCTTACAACAATATAATAAAGTGAATTGCTGATGTCTCTCCTTCCTCACTAAAAAATATAATTCCTTTTTTGGCTCAGTTCTCAGATGAGGACAAAACATTTTAATAATAATAAGGATATATCAATCAATCAGTATAGAGCTGGAAGGGACCTTAGAGGTCTTCTCGTCCAACCCCCTTCTCAAGCAGGAGACCCTATATCATTTCAGACAGGTGGCTGTCCAGTCTCTTCTTAAAAACCTCCAGTGTTGGAGCACCCACAACTTCTGGAGGCAAGCTGTTCCACTGGTTAATTGTCCTCACTGTCAGGAAGTTTCTCCTTAATTCCAGGTTGCTTCTCTCCTTGATTAGTTTCCATCCATTGTTTCTTGTCCTGCCTTCTGGGGCTTTGGAAAATAAATTGACACCCTCTTCTTTGTGGCAACCTCTCAAATACTGGAATACTGCTATCATGTCCCCCTTAGTCCTTCTTTTCTCTAGACTGGCCATACCCAATTCCTGTAACCGATCTTCATATGTTTTAGTCTCCAGGCCTTTAATCATCTTAAATCATGCTCTTCTCTGCACTTTTTCCAAAGTCTCAACACCTTTTTCGTAATGTGGTGACCAAAACTGGATGTAGTATTCCAGGTGTGGCCTTACTAAGGCTTTGTAAAGCGATACTGATGCTTCACGTGATTTTGAATCTATTCTATGGATTGCATTGGCTTTCTTAGCTGCCGCCGCACACTGTTGGCTCATGATTAAGTGATTGTCCACTAGGATTCCAAGCTCCCTCTCACAGTTACTGTTTTGGAATCAGATTTCACCTAATATATATAAGAGACCCAATTTATGCTGGTCAAGTATCGAGTATGCCAAGATACTCTCAATCTTACACGGAAAAAGACCCGAATACGCCAAGATTTGCATATATGTGTGTGTGTGTGCGTGTGTGTGTGTATTCAAGTTTTGGTGTATTCGGGTCTTTTCCCGTGTAAGATTGAGAGTATCTTGGTGACGTTTCGATGAGGTCCCACTCGTCATCTTCAGGCTGGTGTCTTCGGCTTCGTTCTTGTGCGAAATCTACGAAATCACACACACACACACACACACACACACACACACACACACACACACGTTCTCTGTGTGAATATACATGTATATCTCCATATCTCTATCTCTACATCTCTATCTATCTATCTACCTACCTACCTACCTACCTACCTACCTATCTACCTACCTATCTACCTACCTACCTATCTACCTATCTAGATGCTAGAGATAAATAGAGATAGAAATATAGAGAAATCTATCTTATCTATCTATCATCTATCTATCGAATATTGTTGAAGGGAGTCCTTTAAACAGTATAAACTAGATCTCTTTTAAACTTGAATCTAATGTATTGCATTTTCATCAGAACATGCTTGAGATTTCCGAAGATGATATCTTCATCTGGCAAAAAAATTATGGAGCAATTCTTGGTATACTCGGAGATAAACTTTGGGAAATCAACACAGTACTCTAGATTTCATTTGGAATAAATCGCTAAATAAAGCATTGCTTTAAAATCCTTTGCCCACTGATGAAAAGAGGTAACTTTTAATTTTTGTTTGCATCTTCCTATCCTTCTCTTTTCCTTTCTGTCAGTCATAAAGGTCCGTTCATGGTCATTTTTTTTCATACACCTGAAACCTCCAGCGTGATTGTCAAAACTGTCAACAGTGCGAGCTGTCACACGTCAGTCCTTTCGGTATCCAAATATTGTGGCAAATAGTCAAGCGTATCATTCTTCTTTACAACTGGTGTTTGGAAAATGGGTACAGGCGCTGTGTCATTTGTTGCTTAAAATGGGGCGTTTGGGTAGTTACATAGGCAATATTCCCATTATGTAAATCAGCATATATATGTTTTTTCAGCCAGCTGTAATTTCTGCAAAATAGTTTCAGCGTGGAATTAACTAGCATTTGTAACCGCAGACTCTGTGGAGAGGTAATGAGACTCTTGTATTTTTGTGACAGGGAATTATACACAGAAAAGCATTTGAGAGGGCCTGTGAACAATTCTTCTGATCTTGCTTTTCTTAACGTAGAGAATAAAGCTAAATTGTCCCTTCACTCCAGTATACCTTTTTAAAAGTTCTTGGATTTTGATCTGTCAGTGGGATTTGCTGAAAAGGCAGAGTTTCCTTCCAGTAATTTTAAGAAAAGCTATCATCAAACTGTCAACAGCCTAAAATTGAGATTAAAACTACTAGGGAGAAATCTTTGCTATTATCCGGGGTTTTTTCAAGTAAGAGCCTTAGAGCAGGCAGAAAATATTTGAAAAGGTCTCAAATCGACCGGCTCTGTTTCTTTTGATCCGTCAGAGTAACCTAGAGGAGGGGTGAATAGGTCATTTTTTTTAAAAAAAGTGACAAAAACTTAAACACACTACCTGGGTTTGCAGACAAGTCAAAATGCAGCATAGGGAAAGCACCTGTGGTTTGCATAGCATTGTTAGATTGCTTGGAAACATCAGAGAAGTTTTCTCTGAGGTGAATGTCCTCCATTCTTCACCTTGCATGCTAAACTTGAACATATGCTACAAATGTCCCTGTCAGTTGCCTTCGCTAGTTCTATTCTATAGAACTCTCGGTTGGTTTTGGTTTTAATCTCAGTTGTTTAGGGAAACTACTTCAGTCAACTCAACTCACCAAGCTTTATCAAGATGTTGAGGTCTGTTGTTTTTTTTTTTTTTTTTTTTTTGGTTGTGTGTGTATGTTTTTAAAATCAGGGGTAGACAGGATAAAGGGACATGGTGGCTCAGTGGCTAAGATGCTGAGCTTGTTGATCGAAAGGTCGGCAGTTCAGCGGTTCAAATCCCTAGTGCCGCGTAACGGGGTGAGCTCCCGTTACTTGTCCCAGCTCCTGCCAATCAGGCAGTTTGAAAACACATAAAAAATGCAAGTAGAAAAACAGGGACCACCTTTGGTGGGAAGGTAACAGCATTCCATGCGCCTTTGGCGTTGAGTCATGTCGGCCATATGACCACGGAGATATCTTTGGACAGCACTGGCTCTTTGGCTTTGAAACAGAGATGAGCACCACCCCCTAGAATCAGGAATGACTAGCACATATGTGCAAGGGGAACCTTTACCTTAGGCAGGATAAGGGGAGGAAGTTTCAGCATAAGAGACAACAATTCTTGACTTAAGGGACCCCATTTTGCTTCTTTAAAGTGACACTCAAAATATTTATCTCCGTGGCAGGTCAGATTTTACAAGAACTACAAAGAAGGTGTCGGCCTGCTGTATTTTAAATAAATAAACCTTTGCATATCACATGTTAGAGATTTTATTTTTTCCCTTCCTTCCTCCTGAATGAATGCTGACCAGGACAAAAATCATGTTGAACTCCTACATAGTTAGACACATCTGACATTAATGATTGAAGAATAGAATAGTATAGCAGAGTTGGAAGGGAACTTGGAGGTCTTCTAGTCCAACCCCCTGCTTAGGCAGGAAACCCTATAGCATTTCAGACAAGTTGTTTTCCAATCTCTTCTTAAAAACTTCCAGTGTTGGAGCATTTAGAACTTCTGGTGGCAAGTTGTTCCACTGATTAATTGTTCTAACGGTCAGGACATGTCTCCTTAATTCTAGGTTTCTTCTCTCCTTGATTAGTTTCCACCCATTGCTTCTTGTCCTGCCCTCAGGTGCTTTGGAGAATAGCTTGACTTCCTCTTCTTTGAAGCAGCCCCTCAAATACTGGAACACTGCTATCATGTCACCCCTAGTTCTTCTTTTCATCAAACTAAACATACCCAATTCCAGCAACCGTCTCCTACATGGGCCCTGTAAACTGACAGATCGTTTATGAAGCAAGCAACGGCCAAGAAGTGATTGAAAGGAGGAGAAAAGTTTTCAATTGCTAAGAAACTTTGTGAGAAAGTAGTAAATTACGGAATGTCTTACTACAAGGACATCCACTTACTCAAGCGAGAGCCCATTTGGAGATGACCAGGCTGAGCCTGAGGGAGGGGTCAAACGCGTCCTCAGTCTTGAGTCTCTTTGCGCCTACATGAACTCTGTCCAACTCAGCCCAACTTGAATTAATTTAATTTAATTTAATTATTTTATTTAATTTAATTTATCAAATTTCTATGCCACACAACTCCCAAGGGACTCTGGGCATTAAAAGTCCATGCACACCACTTCCATTCATGGCCGGATCTCGCAAGATTGTAACAGCAAGATCAATGGCCCCAGGCCTGCCGGAATTCTGTTGCTTCTTATCTACCACCAATTTGCTTTGACTGTTAGTAGTTCAGATTCTTGTAGAGAGCTTGAGCTTCCAAGAAACCCTACTATACACTTGAACTGCCTGAGCTTCCTTTTCCACCCTTGACAAGCCCCATGTTTGCTAATTCCTCAATCTGTATCAAACGTGATGGACTTTTAAAAGTAGAAGATTGTTGACATGGAAGATTCAATGTGAGGAAGGACCAAAATTGATTGCCCTGCTTTATGACAGTAAGCTTGCTCTCTGTCACAGAGAAGAGAAGATCAACCTATTCTGCAAAGAATCTGAGTCAAGAAGTAATGGGTGGAAGATCATCAAGGAGAGATGCAGTCTAGAACTAAGGAGAAATTTCATGACAATGAGAACAGATTAATCAGGGAAATGGCTTACTCTGGAAATTGTGCATGCTCCATCACTGGAGATTTTTAAGAAGTGACTGGACAATTGTTTGTCTGGAATGGTATAGAGTCTCCTATTTTAACAGGGGACTGGATTAGAAGACTCCAACATCCATCCATCCATCAGATTAGAGTTGGAAGGGACCTTGGAGGTCTTCTAGTCCAACCCCTTGCTCAAGCAGGAGACCCTATACCTTTTCAGATAGTTGGCTGTCCAGTCTTTTCTTAAAAACCTCCAGTGATGAAGCGCCTACAATTTCTGGAGGCAAGCTGTTCCACTGGTTAGTTGTCCTCATTGTTAGGAAGTTTCTCCTTAATTCCAAGTTGCTTCTCTCCTTGATTAGTTTCCATCCATTGTTTCTTGTTCTGCCTTCTGGTGCTTTGGAAAATAAATTGACCCCCTCTTCTTTGTGGCAGCCCCTCAAATACTCAAATACTGCTATCATATCACCCTAGTCCTCCTTTTCTCTAGACTAGCCATACTCAAATCCTGCAACCGTTCTTTATATGTTTTTGTCTCCAGGCATCTTAGTTGCTCTTCTTTGTACTTTTTCCAAAGTCTTGTAGGAAGTTAGCACCCACCCCTTTCCTGGAAGAGTGAAATATTTTGGGAAATATTTAAAAGGCAGAATATTATATTTCCCTGGATGAGAAATGGAAAAGCATATTTTACAGACAAAGCAGCTCCCATCTTCCTGCCCCCACCCTTTGTCAATGGGCCATTAAGGCCTGGGCCAGTCTATTCTACATAACAAAGATCTACCTCCTTCAGGCAGAGCCATAGTAGGAATTGCCAAAGATCCAACAAAGATAGGATTAGCCCTCTACCCATCTAGCAACAGAAACTCACCACATGTGACCTGGGAAGCACATGTGACCATCAGCCAGCAAGGCTAGCTAAGACCCCCACCCACTGAGAGTCTGACAACCAATCAGGATACTCTTTCAGGGCCCCCGGAAATGCAAAGCCAGAGAGAGCATAAAAACCCAAGGACTCCCTGTATCTGCCCCTTTTCTGTTCAGGAACTCAAGCCATGTGATCCTGTCCACCATTAAACCATCTTTCCAAGCAGTCTCCATGTTTCCAGTGTCTTTTTCCCCACTTGGAGCAGAACCTAGAAGGAGATTTTTTCCAACAGTCTCATCATCTTTTTTTTTTTTTTGTAATGTGGTGACCAAAACTGGAAGGAGCAAGGTCTGTTCACCACCTTGAGGTATTTGTAAAAATAATAAAGATATGGTACAAACAAAGTAGGAAAATAAACTGCATTGTCTGGTCAACATATATGCAATTCATCTTAAGGATTTTTGAGTACACTAACAAACTGTTGCAATAGAACAGTGATTATATTTTTAAAAACACATTTTTTTTTTCACGGTAAGAGTGAGTTTAATGATCAATATATGTAATTATCTTCCTGCCACTGATTCCTTGTGTTCGTTGCTCGATATTCACCTTTGATTTCTAGCAAAAACATTGCTTATAGCAGTTAGCCTAATATTAAAACATATTTTACAGGAATGTATACTCCAAATGTTATTTACCAGAAAATAACCATCTTTAAAAATGTGCCTCAGTAATATCCAGATATTGCCATCCTAAATGTTGTTAGTAAATGCAATTTGATTTTAAAAAAACTTTGTCACCCTGGGCACCATAATTTTATCCGAGGTGTTTTTAAAACTGTAATCTACACCAAGTGTTCTTATAAGGGTTATTATGTGTTCTGATATTTACAGAACCATTACATAAATTCTGTGAATTTTCTGTGTTTATGCAACTTTGCAACAATCACATATTTTATCTATTTTTTAAAAAAAATTACAAAGGAATGCAACATTTATGTTTTATTTTACAGAATAGATCTGTGCACGTTATATTTGGGAATATTTAGCTTCATTCAAAGATAATTAGGCTGGACTCAGTGGTCCAAGATGCTTCCCAGAAAGAATGAAACTATCTGCACTCCAGATTACAATTATAATTGTGAATGGATTATAATTGTAAATGTTGTCACTAACATGATTGTTTTATACCTTCTGTATATCAGCTTAACTTATTGTTAGAGTTTGCAGCAATCCAACCAGCACACAAGTAAATAATTCAGCAGGATTCATTTATAGAAGAAACTCCTTTATATACAGTAATATAAAGCATGATGCATGTATACAATGCCCATGCAGCAGAAGCCAGGACCAGAACTCAGAATCCAGAAGCACAGAAACATGGAAGCACATAATCACAGAAGCAATAATGCAAGGACAGACCAACTCTTATATATATACAGATCAGTCAAGCTAATCCATGCCCATGCTCTGAGTCAGTTCCCATGGCTCACAACAGATCCTGTTTCTTAGTCACCAAACAGTTTCCATTGGCTGGCTTATTGTTATGGCTATCCCAGCTCATAATTTCTTATACACTGACACTTATTACCACAAAGGAGTCCAATAGTTTTGTTGTTAAGCAAGATAGTGATTGAGTTTTTCTCCATTTTATGACTTTTTCTTGCCACAGTTGTTAAGAGAATCACTGCAGTTGTTAAGTGAGTAACATGGTTGTTAAGTGAATCCAGCTTCCCCATTGACTTTGTTTACAAGAAGGTCACAAAAGGGGATCTCGTGATTACCGTTCACACTGCAACCGTCGTAAATACGAACCAGTTGCCAGGTGTCTCAGTTTTGATCATGTGATGTTGGAAACTGCAGCAACGGTCAGAACTACGAAAAATGGTCACAAGTCACTTTTTTTTCAGTGATGTGACATGATAGCACAATTCCTGTATTTGAGGGGCTGCCAGAAAGAAGAGGGGGGACAATTTATTTTCCAGAGCACCAGGACAAGAAACAATGGATGGAAGCTCATCAAGGAGAGAAACAACCTGGAACTAAGGAGAAATTTCCCGACAGTGAGAACAATTAACCAGTGGAATGACTTCCTCCAGAAGTTGTTTTTAAGGGTTTTTTAAAGAAGAGACTGGATAGCTACCTGTCTAAAATGATATTGCGCAGTGATGGTTAACCTTTTCGGCACCAAGTGCCGAAACTGGAGCGTATGTGCTGGAGCGCTGAAAACTGGAAGAGAGCAGATGGCCAGTGCGCATGCGTGCAGCGGCCATCTGCTCTTCCAGGTTCTGTTGCATGCATGCGCGCCGGACAGCTGCACTCTTCTGGGTTCTGGCATGTGCGCCAGCCAGCTGGTCTTCATGTGCGAGCAGCTGGCCGATGCACATGCATGCTACACCAGCTGTCTGGCACGCATGCGTGCAACGGAACCCAGAAAAGCTGGCGACGGTGCGCATGCCCACAGAGAGGGCTCTGATGCCACCTCTGGCATGCCATCACGGGTATAGGGTTTCCTGCTTGAGCAGGGGTTTAGATTAGAAGACCTCCAAGACTAGACGTCCCTTCCAGCTCTGTTAGGTTATGGTTTGAGCCTAACAAGTTGTCCAGGCAATATATGTGTTCTGTGACTTTAATATATAGCCTCTCACCGACCAGTTCGCTCCCATAGAGAGGGACTCCTCAGGGTGCCGTCGGCCAAACAATGTTGACTGACGGCCCCCAGGGGGAGAGCCTTTTCTGTGGGGGCACCTACCATCTGGAACGGGCTTCCCCCGGAGTTACGAAACATCCAAGACTTACGCATATTCCGCCGTGCCCTGAAAACATTTCTATTCCAACAAGCTGGTCTGGCCTAACTCTCCCTTTTTAATTGGCTTTTAAACTGGCTTTTAAATTGGGTTTTAAACCTCTTTAGATAAATTTGGATGTTCTTAATCTTTGAGCCTAAATTACTTAATCTGTTTCTTAATAGTTTTTAACTTCTATATGTATTTGTATTTATTATGGCTGTTCACCGCCCTGAGTCCTTCGGGAGTAGGGCGGTATACAAATAGGAAAAATAAATAAATAAATATGAATATCTATTGTGTAACTTTAAGGCTTTAATGCTGAGTCATGCTGTAATTAGGTAATCACTGGTTGTGAGAGTATTTAAGCAAGGTATTGTACCGTGTTCAGTTGCTGCTATGATATGCTGCCATTGTGTATGAAGCTGATGTGATATGCTACCAGAGTATAATATGCTGCCATTGAGAGGAGTTGCTATCTGCTAATCATGGTTTGATGGATCTGCTGCCATTGTGGTTTGTGAACCAGAGTGAGTTTGTTATTCTAACCAACTAATGTTTGTTTGGTAAGAAGATTTTTGTATCACTAGACTGATTTAACTGGCAAAGACTTGGAATTTGTTTAAAGACTATGAGACTGTTTTTCTACTATAAAGTAAGCTTTTGACAAACCAGTTTGCATATCTCTTATTCATTGCTCTCAGCAACGTTTCTCTGTGTTTGTGATAAACAATCCAAGTGAAGATGGAACTTGAACAAGCAGCAAATTTTTCCATGATAACCTGGCTGGATGGAACAAACTATGTATCCTGGTCTATAAAATGTAGTCTACTTCTGCATAGAGAAGGACTGTGGGACATAGTTAATAATCCACCGGATGTAACAGCATGGAATCCTGCTGATGAGGAAGATGAGAAGGAAATTGCCAAGTTTAACAGAAAACGAACGAGCTCTTTGCATTATTGGACTAACACTGGGTGACCAGCAGCTTGTCCATATTCGTGGCGAAGAGTCTTCTGCTAAGTGTTGGACCAAGTTGAAGAGACTATATGTTCGTAACTCTGTGGGTGCTCATATTTATCTCACACGGAGATTATTTAAACAACATCTTCTTAAAGGTGGAGATATGATGGCTCATTTGGAATCCATGACCAGAATTTTCCAGGAGCTGCATGAAAAGGAATTTGTTTTCTCAGAACTACAACAAGTTTATATAATTCTTTCTTCATTGGACAATAGTTATTATGACTATGTTTCTTTGTTAGAGGTTTTGTCCAGAGATGAACTGACATTGGCTGGCATAACCGGTAGGTTATTGGAAGAATCCAAAAGAAGACAAGAAAGGGATCAGTTGAGAGTGCAACAACCAAAAGAAGAAAAAATGTACTCAACTGCCTATTTTGTAAAACGTTGTTTTGCTTGTGGGGCTAAAGGGCATATAGCTAAGTATTGTAAGAATAAGAAAATGTCTGTTAGGGACAATACTAGACCCAAGAAGGGTTGTAATTTAGCTATATCCAGTTCAACTACTGATGTTGACCAGGATTGTTGGGTTGTTGACAGTGGTGCTTCTCAATCTATTTCTAGAAATAGAAAATTTTTTGTTAAAATGGAGAAGAGTAACCAACATGTTAAATTAGCAAATGGCTGGAAGGTTAAGGTAGCTGGAGAGGGTGTTGGTCGTTGGTCATTTAGTAATGAACCATTGCCTGTGTTATATATTCCTGGGTTAAAATTCCATTTATTATCTCTTAAATCATTATTGCAATTTGGGTTTACAGTAACATTTAAAAATGATAAGTGTTTTATTGAGAAAGATGGCAAGGTTGTTACTGCAAGTTTAGAAAATGATTTATTTATTTTAAGGGATAACCCAGTATTGGTGGCTAAATCTAAGTCTGTTTATAAGAATGTTAAACCCCATGATGAATGTATTCATCTGTTACACCGGAGACTTGGGCATTTAAATTTCAGGAGGTTAAAGAAAACAGTTCAGTTATCTGAAGGGATAAAACTACAAGCCTGTAGTAAATATCTAAATTGCAATGCCTGTAGTCAGCAAAAAAGTAGGGTAACACCAGCAAACCGTGTTAATGGTTTTAAAACCAAAAATCCATTAGAGGTAGTGTTTGTAGACCTAATTGGACCCAAAAAATCTAGCATAGGAGGTGACTGCTATATTCTGAGCATAGTAGACCATTATTCAAGATATGGATTCTGTTATCTAATGAAAACAAAGAGTGAAACATTCCAGCATATTAACAACTGGCTACCTTTTGTGGAAAGGAAACAGAAATTTAATTTTAAATGCTTAGTGACTGATAATGGTACAGAATTTACCAACCAAAGGTTGGAAAAGTTTTTGCAGGATGCAGGGATCCAGCATAAACGGTCTGCTCTGTACAGACCAGAACAACATAATTCGTATATCGAGAGAAGAGGTCAAACATTACAAGCCATGATTAGAAGTATGTTGACAGATTCTGGTTTGCCTGAAAATTTATGGGGTGAGGCTGTTATGTGTGCTAACCATGTGTTAAACAACGTGGTTAATTCCTCTACAGGTGAAATACCATTCACCTTATGGCATGGGAGGAAACCAAATCTTAGTTACTTACACACATTTGGAACCCCAGCTTGGGTACATATTCCATCTAATTTAAGGAGAAAGGATCAACAAAGAGCCAGAAAAATGTTTTTCGTTGGCTATGAATCAAATCATAGGTCTTTTAGATTTTGGGCACAGGGAACTACTAGTGTTTACTGTAGTGCAAGTGCTAAATTTCTAGAGCACGTAGGATGGGATAAACTGGAGCGTGCAGATTATAGACATGATAATGATATTGTCAGTATAAAGCATCATATTCCTGATGATATTCCTGAGGATTTAGATGATGTAGAATCCTCTATCAAGGAGGAAGAACAGGAAGTAGGTTTAGAGGAGGTAGTTTTAGGGGAGGAGTCAGATGAACCATCTGCTGTAAATCCTGTATTACCTAGGAGATCTACTAGGGAAAGGCATCCACCTGATCGATATAAAGCAACCGTAGTTTGCCAGGTTAACATTGAACCTTCAAGTTATGAAGATATCTGGCTTTATCCTGAAAAGGAGCAGAATGCTTGGAATGCTTTATTCTGATTGATTGATTGATTGTGATTGATGTTGTAACTGAGTGGTCACTATACAAATATGTTGTAAGTTGACGACTATCTGTATACATTTTAATATTAATTATTCCAGTTTTATTGTTGCAGGATTCCATGGAAGATGTTTCTACCTCAGCTCAGATGTCCTACACACCCCTGCCTTCCGGAACAAGGAACCTCACCCACCACAGAGGTAAACAGAAATCCAGCCATGCTTATGCAAAACCGTATTGTTGTGAATTACTATAAAGGGTAAGCGTTTTTATTTGACCATTAGACTTCATTCCAGCTCTGTTCAGTCATTTGGCTGCCTGAGGATGATGTACCACCCATAAGAATACTTGGTTAAATTAGAATTTTGTTTATTTTAAACCAGCTCCAAAGAGTTCTCTATTGGCAACAGATGAATCTATTAGTTTCTTTATTTCAGCAAAGAAACAATGACTGGTAGTATTTCTTAACAGGTATGTGTCACTGATGAGCTCAAGAAATCTGCAACTTTCTTGGTAAGAAAAACGTTGAAGCATATTTCATTTGCAGTTTCTGTCAGCATTCATCTCAACTTTCCTTTCAAGTCAGTTTTCCTTCCTTCCTTCCTTCCTTCCTTCCTTCCTTCCTTCCTTCCTTCCTTCCTTCCTTCCCACCCACCCACCCACCTGCCTGCCTACCTGCCTCCTTCCCTCCCACCCTCTCACCCTCCCTCCCTCCTTCTTTCCTGCCTGCCTATCTGCCTCCTATCCTCCCACCCTCCCTCCTTCCTGCCTGCCTGCTTCCTTCCGTCCCACCCACCTGCCCACCCGCCTGCCTGCCCTCCCTTCCCCCTCCTTCCTTCCCTCCCTCCCTCCTTCCCTCCCACCCTCCTTCCTTTCCTCCCTCCCACCCTCCTTCCTTCCCTCCCTCCTTCCTGCCTGCCTGCCTGTCTGCCTCCTTCCCTCCCTCCCTCCCACCCTCCCTCCTTCTGCCTGGCTGCCTGCCTCCTTCCCTCCCACCCTCCCTTCTTCCTTCCCTCCCTCCCTCCCACCCTCCCTCCTTCTGCCTGCCTGCCTGCCTCCTTCCCTCCCACCCTCCCTCCTTCCTTCCCTCCCACCCTCCTTCCTTTCCTCCCTCCCACCCTCCTTCCTTCCCTCCCTCCCTCCTTCCTTCCTGCCTGTCTGCCTCCTTCCCTCCCTCCCTCCTTCCTGCCTGCCTGCCTGCCTGCTTCCCTCCCTCCCTCCCTCCCTCCTTCCCTCCCTTAAAATATATAATATTGATGGAAGGACTCCTTGTTAAGAGTCTATGGAAAAATTCCCTTTGGTGTACAGGAAATATTGCAAACACATTCTATTTGTTTTTAAAAGGTGAAAGTTAGTGTTTTCTGTTATTCCACAGCAGAAACAAATGCCAGTGAACTTGATTTGCATAGAGAGAGAGGGACTCTCTTTGCTTTATTTTTTCGGTGGAAATTGTACAGATGGTAGCAAATACACCAGCCAAAGAAAGGACTCTATGCTTTATAAGCAGGTGCACAGGAAACACAAATGATCCCTTTGGATATTAGGTTATCTTATAATCTCCTAGGACAGTGAGGGCAAACTTTTTAGGCATCGAGTGCCCAAACTGCAAGGGGCAGGTGCATGTGCACATGAGCCTTGCACATGTGTGCACGAGCCCCACGCATGCGCATCAGAGACCTGAAGACTAGCTGGCCAGTGGGAGGCGCACGCATATGCGTGACAGAGACCCAAAACAGAGGTGGGGCAACAGCGCGCATGCCCACAGAGAGGGCGGGCGCTGTGTGCCACCTCTGGAACACATTCCATAGGTTCGCCACTACTGTCCTAGGACCTAGGAGAAGATGCTGGAGTTCTGGAAAACAGTCTGGGACTTGAACATAAAGTTCCAGAGAAGTAAACAGTTTCAAGGCTCCTTGCTAAGTTGATTCATGGTGATCTCTGACCTGTGTTTTGGAAATGTATTTATTACGGTTAGCATATTGTTGTTCTCCCAAGTCTTTCGTTCTCCCATACAAAGATCTCAGCGCCTGTGAAAATGTGCTGGGAAGTGGGCAGTTTAAATTTTGTATGGAAAACAAAGTTATGGATGTGTCATGAGTAAAATGGCTAAGAGTGTTTCTGGTTATCATAGTAAGCTTAAAAAGAACCTTTAACTTGGAATCAGATCCTGAGAATATAATAATGGGGTGCTTGGTTATTATTTTCTTGCAGATGTTTCATTACCAAATTAGGTAACATCATCAGTATTAGAAGTGGGGTGGTGTTTGCTTATTTATATATATTAGTGGCTTGCCCTGTCAGTATTGGTGAGACTGTTCTTGGTGGTTCCTTGCTTGTTTGCTGTTAGTGTCTTTGTCTCCTTGATTGGGGTATGGTTTAATCCTTGATTGTTGGTCTAGTGTTAATTCTGGGATTTGGGGGTTCTCCGAACTCTGCACAGAATCTTAGCTAGAGGTTCTCCCGAACCCCTGCGACCCCCAGCAGCACACCCCTGATTGCAGGTGAGCAAGTGTTTTGGTCTTTTTTCTTTCCTTTTGGGCTTTTTTGATTGTCTCTTTTGAGTGGTATATAGATAGTGCGCAGTCTAATTCACACCGGGAAAACCAGAGCTCTCAAACTTTTAGAAGGAGGGAAATGTAGATACGGTCTTATTTTGGTGAATTTGTTACACACTTACCTATTCTATGGAGGTGGGCGTGATTTATAAGCAGTGCCTTAGGCTGGTGGTTTTCAAAAAATTTTACTACCGGTTCTGTGGGTGTGGCTTGGTGGGCGTGGCGTGGCTTGGTGGGCATGACGGGAAGGATACTGCAAAATCCCCATTCCCTCCCCACCCCACTAACCTGCTCTGGGAAGGAATCAAACTTCCTCCCCTCTTCATTTTCCCAAATAAAATATTACTCATAAGAAAAGGCTCCCAGAAAAGCAAGGAAAAATCAAGCTGCTAACAAAGGAACCTGCCTGCGGCTCATTCCACATTCCTGCCAGCTGCATAAAGCAGGGGTAGGCAACTATGGCCTTTTTATGACTTGTGGACTTCAACTCCCAGAATTCCTGAGCCAGCCATGTTAGCTCAGGAATTCTGGGAATTGAAATCCACAAGTCATAAAAGGGCCATAGTTGCCCATCTCTGGCATAAAGGAAACTTTGTAAGAAGAAAACAGCTACCGGTGCTTAGAGATAATAGAAAGTGGAAGCCGGAAGTTCAGCTCCATTTACAAGCAGGCAGAAAACTCATTCAAGACAGGATATTTCACAGTGAAAATCGCCTAAACCTTTTTAGAAACACAAAGCCCATATTGCACAAACCCCAAAACTTCAAAAACATAGAACCATATAAGAATCCCTCCTCTTATCCAGTTTGTTGTTCAGCTGACCCAGAAATGAACTGCTGAATGTCATTTCGCTTCTGCAAGTAAAAACCTCCTTCCGGGAGCTGCTTCTCGGCTTGCCAATTTAAAGCAATGGCATCTTGTTTTCTTCTTCTTCTTCTTCTTCTTCTTCTTCTTCTTCTTCTTCTTCTTCTTCTTCTTCTTCTTCTTCTTCTTCTTCTTCTTCTTCTTCTTCTTCTTCTTCTTCTTCTTCTTCTTCTTCTTCTTCTTCTTCCTCCTCCTCCTCCTCCTCCTCCTCCTCCTCCTCCTCCTCCTCCTCTTCTTCCTCTTCTTCTTCTTCTTCTTCTTCCTCTTCTTCCTCTTCTTCTTCTTCTTCTTCTTCTTCTTCTTCTTCTTCTTCTTCTTCTTCTTCTTCTTCTTCTTCTTCTTCTTCTTCTTCTTCTTCTTCTTCTTCTTCTTTGCCAAGTGATTTCCCGGCTAAAAAGTGAGCCTTGGGTTTTTCCTTCTAGCCTAGCCAATCAGTTGGGAGACTTCTTGGCTTGTCAATTTAAAGCGACGGTGTCTTGTTTTTTTTCCTCTTCTTTGTCAAGCGATCTCCCCGCTGAAAAGCGAGCCCTGTTTTTTTCCTTCTAGCTGATCAGCTGGGAGACTGGGAGGCAGTGAATAGATTGGGGACGGGGCCAGGCAGTGGTGGTATTTACCAGTTCTCCGAACTACTCAAAATTTCCACTACCAGTTTGCAAGAACCAGTCAGAACCAGCTGAAACCCACCTCTGGTGCCTTAGCTAGAAAATATGAATTTCAGCATCAGGACAATCTGCTATGGGAAGCAGTATGTAAGGAGGGAAAGCTTGCCAACACATGTTTGAACCTAGTGACAAATGGAACAGATGGTGAAGGTTGGTTGCATCTCCTCTGGGGAAACCTACTGGTTTCCCTCACATCAGAAGGTCCTCTCTGACACTCACATTGAAAAAACGTTGAGAAAGATGATCTCTGATGAGCTCGGTGCACAAGCAAATATTTATTTATTGGTTCAATTTATATGCCGCCCTTCTCCGGAGACTCAGCGCGGCTTATAATGCATTAAACAATAGCCATCATACTTTTTGTATATACCTGCTTAGTAGGGCTTTTGCCCCCCCCCCAGCGGTGTTCTTTTTTACACAAAGTCAGCTTATTGCTCCCACAATCCAGGTCCTCATTTTATCTACCTCGGAAGGATGGAAGGCTGAGTCAACCTTGAGCCTGGTGAAATTTGAACTCACAGTAATTGCAGGCAGCTGGCAGCTAAGTGCTACTTAACAGGACTTTAGTCTGCTGCACCACCAAGGCCTTTTTTGCACCACCAAAATAAACTCTTATGTTTGGGGGGATGAATGTGACTGCTTTCCAAACTATGGTTTAACCCAGCGGTGGGTTTCCCATTTCCTGACCACCGGTTCGCCCCACCTGCATGCCCACTTCCCCCATGCATGTGCCTTCCATGCATGTGCATGGCCTTCCATGCATGCACTTTACTTACGCTCATGGCTTCCACACCTGCGCACAGCCTCAAAAATGTGCCTAAATAGGATGGCATAGAGTCAAGGCGGGTGGGCGGGTTTCCGCTACCGGTTCGAACAAACCGGTCTGAACCAGCTGAATACCACCTCTAGTTTAATCTTTAGGAATGAAGGAGGCTCTAGACCAGGGGTCTCCAACCTTGGCAACTTTAAGATTTGTGAACTTCAATTCCACAAGTCTTAAAGTTGCCAAGGTTGGAGATCCCTGATCTAAACAGACTTAGAACACTGGGCCTTATCCAACAAAACGCAATTCAATGGCGAGAAAAAGTCATATTATACATTTAGGCAAGGAAAACCAAATGCACAGGTGTAGAATAGGTGGTACCTGGCTCAATAGTAGTAACTGTGCGAGGGATCTAGGAGTCCTACTCATTTGGGCATCAATGTATACAGCTACAAGAATATCATATTGTGTTAATCATAGAAATAAAATTAGGGCAGGATAGCCCCTTAAAATAGCTGATAAAATTGCTCAACTGGAATGAAAAATAATAAAAGTTTGATGATGATGATAGTGGGGGAGGGGAAGGGTTCACTTCAATTCTGAATTTTTTTCAACCTGTGTTAGTATTAGTATGTATCATAATCTGAGCAAGCACCGATGAGTTGATTCTGGATTTTCTTTTTCCATCCGAGCCCTAAGGAACCTCAATTCACATCTGCTTTTGTTCCTTGCCCGAAGATTCAGAGCCGTGTAAACAAGCCCCTTTGGAGACGAAATGAAGGCAGTGGTCATTTGCTTCTGACTTTGGGTTGCAAAGATTTTCCCAAAAGCTGCCAATATTTACATACGCAATCTCTGGTTCATTCTTTTATGCGAGACGCAGATCGTTCAGGGAATAGGAAAACCTCAAGGGTGGAATTCCAAGATGGCATGTTTATGTGTTTCATTCTTTCCTCAGTACACCCTTGACTCCAATTAAGGATGCTTTAGCTCAGAAAACGTCCTTGCGTTTTATGGGAAAACTGGAAGTCTCCAAGAGGGGGATTCTAGACTCCATTTGCAACACCTGGAAGGCATCCTTTCATTACGCTTTCTTTGAAAGTAAATAACTTACGAACAGTCAATTGAGCCTTGGATAATGTTCTCCTCTCTGGTTTACTTGAAGTGCATTAAACTTGACTTCGGACTTTTTAAGCTCTCTCTCCAAGAAGCCTGGGATTTGACATCTCGTCTGGCATACTGCCCCAGCGTTTTCATTTTAAAAGGCACAAAATATTATTTGCTCCTCTGAAATGAAACAAACGTGTGAGCCAAATCCATCTTTTTTTTAAAAAAAAAATGATTTATATGCCGCCCTTCTCCGGAGACTCAGGGTGGCTTACAATGCGTTAAGCAAAATCCTTCTGGATGCCAAACCACTTGAAATCTCAAATTCAGTCTTATTATTTAACAAACACACACACACACACACACACACACACACACCAATGGAAAAATCTAAAATAGAATATATATATATATATATATATATATATATATATATATATATATATATATATATGTAGGTCTTTGGTTATTTGGGTTTTCTCCCGCATAAAATTGAAGGTTTCTTGGCAACGTTTCGGCGAAGTCTCATTCGTCATCTTCAGGCTGGTGTTCTCGGCTTCGTGCTTCTAGGAGCAATGCTTCTAGGAGCAATGCTTCTAGGACCATTGCTCCTAGAAGCACGAAGCCGAGAACACCAGCCTGAAGATGACGAATGAGACTTTGTTGAAAAGTTGCCAAGAAACCTCCAATTTTACGCAGGAGAAAAGAGCCTTGATGGTACAGTGGTTTAATGCACCCTGTTATTAACACAGCTGCCTGCAATTTCTGCTGGTTCGAATCTCTCCAAGGCTCAAGGTTGACTCAGCCTTCCATCCTTTCTAAGGTAGGTGAAATGAGGACCCAGTTTGTGGGGGCAATAAGCTGACTTTGTATAAAATATACAAAAGAATGAAGGCTATTTCTTAATGCATTGTAAGCCGCCCTGAGTCTCCGGAAAAGGGTGGCATATAAATCAAATTAAAAAAAAAAAAAAAGTCTGATGACGGATATGGCACAAGAAGAAGAATGTATCACAACTGCAAGAACTTCAGGATGCACCAAATGCACTATAAAAAAGATGCCGAGACTCTAGAAAGAGTGCAGAGAAGAGCAACCAGGATGATTGGGGGACTGGAGACTAAAACATATGAAGAACGGTTACAGGAACAGGGCATGGCTAGTCTAGTGAAGAGAAGAGAAGGACCGGGGAGACATGATAACAGTCTTCCAATATTTGAGGGGCTGCCACAGAGAGGAAGGGGTCAAGCTATTTTTCAAAGCACCTGAAGGCCAGACAAGGAATAATGGATGGAAACTGACCAAGCAGAGATTCAACCTAGAAATGAGGAGGAACTTTCTGACAAAAGTGAGAACAATCAACCAATGGAACAGCTTGACTTCGAAGTTGTGGGAGCTTCATCACTTGAGGCTTTCAAGAAAAGATTGGACTGCCATTTGTCAGAAAAGGTGTAGGGTCTCCTGCTTGAGCAGGGGGTTGGATTAGATGACCTATAAGGTCCCTTCCAACTCTGTTAATCTATTATCTGTTAAAAGGGACAAGTCTCCGAACAGAATTAAAATGACCTTTTTATTGCAACCATGGCTGTTATTCGAAGGAATAAAAACTAATAATCATTAATGCTGATGGGGAGGGGGCCATGTGCACGCAAGGGACAGGAGCAGGTGTACATGTCAATAAATTTCAATGGATGGTAAAAGTCTGTAGCCAAACAGCTTCATCATCTGCCTTTCAAAGCTTGCAAGACAGGCCATTTTTCATGATTTCACCATTTTGGCCAAACGAGCCCTTTTCAATTAAAACAAACTCTTTGATTCCAGATGTGTGTTTATTTGCTGAAACCAGGCCAGGAAAAAGAAAAAAAAAAGTCTGGTTCATCTCAAATGGGAGGATTTTTGAAAAAACAAAGCAAGGAGGAAAGTAAAGGAACATTAAATAGCATGAAATCCTTCAGTACTACCGCTTCTGTGGGCATGGCTTGGTAAGAGTGGCAGGGGAAGGATACTGCAAAATCTCCATTCCAACCCCACTCTGAGACCACTAGAAGTGGTATTTGTCGGTTCTCCAAACTACTCAAAATTTCCGCTACCTGTTCTCCAGAACCTGCTGGATTTCACCCCTGGAATCCTTCCTTTGCATTGTTCTGCCCTTGCCAAGAAAATGAAAGACAGCAGGATTCCCTTGCTAGCATTGCTTGTATAACAGTAGCAGAGTTGGAAGGGACCTTCGAGGTCATCTAGTCCAACCCCCTGCTCACGCAGGAGACCTATACTAGGGATTCGAACCAGCAAACTGACAACCTTTCTGATCGACAAGCTCAGTGTCTTAGCCGCTAAGCCATCTAGCCAGGTAGCTTCTGTGAGTGGCATCTTTCTTTTAAACTTCTTGTGCCAGAGAGCTCAGTTCTCGGTTGAAGAAAACAAAGAAAGAAACCCAGAGATGATAATTTCAGGTTCGTCAAGAAGACACTTTATTTATTTTTATTTATTTAGTTAGTTTGTCAAACATGTACGAGATAACAGATATAAGTATACACATGGATATGAACACAGGGAACAAATAAATGGGACCAGTAGGACAGGGATGGTAAGCACACTGGTGCGCTTATGCACGCCCCTTACAGACCTCTTAGGGATGGGGGGAGGTCCACAGTAGACTGTTTAAGGTTAAAGTTTTGGGGGTTTGAGGATGTAACAACAGAGCCAGGTATTACATTCCAGGCAGTGACCACTCTGTTGCTGAAGTCGTATTTTCTGCAATCAAGTTTGGAGTGGTTTACCTTGAGTTTGTATCTATTGTTTGCTCGTGCATTATTGCGGTTAAAGCTGAAGTAGTCAGCTTTAACCGGTAGGATGTTGTAACAGATAATTTTGTGTACTACGCTTAGGTCAGACCGTAGGCAGCATAGTTCTAGGTTGTCCAAGCTCAAAATTTCAAGCCTGGTGGCATAAGGTATTCTGTTGTGAGCAGAGGAGTGGAGGACTCTTCTGGTGAAATACCTCTGGACTCGTTCAATTGTATTAATGTCCAATATACAGTGTGGATTCCAGGCAGATGAGCTGTATTCGAGAATTGGTCTAGCAAAGGTTTTGTATGCCTTAGTTTTCAGTACAATGTTACCGGAGAAGAAGCTTCGCAAGATTAGGTTAACAACTCTTAACACCATTTTCGCAATGCTGTTATAGTGAGCTCATTTAGATCGTTTGAAATGAGTACTTCATCTACGAGTATTTTGTAGATACTTGGTCTACGAGGGCGTATCCACCCAGCTTGTATTTGGTGTTCTGATTTTTGTTGCCAATGTGTAAGACAGAGCATTTGTTGATTGAAAAAAAACTTGGACCAAGGATGTCCAGGAATGGAGGTGAGTGTTGTGGCCTGGCAGTGGCCTGTGCAGCTAGTAGCTGATTACGACAGCGAGGAGGCTGGTGTGGTGCTGCACCAGCAGCCTGTGCAGCTGGCACTCGAGTCAGACAATGAGGAGGCTGGAGAAGAGGTGGTGCCAGAGGTGGGGATTCAGCCAAGGGCCTTCAGAACCTCCAGAAGCTCCCTTAAGTGAAGAGGAAGAAGAGGAGGAGCCTCTTCTCGATGCACGGGCATGCAGAGCTGCCAAAAGGCAGGAGTGGCTCCTCAGGAGGAGGTCTCCTCGAGAGTAAGGCTTGGGCCTAATTGGCCACTCCCTTAGCCTATTTAATGAGGAAAGCCGACTGAAGAAATTTGCAGGGAACAACTTCATTCACATACCTTCGTGTCTTGTCTTGCTTATCTTATCAGCTTCCTGCAAATTGCTTCTGGGCATTCTGCCAACCACAGTAAACTTTCAGTATTATTCTTTGAATTCTTGGCGGCTGTTAATGCAGTTAATTAACAGCCATTGTTGTAAAAAACTGGTTTATTTAGTAAACTAAGGTTTGAATGGACTTTGTGTGTGCTGCGTTCTTTGGGGTCCTTAGCTGGGGCAGAACAGTGAGGTTTGTCTCTGTGTTTGTCAGTCTGTACATATTGAGTTGATTCTTTCTTTTTATTGTCAGCAAATATTGCCTTGTGAAGCTTGAAAACTGCCTACAAGGATCGATTTTGTGCAAAAATAAGCTTGTATTGATGCAGTAATGAAAACACACATTCCTTGCACAACTGGCAATGAGGGTCTCTTTTTTTGGCATGTCTTTTCAGAAGACCCGAAGTTGCTTCTTAAATGTCTGCCACTTTTGAGAAAATGTCAGAGACCTTCGGTCTTCCCACCTGACAGGGATGAACTTGCAGAAACTATCGAAAATCACTCACCAAAGTCTGCATTTTGCAGTTCGTGAGAAACAAAATGCACCGTGGAGCAATTTTAGTCGTTACATGCCACTAAGCAAAACAGACACTTCCCATCACATCACTGAACACAAATGAATAATACACTGAAATATCAGTGTATTATTCATTTAGAGAGACAGAAGACAAGCTCTGGATCCGAAAAGATCTTGACAGACTTGAACAATAGGCCTCTATCCAACAATGTGAGATTTAAGGTGGAGAAAAGCAAGGTCGTACACCGAGGCAGGGAAACAGTGTGCAGAGGCAGCTAATAAAGCCAGCACAATCCTAAATTGCATTAATATGTTGTGGCCCCGCCCTCTGAGCCTATCTCATCGGAGGAAGAAAGCTCCGAACATGAGGAAGAGGAGTCAGCCAAGCCTCCCTCTCCAGGCCCCTCCCCTCTGACACTGTCTCAGGTGCCAGCCGAGGGAGAGGAGATTAGCCAGGAGCCAGGTGTCTCAGATGAGAGCGAAGGAGAACCGTCATTCCTGGATGCACGCCAACGAAGGCGTGATAAACGGTTGCAGCAGTTAAGGAGGTGTGCTAGGGATTAGAACTGAGTCACTGGACCACACCCCAGAGACTATATAAGAGAGGGTGGTGGCTGGTAAAACTCCATGACGAACAAAAACGAACTTTGGCTAGTCACTTGAACAACGTCTGAAGCTGTCGAAAGGAATATTGTTTTGCTGGACTATTTGCAATGCGTATGTAATGTTATGTTATCTGTTGCAGTAAAAGCTCTTGGCAGACAGTGATTATATTGCTGCCAAGTTTGAGATAACGACCTGTGTGCGTGCCAAGTACTTTCTTAACCCTCGGCTGGCTGTGTTTGTGTGTGTGGACGGGGACAGATCATAATAGAGGGATACAATCAAGATCAAGTGAGGTACTAATACCACTCTATAAAGCCCTAGTAAGACCACACCTTGAGTACTGCATCCGGGTTTGGTCACCACACTATAAAAAAGTTGTTGAGACTCTAGAAAAAGTGCAGAGAAGTGCAACCAGGATAATTAGGAGACTGGAGGCTAAAACATATGAAGAACGGTTACAGGAACTGGGTATGGCTAGTCTAGTGAAGAGAAGGACCAGGGGAGACAGGATAGCAGTCTTCCAATATTTGAGCGGCTGCTACAGAGAGGAAGGGGTCAAGCTATTTTCCAAAGCACCTGAAGGCCAGACAAGGAATAATGGATGGAAACTGACCAAGGAGAGATTCAACCAGAAATGAGGAAGAACTTTCTGACAGTGAGAACAATCAACCGATGGAATAGAAGTTGCCTTCGGAAGTGGTAGGAGCTTCATCACTTGAGACTTTCAAGAAAAAATTGGGCTGCCATTTGTCAGAAATGGTGTAGGGTCTCCTGCTTGAGCAGGGGGTTGGACTAGATGACCTATAAGGTCCCTTCCAACTCTGTTAATCTGTTAAAGATGCTTCTGAATGGTCCAGAGCTTGGAACCTGGTTGGAAAGCAGTCACTGTGAGAGGGACCTTGGAGTCCTAGTGGACAATCACTTAAACATGAGCAAGCAGTGTGCAGCAGCAGTCAAAAAAGCTAATACAATCCTCGGGATTCATAAACAGAGGCGTAGAATCAAAATCATGTGAACTGTTAGTACCGCTTTATAAAACCTTATTAAGGCCATGCCTGAAATACTGGATCCAGTTTTGGTCACCGCATTACAAAAAAGAGACTTTTGAAAAAGTGCAGTGAAGAGCAACTAAGATGATTAAAGGCCTGGAGACAACACATGTGAAGAACAGTTGCAGGAATTGGGTATGGCCAGTCTAGAGAAAAGAAGGACTAGAGGGGACACTATAGCAGTATTCCAGTACTTGAAGGGCTGCCAACAAAGAAGAGGGGGTCAACTTATTTTCTAAAGCACCAGAAGGCAAAACAAGAAATGATGGAAACTACACAAGGAGAGAAACAACCAGGAATTAAGGAGAAACTTCCTAACAGTGAGGATCAGCGGAACAATTAACCAGTGGGACAGCTTTCCTTCAGAAGTTGTGGGTGCAGTGGTGAAATCCCCCCCACCCCCCCGGTTCTATCTGGCTCGGCAAACCGGTAGCACTGGTGGAGGAAGGCTCCGCCCACCCGCCGGGACGTCATTACATCCTGTGTTTTTACCATCTGCGCATGCACAGAAGAGGCACGCCCATAGCACATGTGCGCTCCCACACGCTTCCCATTCCCGAACCGGTAGCAAAGATAAGTGTATTTCACCGCTATGTTGGTGCTTTCATCACTGGGATTTTTTAAGAAAAGCCTAGACAGCCACTTATCTGATATGGTATAGGGTCTCCTGTTTGAGCAGGGGTTTGGACTAGAAGACCTCCAAGGTCCCTTCCAGATCTATTCTGATTTACAGTTTGGTGTAAAAGTCAAAGGCACTAGTCTAAAAACCAGGAGATTGTGAAATATTTTGTCCTGCCTTCTACACTAAAGCAACTGGTATAAAGACACCCACAAAAGTAAGGTCAACCCTTTCTTAAAATGTTGCCAAGAAAATTGCATGAACTTGTGTGTGGAGTCACTAAGAGCTGAGACTGACATGAAGGTATAGATGCTGTACGGAAGTACTCTTTTTTTTTTTGCAAAAAGTTTTTTTATTTTTTAACCAAACATACCAATTACATCTTTTCGGAACAGAGCTTTGATCCGGTCATCAATTTATACTTTTTTTTGGTCATCTTTTAACAAAATTTTATATATTCTATTTTGCCATAACACTTATTTCTCAATCTTAAATCACTTATTCAACTAATATCACCTTAAAAAGAGTTTACTCTTATTTACTTAATCAAAACAATTACCCTTCTATTAACCCACCTAAAATCTTAAATCAGTTAATATCTCATAGTACATTTATCAAATTTAAATCTTATCTCTAATCTTAAAAATATAGCAATTTAACATTTAACATTTTAGCTTAATTCTTAATTCAGATAATGCTATTTCAATTTCCTTTTCTTTTTTGCTTAAATAAAATATGTTCAGATTATTACAATTGTTAGACATATTTAAACAATATCCCAATTATTATAGCTATCAACTTTCTCAAACAATACCTTCCAATATCTTAATAAAAATTAATTCATTATTTCCATTTATATATTTTCTTTTTACATAATCTAATTTTACCTTTTCTTTTATCCTTCCACTGTTAATCCCAGTGTAATCATTTTTGTTCCACTGTTAATCCCAGGGTAAACATCTTTCTTTCACTGTTAAACCCAGTATAATCATCTTTATTTTTTTTCCACCAATAATCCCAGTGTAATCTCTAGGAACCTTCTTTCATCATTCTACTATTAATCCCAGCATAATCATCTTGTACTTTTGTAAATATATTATTGAAACATATTCAAATTATTACAAGTGTTATAGGTATTTAAATAATATCACAATTATTATAACCATCAATTTTCTCAAATAATACCTTCTAAAATCTTAATAAAAAATTAATTCATTGTGAATTAAGCACTCTTGATGGGAAACCTCTGAAATTAAATTGGAAACCTAGAGTGAAATTTTAAGAATGGATGTTTTGAGCAAAATCTTGGTGTGTGGGAGCTCTCATGTAATTCCAGATATGAATGGAAAAAATTGCCTAGATATAAGGGTGGGATTCAATACGAGGGCCTCTTAATTTTCATGCTACCTGTAACCATTCTAATGTGCGGCTGTGTAGTTTTGACTGACAAAGGTTTTAAGTGTGATTTGGAAATTAAATAAGGAAAGCAATGTTGAATTTGCAGAGCAGGGAAATTGCAGCCAGGAATCTACCTCTAATTTAGGGTAAAGAGCAATAATGAGAGCCCATAAAAATAAATAGCCATGATGTTAAATAGACTGCAGATCATTGGCACCTCCTGACGTTGCTTAGATTGTATGCCAGTTAAGAAATATGGTAATAAGCAATTGCAGGTTTTACAAGGGGAATTTCTCAAATATAAAATTTCATTTCTTTTGGAGGGTTTGGGCATTCAAGGCAGAAGTCATGAAGGAAAATACTGTCCGTATCTTAAAATTGTTGAGAAGAGCCAAAGCTTTTAGTTGCTGCTGAAAACTATGTTTTTATTTGGTTGAAGGGGTGGCAGTTGATGTGACGGCCAAAGCAAGCTTTGTGGGACATTTCCAAAGTGTGTGGACCACAGTTCATATGGGACGAAGTTGAAAGAGTGACCAGGATGGGCGTGGCTAGCTCGTCATCACTCATGTTGTGGGGTGCCTGTGGCGGCCTGAGCACTCTGCCAGCGAAAATGGAGTTTTGCGTGGAGCCCTCCTGAGCTCCGTTATTGCTGGCAGGGAATTGCAGGAGGCTGTTGCAGCCGAAAACAGAACTTGGGAGTTCTGTTGGATTCTGGCCACAAACACTCCCACCTCCTGTCTCACTCCCCCTGTCCCTCTTGCATTAGACCAGTAACTGCTTGCCATTTTGTTCTTTGTCGGAAATACTGGTTCGCCCGAACTGGTAGCATTTTTTACTACCAGTTTTACTGAACCGGTCTTAACCGGTAGTATTTCACCTCTGGGTTCTATGCTAGTGAACTTTGGAGATCAAGAAGGAAGTGTCCAACAAGACGCTCCACAGAAATACTGTAGCTTTTCTGATCCCGTGACAGAAATGTCCCCAGGGACTGTAAGTCTACTGAATCTCTATGATGTGGAACGCTAGCTCAAACTTTCCCTGATTGTAGTGTTTGGTCAGGCAGAAATTCAACTATTCACCCGCACTCTTTTTTACAGATATCTGAGATGGATTTGTGCTTGGACTGTGACGTTAGAAATGGCGTCGCACGAGTTAGTAAGGCGAGCATAAATATGTAACTTAAAGACACCCACAGATGAAGTTCAGAAAATTAGTGCGGGCGTTTTTAAAACCTCGCTCCTCCTTGTAAAATCAAAGGACTTTTTCTCTGTCTGATGATACTCAGTGGTTATTTGAAATAAGTGGAGGAAATAAGCAGCTACTTCAAATAGGTAATCCTATCTGACAACATGAGATTTAAGGTGGAGAAAAGCAAGGTTTTACACCTGGGCAGGAAAAACCAAAGGTACAAGTACAGATTAGATGAGACCTGGCTCAAAAGCAGTCATTGTGAGAGGGACTTTGGAGTCCTAGTGGACGATCACTTAAACATGAGCCAGCCGTGTGTGGCAGCAGCCGAAAAAGTCAATGCAATCCTTGGTTGTACAAACAGACGCATAGAATCAAAATCATGTGAAGTTCTCGTACCGCTTTAAAAAGCCTTAGTAAGGCTACACCTGGAATATTGCATTCAGTTTTGGTCACCACATTACAAAAAAGATGTTGAGACTTTGGAAAAAGTGCAGAGAAGAACAACTAAGATGATTAAGGGCCTGATGACAAAAACATGTGAAGAACAGTTCCAGGAAATTCCTGCAACACTTTTCCCAAAGTCTTGGTGTATTTGGGTCTTTTCCCGTTTAAGATTGAGAGTACCTTGGCGATGTTTCGACGAGGTCCCACTCGTCATCTTCAGGCTGGTGTCTTCGGCTTCATGCTTGTGCGAGGAAAGCGTGATCGGAGCTGCCATCTCTCTATAAATACTGGTGGGGAGGTGTGGGGTGCTGGCTTTGTTGCTGTGAGCGGGTTGGTTGCCTGTGTTGTTACATCTTGATTGGTTGATGGAGTTGATGTTTGCAGATTAGTCAGTTGTTTCGTAACATCAATGTTACGAAATATGTTAATACACACATATATATGTATTTATATATATGAAACATGATGTGTGTGTGTGTGTGTGTATGACTGTCTGTCTGTCTATCTATGGAAATGTAGTACAGGTAGTTCTCAATTTATGTTGCTAAGTGAGAAATTTTTTGAGTGAGTTTTGCACCATTTTGACTTGTCAGAAGCTTGCAAAAGGTGATCACATGACCAGAGGACACTGCGACCATCATTAATAGGAACCAGTTGCCAAACACCTGAATTTTGATCATGTGACCATGGGGATGCTGCAATGGTCATAAGCAGGGGTGAAATACTCCCAGTTCAGACCGGTTCAGAGAACCGGTAGCGATGGCGGTGTGAGGCTCCGCCCACCTGCCCGGTCATCATTATTTCCTGGTTTTAACCAGGAAGTAACCTGTGTTTTACCCTCTGCACATGCGCAGAAGGGTTTGCGCATGCGCAGAGGGTCCAAGCGTGTATGTGACGCGCAGTGTGTGCACTTCCAAACCAGTTGGAAAGGTAATTAGATTTCACCCCTGGTCATAAGTGTAACAAACAGTCATAAGTCACTTTTTTTCCAGTGCCTTTGTGACTTTGAACTGTCACTAAGTGAATTGTTGTAAGTGGAGGACTTACCTGTACACAGTTACAAATTGAGTAAACCTCTCATCCCTCCTACAAGCTAACTCTGGAGAGAGCTTGAAGACCTCTGAAGATACAAGCTGCAGGCCTGTTTACTCGGGGAGGATAAAATCCAGATCTTTCCCATTCAACTGTCAATCAAAGTTGATCCCTTCTTACCTGTAACCCCTCTAAAGAAGCAATCACAACACAATTCATTTCATCTTCTTCCTCAACGGGCTAAGGAGATTCACAGTAAACCCTTGTCATTTCTCACTCTGGTAAACAAATGACACACTGTCCTTAATTTATCTTTGGGTGCCGTACTTAGCTAAGCCAAGAGTAAGAAGTCGGAACACATTTGTCATGCATAGGATGTTTTATCTAACTCTGGCAAATATCCACAAGTGAAATGGAGACTGCTGTAGGTTTGAATGGTGTGTTTTAAGTTACCAAGAATATCCCTGTTCTGAGATAAAAGAAAAAATTATCCTTCTCAGCTGATGCATAAATGTAATCTATTTATCTGCAAAGTCCGTGCTCAGAATGATCTTTCTTTCTTTCTTTCTTTCTTTCTTTCTTTCTTTCTTTCTTTCTTTCTTTCTTTCTTTCTTTCTTTCTTCCTTTCTTCCTTTCTTCCTTTCTTCCTTTCTTCCTTTCTTCCTTTCTTCCTTTCTTCCTTCCTTCCTTCCTTCCTTCCTTCCTTCCTTCCTTCCAGCAGGTTCTGACAGGTTCTGGAGAACCGGTAGCGGAAATTTTGAGTAGTTTGTAGAACTGGCAAATACCACCTCTGGCTGGTCCCAGAATGGGGTGGGAATGGGGATTTTGCAATATCCTTCCCCCAGGAGTGGGGAGGGAATGGGGATTTTGCAGTATCCTTCCCCTGCCATGCCCACCAAGCCACGCCCACCAAGCCACACCCACAGAACCGGTAATAAAAAAAAAATGAATTTCACCACTGCCCCCATCTCACTATTTAACATGACTCCAGTTAGCTTACGGTGGCATAAAAACATAAATAAAAGCTTTTTTTTTTTAATTTAAAAGCATGAAAACAAATAAACAAAGCATGAACAACAAATAAAACTTAAAAACCAAGAGCGCAGATGATCCAAGGTTGAGTTTTTGTCTCTCACACACCAACAATGGTTAAATTTCCACCAGCAATTGACACCCAGATCAGCATAGAAAAAAATCCAAGGATTAACATAATCTCTAAGACCACCCTCATCAACATTGACAGGGCAAGCCGCTAGAATATAAACTCAGAGCAAACCCCACTCCTTAGTAGCACTGATGATGTTATCTAGTTGGGTCATGAAATGTCTGCAAGAAAACAAGCAAGGTCAGAAAGCATCAAGGACCCCTCACGAGGGGTATAAGATGCTGTCGAGATTTGCCAGACCTGTTGGGAAGTTTGATCTTATTTATCATGTAAATAATATTTTAGACCAGAGGTCATCTAAAACAGGGGTCTCCAACCTTGGTAGCTTTAAGACTGTGAACTTCAACTTTCAAAATTCTCCAGCCAGCATGGATGGCTGAGGAATTCTGGGAGTTGAAGCCCACGAGTCTTAAAGTTCCCAAGGTTAGAGACCCCAGTTTTAGATATATGCAAAACTTTAAAAATATATAATGCATTAGAACTAGATTGCACAAACTAGCATTATTCCTGGCACATGTTGGAATTCAATTTAATTTGATCCTACTTTTATTGTTGCTAAAGCTATGCTAGATTCTACTTTTCCAACTGTTAGGAAGGAAGGAAGGAAGGAAGGAAGGAAGGAAGGAAGGAAGGATGGACCCTCATTCCTTAAAATGATGTTCCTTCAAATGTTTAAGCAAACCACTTAAACAAGGTTATTATGACAATTCAGACCTGGAAAGCAGAGGGTTTCAGCAGGTTCTGACCCAGGGGTGGGTTCTAAATTTTTTTACTACTGGTTCTGTGGGCGTGGCTTATTTTGTGGATGTGGCTTGGAGGTCATGTGACTAGGTGGGCATGGCTAGCTGGTCAGAGTCATTTCTGGAAGGTCCTCGCACTTATGACCCGACTCATTTGTTTGCTTTTAACACTGATCAGCTGTAGGACGGTCCTTTGAAGCCCCGCGGCAGGAGTTTAAACAGTTTTTTTCCCTCTAGTCATCAGCTGGGACTCAGGAGGCAGCAATAGATTGGGGGTGGGACCAAATAAAAGGTAAGAATAATGTAGGGGGGGGAGGGTGGGGGGGAAGAAATGGTATGGTGACATCATATCGTCACCGTTACCAGCTCTGCCGAACCGGACCAAACTGAGAGGAACCCACCACTGTTCTGACCAGTTCTGGAGAACCAGTAGCGGAATGTTTGAGTAGTTCGGAGAACTAGTAAATATCACCTCTGACTGGCCCCGCCTCATCTATTCTCTGCCTCCCGAGTCCCAGCTGATTGAGAGGAAATGGGGACTTTGCAGTAACCGTCTCTTGTCACACCCACTAAGCCACACCACCAGGCCATGCCACGCCCACCAAGCCACACCCACAGAACCGGTAGTAAAAAATGTTGAAACCCACCACTGCTGGAAAGTGTGGCAAATTATGAATTGCTATTTCAATCCAATCCTGATTAATAGGAAAAGAGTAGGTTGAAATGAAAAATGAACAATGTACAGAATTCAGACGAACGGTGCAGCCGTCAGCAAGTATCACGAAGATTTCAGCTTAGAGTCTTGTTTTCTTGTCGCATAAATCATGTTTATAGTTGTGTTTGTTTGAAGAGTTCCATCAGTTGGGTCTAACCAACTAGGTTTCTTAAAAGCTGATGGGCATGCTGACCTCTGAAACATCAAAATATTTGAGTGACCAAGCTGAAGGTTTTCTTTACTCACCATTGACTATTAGGCAGGGTTGGGCTTCAAAAATTTTAGCAAGGGGTTCTCTGCCTGGTTGCTGGGTGGGCATGACCATGGTGGGCATGGCCTTGTCGACCTCCTGCACCATGGCTGGGGGCAGCGTTTTTGCCCTACCCGGGCTCCGGAGGCTTTTCTCGAGCCTACGGGAGGGCAAAAATGGCCTCCCCAGGCTCCGGAGGCCCTCTGGAGGCCAGAAACAGGCTGGAAACCTTCCCAAACATCCAGTAGGCCCGTTTTTTACCCTCCCCAAGCCTCCGCACGTGCCATACACTTACCTGCATCCAAAACAGGCGGGGACTCCTGGGAGGGGAGGGGCAGGGCGGGCAGGAGTGGGATTTACGGGTTCTCCGAACTGCACAGAATCTTAGCTAGAGATTCTCCCAAACCCCTGCGAACTGCCAGCCGGGAGCCCACCCCTGCTATTAGGTCAATCCCAATTTTGAAGCACCTTCAAATCTACGACAGTTTGACACTATTGTTCTGTGCTCTGTAGGAGCAACTGAAAGACTTGTTTTCAAAATATTTAAAGAGCGGGACACATGCTTACGGGGGCCGCAGCTGCCGATGAAGGAAATGTGCCTATATCTGCCAAGAGTTAGAATTAAGCATGTCATTTGATAAATAGGAGCACATTTTTCAAAAGCCTTTGTGTGTCTGAAGAGGAGCTTACGAGGAGAATAGAAGCCAAGGCTCTTTGGAAGTTTTATGTAACTAAAATCCAGCAGAAACTGAATTTGGAGCAAGATCTCAGAGACAAATGGTGAAGGGCAAAAGGCCAAGACCAGATGCATTAATAATCCCTATAAAGCAGTGGTAGCTAACTAATTTGAGATATAAAAGGAAACCATGAGTTTAAACTTTCCTGTATTTTGAAGATGCACAGTTCCATCGATAACTGCAGGAAATATTAAGCCACCCCATTAATGCCCAAGGAAAACAATAAAATATTTAGAGATCTTATTTCAGGGATTTTTTATTTTTTTCTTTCTAAATGGAATCCTTTATCGGATGTGGGTGATTGTAGAGACTTGCTGTATGTTTTAAGGTTCCTTTTATGCTTTTTCAAAAAACAAACAACAAACAAACAAACAAACAAACAAACAAATAAATAAATAAATAAATGAATAAATAAATTGCCCACTGTAATCGAGTTGTGTGACGCTGGGAATATGTCATCTCTCTTGGGCCAATTAATATAGATGAAAATGAATGCAGACTTTGTAGTTTCCACAAGAAACATCCTTAAAGGCTGGAAGGTAGATTTTGGATTGAGGGCTAGTTTTTTTGGTTGTATTTGTGTCGAAAGAAGTTTCACCTGCGATTGCTTTGTTTTTAAAGCCTTCAAGGTTTGCATCTGACACGTTCCATGTAATGCCAGGTTTAGAATCGGAAAGAAATTTGTATTCAAGCAAGCTGACCCTTCTCTAATATTGGTTAAAGAAAGAAACGTCACTAGTTCACATGTAAGAAAGAGATTGAAACAATCTCTGCCATGGGAACCTTGGAAGATAAATTGGATTCTAAAGGGGTAAAGCAATCCAGTTGGTGAGATTTATATAACCTTATCCTATCCTCCTTCCATACATCTTGATTAAAAAAAAAAGTTTACAGTGATCGTGTCTACTCACTAAGAGTAAGAAAAGAACTCCTACTTTACCTTCTACTGCCATTGGAAGTCAAGCTCTGGACCATTCAGAAGCATCTTTAAAAGATTAACAGAGTTGGAAGGGACCTTGTAGGGCATTTTGTCCAACCCCCCGCCCAAGCAGGAGATCCTACACCCTTTCTAACAAATAGCAGTCCAATCTCTTCTTGAAAGTCTCAAGTGATGAAGCTCCCACAACTTTTGAAGGCAACTTCTGTTCCACTGGTTGACTGTTCTCACTGTCAGAAAGTTCCTCGTCATTTCTAGGTTGAATCTCTCCTTGGTCAGTTTCCATCCATTATTCCTTGTCTGGCCTTCGGGTGCTTTGGAAAATAGCTTGCCCTTCCCCCCCAACTCCTCTCTGTGGCAGCCCCTCAAATATTGGAAGACTGCTATCATGTCTCCCTTGGTCCTTCTCTTCACTAGACTAGTCATGCCCAGTTCCTGCCACCGTTCATCGTATGTTTTAGTCTCCAGTCCCCTAATCATTCTGGTTGCTCTTCTCTGCACTTTTTCTAGATTCTCAACATCTTTTTTATAGCGTGGTGACCAAAAATGGATGCAGTACTCTAAGTGCGGTCTTACTAGACCTTTATAGAGTGGTATTAGTACCTCCCTTGATCTTGATTGTATCTCTCTGTTAATGCAATTTAGGATTACATTGGCTTTTTTAGATGCCGCTGCACACTACTGGCTAATATTTAGCTGATTGTCCACTAAAACTCCAAGATCCCTCTCACAGTCCCTGCTATTAAGCCTGGTTTCCCCCAGTTTATATGTTTATATATCTTACTATGAATGGCTGAAGCTCAGAGGTTTAAACATGTACCATCGCAGCTCTTCTGGTAGACATTGAAAAGAGAAGAAAAGTAACAAACATCCTTGACTTCTTGAAGACGAAGTTGGTCCTCCAACATGCTAAAGTTATAAAGTAGATGTCGTTTGGTAGCAGAAGGAAACTAGCCAGATTTTTTTAATATATATAAGTGTATGATTCTACGCATGGGGAAAAGAGAGAATTTGCTAAAGGCATTCTCAAAGCTGTACTTGCTAAACCAATAGATAAAATTGATTTAAATCACCTTATAATATACAGTTAAAAGAACTAGGTACGTCTAGACCAGGGGTGTCAAACTGAAGGCCCGCAGGTTGCATCTGGTGCTTAGATCTGGCCCGCAGGCCCGCCCTGGAAGAAGCAAAGGACAAGCCCATGGTGCCTCTGCCAGTGAAAACAGAGTAGCAAAGGGCTGCAGGAAGTGTCACGGATGAAAATGGAGCGCAGGCAGGCCATATGTGGCATTTTGTGGCAAATGTAGCATTTTCACTGGCAGAGGGATACAGGAGGCCATCACGTCCAAAAACGGAGTCTCTGTGATTGACACCAAGCTTGCCATGCCCCCTGGCCATGCCCTCCCTGGCCCCCCGAGGTCAAACAGAACCCTGATGCACCATCAATGAAATTGCATTTGACACCCCTGGTCTAGACTAACAAAGAGAAGGATTAGGGGTGGCATGATGGCTATCTTCTGGTAGTTGAGAGGTTGTCACAGGGAGGAAATAATTTATTACGTTGGAAATTCTGTTTATATGTAGCATCACAGAGAAAACAAAAAGTACAGTCACCATGTGCTTTACTGCTCATCTGCTTAACAAGAAAACTCTACTTAGAACAAAAGAGCATAGAGTATATACCATAGATCCAAACTTGTAAATACTGCCATCTACTGACTGAATGATTCTGTAGTTGTTGCAATACGAAATACATTCTAACATGTTTTCCAACAACTTAATTGCCAAAGCACCTGAGGGCAGGACAAGAAATAATGGGTGGAAGCTTATTAAAGAGAGATCTAATGTGGAACTAAGAAGAAACTTCCTTGTAAGAACAATTAATCAATGGAACAGCTTACCTCCCAGAGTTGTTGGTGCAGCATTGCTGAAGATCTTCAAGAAAAGATTGGATGTTTGTCCATGATGCAATAAGATTTTCTACCTTGGACAGGGGGTTGGATTAAGAGAGCTCCAAGGTTCCTTCCAAGCCTCTGATTCTCTGATTCTATTATAGATATACTTTTCAAGAGATGGGAAATTTTTTATAACAGCTCTTATTAAGGGAAAATGCATGACATGGGCAGTTTGTGAATTCTAGATCTTGATTATAATTATTGCTCTTACGTGATCTCACGTAATGTTATGTTATGTTATGAGACCTTCCTGTCTCATTTCCTTTAGGTCAAAGCATATCTCTATGATGGGAAATATATATCTTTCCCAAATTTTAGGGGAAATGTGGGGAAAGCATATATCTGCCAAGAGGTTGTAATGCTATTCTAACATATTTTAAGATAGCAAACATCACACATTCATTCTAGATGCAAATAGATTATTGCTAAGCCATCTTGCCAAGGTACATTAATGGAACTTGGTGTCAGCCTTGGAAGCCATATTAGGCCGGAAGCTTCAATGCTGCCACCTCCTCATGTGTGGGAAAGTAGGAGGGGGGATTTCGGAGAGGGGAATTAGTAGACATAATAGCATTCTTCCTATTGGTCACGGTCAGGATGATCCAGCATCTGGAGGAGGAGTGGTCAGGTGCTGGGTTGAAGTGGAATGGAGGTTGATTGGAGCATGTGATCGACTGAGGAGAAAGGGGGTGGTTTGGGGAACTTTGAATTACTGAAGGAAAGCCCGGGCTTTTCAGATTCGGGATTTCCCAGATGTGCCAGTTTACCTATTCTAGTAAAGAGAACTTTGGAAAATGCCTGCTTCCGCATCTTTACTGGGAGTTGGGGGCTTTCTGGAACGCTGACACTTGGTAGGTGTGGAGCATAATTGTTTTGCAGGTGACAACAGTTGATTCTTCTCCTACTGGATGATCACAGATTATTTATTTTATTTTATTTTATTTTATTTTATTTTTTTATTTTATTTTTTTATTTTATTTTATTTTTTTATTTTATTTTATTTTATTTTATTTTATTTTATTTTATTTATTTTGTCACATATATATTAGATAATATATATATATATAAGTATAAGCATGAATCGAATACATAAAATGAATACAATTAGAGGGAACATTAGGACAGGGACGGTAGGCACGCTGGTGCTCTTATGCACGCCCCTTACAGACCTCTTAGGAATGGGGTGAGGTCTACAGTAGACAGTCTAAGGTTAAGGTTTTGGGGATTTGGGGATGAAACTACAGAATCAGGTAGTGCATTCCAGGCATTGACCACTCTGTTGCTGAAATCATATTTTCTGCAATCGAGCTTGAAGTGGTTCACTTTAAGTTTGTATCTGTTGTGTGCTCGTATATTGTTGTGGTTGAAGCTGAAGTAGTCATTGACAGGTAGGACATTGTAGTAGATAATTTTATGAGCTATACTTAGGTCATACTGAAGGCAGCGTAGTTCTAAGTTGTCTAAACCCAAAATTTCAAGTCTGGTGGCATAAGGTATTTTGTTGCGAGCGGAGGAGTGGAGGACTCTTCTGGTAAAATATCTCTGGACTCGCTCAATTGTATTAATGTCCAATATACAGTGCGGGTTCCAGACAGATGAGATATATTCAAGAATTGGTCTAGCAAATGTTTTGTATGGTTAGTAGTGTAATATTACCGAAGAAGAAGCTACGCAAGATTAGGTTTATAACCCTTAATGCCTTTTTGGCAATGTTGTTACAGTGAGCTTTGGCACTTAGATCATTTGAGATGAGTACTCCAAGGTCCTTGACAGAGTGAGGGTCATCTACAAGGTCGTGTCCACTCAGTTTGTATTTTGTATTCTGATTCTTTTTGCATTATACACCAATGTCTTTCAGTGAGTTCCTTATTTCTCTGTTCTTTTGACCCAAAGAATTTTGTCTAATCCCACTACACACACACACACACACACACACACACTGTCTTCATCCACCTGATTTGACAGATTTCTCGTGTTTTAAGGCGAAAGGAATCATTTCCCGGTGACAATCACCAATCACTGAGAGTCATACCTTCTAGGAATGAGTTCTTGGTTAGCCAATGACATGAGTTGTTATCACTTTTTCCTCCTCTATTTGAATGTGTGTATCATTCCATGAGACATCTTGACTTTAACAGATTATAAAAAGAAACTTGCAAAGCAATAAATCCAGAATAATCCAGGATAATAATGAGGACCCAGATTGTGGGGGCAATAAGCTGACTTTGTATAAATATACAAAAGTATGAAGGCCATTGCTTAACGCATTGTAAGCCACCCTGAGTCTCCGGAGAAGGGCGGCATATAAATCAAATTAAAAAAAAAATCAAAACATTGCCTCTGCAGTGATCACAGCGAGGATAGCATTTAGGGCCCAGAGGAAAGCCGGGGGAGGGGGGGGTTTGCTTCTTATTTTATCCAAACCTTGCAATGGGATGGCATTCAATACTTGAGATTGGTGGAATTCTTATCATAGGAATGTGGCTGATTTCTGGAATGTAGAAGACAGCTGGCTCCCATTTGTAATTATTTCTTAAGAAATGAAGGATATAAATATTGTATTTGTTAAAAAAAAATATGGACATGTCCTTGAGATACTTGAAAAAGCTCCAATAATTATGGTATTTTACAAGCTGGTACCTTAGTTATTATGCCAATTATTTATTATCAATGAAGGTTTTTGAATAAAACATGAATGAAATAGGGAGGATGAGACGATTAGCCAGTCTGAATTTTCTGATGAATATACCAATCAATCAATAAATCAGAATAGAGCTGGAAGGTATCTTGGAGAGCTTCTAGGCCAACCCTCTGCTCAAGGAGGAGACCCAATAACATTTCAGATAGATGGCTGTCCAATCTTTTCTTAAAAACCTGCAGTGATGAAGCACCCACAACTTCTGGAGCCAAGCTGTTCCACTAGTTAATTTGTCCTCACTGTTAGGAAGTTTCTCCTTAATTACAGATTGCTTCTGTCCTTGTTTAGTTTCCATCTATTGTTTCTTGTCCTGTCTTCTGGTGCTTTGGAAAATAAGTTGTCCCCCTCCTCTTTGTGACAGCCTGTTGTGATCCCGATTCCCAAGCCTGTCCTAACAGAGGAAGAGATTGAGCTGAGTCATGGAGCCATGCCCCACCAGGAATAAAAGTGGGTGGGATTGCTCTTCAGGCTTTGTGACGGACAAAGTTAAACCCTGAAAGTCACATTGTGATCTCTGAAATTCGGCCTGGATATATTTTGGACTGAACATTGACTCTTGTCTCGTGGATAATTTGTTGCTCCTGGAACGGACTGAAGATAAGTCCTCTTCGGCTTTATGGGAGTGAAAACGGTCTTGGCAGGCATTCGGCAGTTTGCTGCCAAAACCTTGGTCTGCCAAGAATTTTAATCTGTTTACCTAATTAAATATTGGCAGGCGTGCTTGGTATTATGTTTGCCTGTGTGAGGAAGGGGGACAGAACACAGCCCCTCAAATTTTGGAACATTGTTATCATGTCACCCCTAGTCCTTCTTTTCACTATACCAGACATACCCAATTCCAGCAACTGTTCTTCATAGACGAACTTAGACTTCTTCATAGAAGAGTTAGATGTCTTTTAGAAACGAAAACAGCCAATAACAAAAATCAGCCACATAGACCCTATACCATTTCAGACAAGTGGCTGTCCAATCTCTTCTTAAAGACCTCCAGTAATGGAGTACCTACGATTTCTGGAGACAAGCTGTTCTACTGGTTAATTGTCCTCACTGTTAGGAAGCTTCTCCTTAATTCCAAGTTGCTTCTCTCTTTGATTAGTTTCCATCCATTCTTTTTTGTCTTGCCTTCTGGTGCTTTGGAAAATAGGTTGATCCCTTCTTCTTTGTGGCAGTCCCTCAAATACTGGAATAGTGCTAACATGTCCCCCCGCCCCCCAAATCCTTTTCTCTAGACTGGCCAAACTAAAAATCCTGCAACCATTCTTCATATGTTTTTATCTCGAGGTCTTTAATCATCTTTGTTGCTCTTCTTTGCACTTTTCCCAAAGTCTCAACACCGTTTTCATCAACATCTTTTACCACTTTCAAACCTGTGGAATATTCAGGAGACTGGCAAACCCATGTGCACAGTGACATCTTAAACTGCCTGCACCAGAAATGCAGACACAAGGCATGTATCTTTTCGTGCTGAATTTGTTTGCTCAGAAAACAAATTTGTGGCTATAAAAATTGAGTAAAAATGAATCTGACAGAATCCCGCCTTCCTAAAGTAGGAAGGTGCTTCTTGATAAATTGCACCAGCCTTATTGATTATTATTTTTTTGTTGTTTCTCTAGGATAATTCCAATTTGTAGTCTAATTTCCTTTTTCAGGAAAGGGGGGAAAAAAAGGAGCGCCATCAGCGTTTTCATTGTTACCATGTTGTTCACCTGGGTTTTTATCAGGGGTGGGCTGCTGGGGGTTTGCAGGGGTTTGGGAGAACCTCTAGATAAGGTTCAGAGAACCCCCAAATCAGTGGTGGGTTGCCCCCGGTTCAGACCGGTTCAGACCGGTTCGCAAGAACTGGTACTAAAACTGGCTGGAGGTTCCATCCACTGACCCGGACGTCATCCTAGGTAATCTGCGCATGCACGGAAGAGCGCGCACGGGCACGATGCGAACCGGTAGTAAAGGTAAGTAGAATCCACCCCTGCCCTAAATCCCACTCCTGGCTGGCCCTGTGCACCCCACCCCACCCCTCCAGGAGTCCCCACATGGCCTGTTTTGCATGCAGGCAAGTGCAGGGCATGTGCGGAGGCTCGGGAAGTCCGGAAATGGGCCCATTCCCAGACTTTAATTTAATTTAATTTAATTTAATTTAACTTAATTTAATTATTTAATAATTTAATTTAATTTAATTTAATTTAATTTAATTTAATTTAATTTAATAATTTAATTTAATTTAATTTAATTTAATTTAATTTAATTTAATTTAATTTAATTTAATTTAATTTAATTTAATTTAATTTAATTTAATTTAATTTAATTTAATTTAATTTTTTATTCAATTTATATGCCGCCCCTCTCCGAAGACTCAGGGCGGCTCACAATACATTTTAAAAAATCATTATTAAAAACATTTGAAAATTAAAAACATCAAAAACTCATTCACGCCATTCATGGCCGGATCTCGCTAGATCACAAGAGCAAGATCAACGGCCCCAGGCCTGTCGGAAAAGCCAGGTCTTCACCGATTTTCGGAAGGCCAATAGGGTGGGGATGGTCCGGACCTCAGGAGGTAACTGGTTCCAGAGAGCTGGGGCTGCTGCAGAGAAGGCCCTCCCCTGCAGGCCCACCAGCCGGCATTGTTTAGCTGACGTGACCCAGAGGAGACCAACTCTGTGGGATCTTACCGGTCATTGGGAGTTATGCGGTAGAATATCTAGCGGGCCTCCAGAGCCTGAGAGGCCGTTTTCGCCCTCCCGGAGGCTCGAGAAAAGCATCCGGAACCCGGGGAGGGTAAAAACGCCACCTCCCACCCCCCCGCCATGGTGCAGGAGGCCAACTAGTCACACCCACCATGGCTACACCCACCCAGCAACAGGGCAGAGAACCCCTTGCTAAAATTTTTGAAGCCCACCCCTGGTTTTTATGTCTTAGCAGCCTCTCAACTTTCATGAAGTTGGGAGACTATTTTGATTCCAAAATAACTCAGTTATGGAAGTTGCATGACTTCTTCAGTATTCCAGAAAAGAGAACACAAGGGAATATCCGGATACCCTTGCTAAGCTAATCAGAGGTCTGTTTATTTACCTTTAAGTGCTTCTGATGGGTCACCAGAGCAGAAATCCATGGATCCGTGTTGGAATTTTGCTCCAGGCAAAAATTTGTTACTGAAATGCCACTTAACAGATGATCCAAATCAAAGCTCTGGCAGTCCGTAGAGTATTTTTATATCTCTGTTTTATTTACTACTAACTACTAATCCTGTTCATATTGTTTCACCAAGCTAACCTAAAGGCAAACTTCAGAGACGCCTAGTGATTCTAAATAAGAGGAAGTCCCTTTGGGACTCTTTGGCAATTATATGAGTTCAACTGAAGGTTTCTTTCTTTCTTTTTTCTTTTTCTTTTTATTGTCCAAAGGCCTTTCTTTATTCAACTTTGTGAATTGCTTTTCTTCACAAGAATCATACAGTAGATCAATTGGTTAGCCGTGATATAAATACCCAATAAAAAGTGTGCGGAGCACTTCCCGTGCCCTTAAACGTGGCTACAGAAATAAAATTATTGTGCTTGGTTAGTAGTTATAAAAAATTTAAATTAAGGAAAAAAAGATCTCAATTATCTCATTTGACAAACCCCTAAATAAGGCCTAACATCATGGAAAAGTAAGGAATAGAATTAGAATTAATTAGAATTAGAATTAGAATTAGAATTAGAATTAGAATTAGAATTAGAATTAGAATGAACAGAACAGAACAGAACAGAACAGAACAGAACAGCAGAGTTAGAAGGGACCTTGGAGGTCTTCTAGTCCAACCCCCTGCTTAGGCAGGAAACCCTGTAGCATTTTAGACAAGTTGTTATCCAATCTCTTCTTTAAAACTTCCAGTGTTGGAGCATTTGCAACTTCTGATGGCAAGTTGTTCCACTGATTCTAACTGTCAAGAAGTTTCTCCTTAGTTCCAGGTTGCTTCTCTCCTTGATTAGTTTCCACCCATTCCTTCTTGCCCTGACCTTAGGTGCTTTGGAGAATAGATTGACCCTCTCTTCTTTGTGGCAACCCCTGATAATAAGTAAGAGTTGATGATTTCGGTCATTAATATGATAGAAAAGATAAAATTCCTCAAATCAGAAGTTGGTAGTACAGTAATCTGGGCAGAAATGAATCAGTTAAACTTGGTATATGTGGGGGTCAGGTGATTCGAGGCACTGCCTTTCGCTGATCACTTCTAAGCATCGCATTAGATCTGGTAGGAGAGATATGTGTGGGGTCCCATCACTTTTGGAGTGTCATCTGGCAGGACCCAGGAAGAGAGACTTCTTGGTCGTGCCTCTTGCCCATGGCATCATCTCCACAGAGACTAGATTGGCTCCGGACCTACTGGCACTTTGTAAGGACTTCAAGACTATGTTGCCATGAATGAGAGGCATGGAAGGAGCACGGTGGTTCATGTGGTTAAGAATTCTGGGCTCACAAACAGCAGGTTTGCGTTTGAGACCCACTTGCTGCCCCATGGCAGGGTGAGTTCCCATCATGCCTTCCAGCTCCTGTCGGTGCAGCAGTTGGAAAGTGGGTGACTATGAGTAGATAAATGGGTACCACTTCAGTGGGCAACTTAACGGGGACATGAAAGGAACCCCCAACTGGGCATCCCCTTGGTAATGGTGATGTCTCTGGCTGAACCTTTCACCACAGAAATGCTTTGTAGTTTCTGGCATGGATGTATGGTATATTATCTATGGCAGGGCATGTGAAATGGCTATGTTGATGTTACTTAGATGACTTTTTAGTTTTATGCCATGTATGTATCAGAGGTGGGTTTGAGCAGGTTCTGACCAGTTCTGGAGAACCGATAGCAGAAATTTTGAGTAATTGGGAGAATCGGTAGTAAAAATTCTGACTGGCCCCGCCCCCATCTATTCTCTGCCTCCCGAGTCCCAGCTGATCGGGAGGAAATGGGGATTTTGCAGTATCCTTTCCCTGCCACGCCTACCAAGCCATGCCTATCAAGCCATGCCACACCCACCAAGCCACGGCCACAGAATCAGTAGTAAAAAAATTTGAAACCCACCACTAGTATGTATGTACATTGCATGCATATATTCATTTGTTCATTTGTTTATTCTTTCATTCGTTCATTTGTTCATTCATTCATTCATTCATTCAATTGCTATAGTTGCCCATCTTAGTCAATGACTCTGAGTGGCTTACAATTGAAAATTCACTTCAGTGCAATTCACTTATTGTGATGTTGTTGTTTATGATATTTAAAATTGTTGTTAGCCACCCAAAGTCATGATTTTGAAATGGGTGGCCACAATAATTACACTTATGTTAATTAAAACATAAGTTTAAAATATGAAAAGTAGCCTTAATTTCCCAAAAGCCTATTGTAGGGATGAAAATGAAGCCAGAATCTAGATTTGGAATTTAATGGTGGTAATATTGCCCACTAAATAGCATTAGTGCTAATTTCTCATTTCCCACATCCCAAAAATCAGCAAGGTTTGTGTGTGAAGCGTAAGGACTTCTCATACATTTATATAAAGTTTTACAAGACACTTTCAATAAAAGAGGACTATGTTTCATTATAATTGACTATATATAATCTATGTAGGTAAACAACTCATTCATAAGTCATGAGTAACATCCTCTCTTCAATCCCCTGAGTAATTGGAACCATAAATTTATATTTCCAGTGTTGAAGGATGAGCGACTTAGCAATAAAAAGGGCATAGAGGTTCCGTTTTTGTTATTCAGTCATTAATTCTCAGGCATTAGATATATAAGTAAAAAATATGGATGTCGGAAGATGGTAGACCTTGTCTCAAAGTGTTTACAGCCATGCTGATTAAAGAAGAAGGGAGGATTTGGAAGGACCTGACTGACAGCAGAGACATTTCCCATCAAGAAAGTTTGAAGTGTGATTAGAAATTCAATTTACTCAGGGGTGGGCTTCAAAAATTTTAGCAAGGGGTTCTCTGCCTGGTTGCTGGCTGGGCATGGCTATGGTGGGCGTGGCCTAGTTGGCCTCCTGCACCATGGCGGGGGGGCATTTTTGTCCTCCCTCAGCTCCGGAGGCTTTCCTTGAGCCTCCGGGAGAGCAAAAACGGCCTCCCCAGGCTCTTGAGGCCCGAACTTCTGGTAGGCCTGTTTTTTGCCCTCCCCGAGCCTCCGTCCACACCCTGCACTTACCTGCATCCAAAACAGGCCACTTGGGGACTCCTGAGAGGGGCTGGCTGGGCGGGGCCAGCCAGGAGTGGGATTTGGTAGTTCTCCGAACTGCACAGAATCTTAGCTAGAGGTTCTCCTGAACCCCTGCAAACCCCCAGCAGCCGACCCCTTAATTTACTCAATTTAGATATTGCCCAACTCCATACTAGCTTAGCTCTTGGTGGTGTACAATAAAACTCCAATATCAAAAAAAGTACCCTATAATAAAGTAATGCAAAGGATGAAGAACAAGAATAGATGATGAATCCTACCATCCAAAGCCCCAAACAAAAGCCCCAATCACCCTTCTGAAGGCTTGGGAAGGGAGTCAGATCTTCAAGTCCTCCAGATCAGTTATGAGTCATCCAGGTCTCTGGACGAAACTCAGCCTTGGAGGTTGAGGCATTGCAACGTTCTTCCCAAGTGTCAGAAAGGAGACACTGAAGGAAGTGCCCCACCAATTCTATCATGTCTTACTGGCTGGGGAAATGTCATGTGAGATAGGTAATCTTATTTATTTATTTATTTATTTATTTATTTATTTATTTATTTATTTATTTATTTGTCAAATTTGTAAGCTAACAAATGTAAGTATAAACATAATTACGAATACAGGATAATGATACAAATACATGGGGACAGTAGGATAGGGATGGTAGGCACGTTGGTGCGCTTATGCATGCCTCCTTACAGACTTCTTAGGAATGGGGTGAGGTCAACAGTAGACAGTCTAAGGTTAAAGTTTTGGGGGTTTGGAGAAGAAACCACAGAGTCAGTAGTGCATTCTAGACATTGACCACTCTGTTGCTGAAGTTGTATTTTCTGCAATCAAGTTTGGAGCAGTTTACCTTAAGTTTGTATCTATTGTGCGCTTGTGTATTGTTACGGTTGAAGCTGAAGTAGTCATTGACAGGTAGGATGTTGTAGCAAATCATTTTGTGTACTACGCTTAGGTCAGGCTGAAGGTGACGTAGTTCTAAGTTGTCTAAGCCCAAAATTTCAAGCCTGGTGGCATAAGGTATTCTGTTGTAAGAAGAGGAGTGGAGGAATCTTCTCATGAAATATCTCTGGACTCGCTCAATTGTATTAATGTCCGATATGCAGTGCGGGTTCCAGACAGATGAGCTGTATTCAAGAATTGGTCTAGCAAAGGTTTTGTATGCTCTAGTTTGTAGTACAATGTTACCGGAGAAGAAGCTTCAAAAGATTAGAAGCTTCATAAAAGATTAATGCCTCTTTGGCAATGCTGTTACAGTGAACTCTGGCGCTTAGATCATTAGAGCCATCATATTAAACCATCAGATTTGTCAGTTTGTCCAACATTACAAAAGAGGAGAGAAATGAGAAATGTAAACTGGACAGTCCTAAAAAGATGGCAGCACAAAATTTTGTCCAGAATGACAAAAGAGTTACATTAGCCATCAGAAAATTTCCAAAATCCATATTAGGGCAATATTTTTTATTAAGCTTACTCAAACCTCACAAATTGTGTGCAAGTTTTCATGTTTTCCTCATTGGATGAGATAGTAAATAAAGTAGAGTGGGAATCCAGTCCATGAATCTTCATCTGATGAGCGGTTAAATAGAATGTGGAAGCAGAGAGCAGATAGAAATTGGACTTTAGATTGATGAGATTGTCAGTGAAAATAACTGTGCTTATAACATTAAATAGTGTTATAGTTAATTGTGCAGCTTCAAGTCTGCACTACTTGAAATTCACACTAAATAACATGAATTTTAAGCAGTGCAGACTTGAACCTACACAATATTCAAAAAGCAGATCCAGGCACAAGAACTTACTTAGTTGTTTGTTTGTTTGTTTATTATTTATATCCCATCTTTATTATTTTTTACAAATAACTCAAGGCAATGAACAAATCCAACACATCTTCCTCCTCCTCTTATTTTTCCCCAAAACAACAACCCTGGTAGGTGGATTGGGCTGAGAGACGGTGACTGTCCCAAAGTCACCCATCTGGCTTTCATGGTTAAGGCGGGATTAGTACTCTTGGTCTCCTGGTGATTGGCCCAAAGTCACCCAGATGACTTTCATGGCTAAGGCGGGACTATAAGTCACAGTCTTTTTGTGATTGGTCCAAAGTCACCCAGTTGGCTTAAATGACTAAGGTGGGACTAGAACTCACAGTCTTTTTGTGATTGGTCCAAAGTCAGCCAGTTGGCTTAAATGACTAAGGTGGGACTAGAACTCACAGTCTTTTTGTGATTGGTCCAAAGTCACCCAGTTGGCGTAAATGACTAAGGTGGGACTAGAACTCACAGTCGTTTTGTGATTGGTCCAAAGTCACCCAGTTGGCTTAAATGACTAAGGTGGGACTCGAACTCACAGTCGTTTTGCGATTGATCCAAAGTCACCCAGTTGGCGTAAATGACTATGGTGGGACTAGAACTCATGGTCTCCCAGTTTCTAGTCTGGCGCCTTAACCATTAAACCCACCTGGTTCTCCTCTCTTCCTCCTTTTTCTGTATTAAGTTTATAGTGAACTTTTCAAAACCGATGTGGGCATTGATTTAAATCTCTGGATTCCAGCGCCAACCATATTAGTAGTAATCTGCATTTGCTTAGCTTTTGACAGACACAAGCATTTTATAGAGTGATGAAAATGGAGGCAACATTTAATTAAACACCCATTAATAGAAACATAAGATTTTCCAGTTTATGATGAATGATAACAAGGAAGTATTTTCCTACTTGAAGTGCCATTTAAGCAGTTGGCTGTAATCACTGGAACAATGTAATGACTTAATCACACTATGAAGTCATCTTGTTGTTCTCTCAGAGATGCTAGCCATTTTCTCACACAATAGACACCAGGAAACTCAAAAAGAACACAAACCAAAAGATGTAATTTATGGCTCCGTTGTCTTCTCCTGGGCTTAAAACTCTGAAGGCGACAAATTTATTGATGATAACAGAGTTTCAACCCAGTGTTTTGCGTTCCCATGAAGGTGTCACCAAAGAGAACAAACTCATCATTATTTTCCAACGTGATGACGGAGAATAGGAAATCCGCCACATTTGTCTGGCAGGAGAAGAAAATGGAAAGAATCCGACACTGGAATCAAGTTGGTATTTGGCAATAAAGTACATCCAACCAATTGTCATGCTTCGGAGATCAGTTTTGAGACTCTGATGTAACTGGAAAGTGTAAAGTTACTGTTTTCCCATGACTAGATTCCACAACAATCCAGTGATACATAAAATTTGGATCTAATATCAGAGAAAGAGTTTCAGCAGAAATGCTGTCCTGGGTATGTAGTTGACCGAACTTAAAAAATAAAAACATACTAAATGCTTTTAATAAAACCTACATATTCTTTAAAACAGCGCCCCCCCCCACTTTTGGGTACCAGGGACCAGTTAGCTAGTTAGTTTACTTTATTGTCATTGCACCTCGTACAATGAACTTAAATGCCATCTTCAGCGTACATTATAACTATACCAATAAAACACAAACACACATCCTTCACATTCTATACAGTTGAATTGAAAACCCCTGATATTGCATTAATATTGCACTATACAGTAGAATTCAATATAGTTACTGCTCTGGGATAGAAGCTGTTTTTTCAGCCTCTTTGTCCTTGTTTTTATTATCCTGTACCGTCTGCCAGATGGTAATAGTTCAAAAAAAAAAAGGGTGCTCAGGATGAGATGGATCTTTAAGAATGTTTTGAACTTTCTTAAGGTAGCGGGAGCTATAGAGATCTTCCAAAGAGGGGAGGGGGCAACCAATGATCCTCTGGGCAATGACGTTGACCCTCTGGAGCGCTGTCCTCTCTGCCACTGGGCAATTGTCAAACCATACACAGGTGCAGTGAGTTAAAATACTCTCTATGGTGCAGAAGTAGAAGCTCACCAGCAATTTTTCATTCAGTTGTTGTTTCCTGAGAAGTCTCAGGTAGTATAATCTCTGCTGGGCCCTTTTGACCAGTGCTGCAATGTGAGCGCCCCAGGTCAGGTCCCCCATGTCGACTGGCGGCCTCCAGGGGGAGAGCCTTCTCTGTGGGGGCACCTGCCATCTGGAACGAGCTCCCCCCGGAGATACGGAGGATCCAAGACTTACGCATCTTCCGCCGCGCCCTAAAAACGTTTTTATTCCAACAGGCTGGTCTGGCCTAACTCTCCCTTTTAAATTGGGTTTTAAATGTTTTACATAAATTGGATGTCTTAAATTTGCTTTTTGAGCCCAAATTATTTAATCTATTTTTAATAGTTTTTAACTTTTGTATGTTATTTGTATTTTTATCTTGGCTGTTCACCGCCCTGAGTCCTCCGGGAGTAGGGCGGTATACAAATATGATAAAATAAATAAAATAAAATAAATAATGATAACACCCAAAAACTTAAAACTGGCCACTTGCTGCACTCGGTCTCCATTGATAAGCAAGGGCTGGATGTCTGATCTAGTCCTTCTATAGTCCACTATAAGCTTATTGGTCTTAAGGACCAAGTTATTGTTCTGTGGAGAGAGAAGTGTTTCCGTGGACCGGAGGGGAGGCGGTTTCACATGCTGCCTGTATCCCATGGATGGGGCTTTGCTTATTTGCATGGCCCAGTTTCTGGAATGCCGTAGGCCAGTGCCGATCCACATACTGGGGGTTGGGGACCCCTGCTCTAAAATACTAATAGCCTTTGCAGTTATAAGCTAGAAAGATATTACACTAAACAAAACGAAATAGAGTATTAGGTTATTCTGAATAATTGTAAGAGTACCACATGTATTGTAGCACAAATATGTAGCATCAGTTTTTCCTCTACTGAATAATTCTGTTACGCCTTGATTTTATTTATTTATTTTGGATATCGTGATGCATTTAAAATCCATTACCTGTATCCCTCTTTTATGTCCCGACTTAAGTATTAGAAATTAAGTGTTCTATTTTGAACTGCAAATTCTTTCTTTTAAAATGTTCTGTCCAAATACGGTCGTCTATCTACCTTTTTCAAAATAGATTTCACTGGTAAATCAATTTGTTTAAAGTAACATTTTCCTCCTAAATGAGGCTGGATGATTCCGATTTTTAAGTATTGTTGATTTTGGCCATTTCCCCCCATATATGTTAAATATAGGTAGTCCTCCACTTGCAATCAATTCATTTAGTGACCGTTCAAAGTTACAACCATCCCTGTGGTCACGTGATCGAAATTCAGCAACTTGCCAACTGGTTCATACTTATGACCCTTGCTGTGTCCCAGGGTCATGTGATCTTATGATTTATATTGATTGCTTTTTTATAGTATCCTAGTATGATTTACGTTGTCCTATTCTATTCTATTCTATTCTATTCTATTCTATTCTATTCTATTCTAGCCTATTCTAGCCTAGCCTAGCCTAGCCTAGCCTAGCCTAGCCCTATTATTTCATTCCATATTATAATTTCTATTCTATTCTATTCTATTCTATTCTATTCTATTCTATTCTATTCTATTCTATTCTATTCTATTCTATTCTATTCCATTCCATTCCATTCCATTCCATTCCATTCCATTCCATTCCATCCCATCCCATCCCATCCCTTCCCCATCCCCTCCCCTCCATTCCCTTTCCCTCCCCTCTCCTCCCTGTCCCCATCCCATCCCATCCCTTCACCTCTCCCTTGCCCTTGCCCTTGCCCTTGCCCTTTCCTTTTCCATTTTTTTTTATTTTTTATTTTTTATTTTTTTTTTTATTTATTTATTTATTTATTTATTTATTTATTTATTTATTAGTTTGATTTATATGCCGCCCTTCTCTGGAGACTCAGGGCGGCTTACAATGCTTTTAAGCAATAGCCTTCATACTTTTGTATATACCTGCTTAGTAGGGCTTTTGCCCCTCCCCCCCAAAGCGGTGTTCTATTTTATACAAAGTCAGCTTATTGCCCTCACAAACCGGGTCCTCGTTTTACCTACCTCAGAAGGATGGAAGGCTGAGTCAATCTTTCCCTCCCCTCCCCTCCCCTCCCCGTCCCAATCCCGTCCCATCCCATCCTATCCCATCCCATCCCATCCAATCCCTTCCCTTCCCCATCCCCATCCCCATCCCCATCCCCATCCCCATCCCCATCCCCTCCCCTCCATTCCCCTTCCCTCCCTGCCCCCCTCCCCCTCCGCTCCCTTCCCCTCCCCTCCCCCTTCCCATTCCGTCCCATCCCATGCCATCCCTTCCCCATCCCATCCCCTCTCCTCTCCTCCCCTCCCCTCCATTCCCTTCCCCATCCCATCCCCTCTCCTCTCCTCCCCTCCATTCCCTTCCCCATCCCTGTCCCCTCCCCAGCCCCATCCCATCCCATCGCATCCCATCCCATCCCATCGCATCCCATCCCATCCCATCCCATCCCATCCCATCCCATCCCATCCCATCCCATTCCATTCCATTCTATTTTATAATACATTTTATAATATATCTTATTCGATTCGATTCCATCCCATCCCATCCCTTCCCCATCCCCTCCCCTCCATTCCCTTCCCCTCCTCATCCCCATCTCCATCTCCATCTCCATCCCCATCCCCTCCCTTCACTTCCCCTCCCCTCCCCATCCCCATCCCCATCTCTTCGCTTCCCCTCCCCTCCCCATCCCATCCCATCCCATCCCTTCCCTTCCCTATCCCCATCCCATCTCATCCCATCCCAGTCCATTCCATTCCATTCCATTCCATTCCATTCCATTCCATTCCATTCCATTCTATTCTAGATATATATCTATAATATATTTTATAATACATTCTATTCTATTCCATTCCATCCCATCCCACTTTTTTCAATGCCTTTGAAACTTTGAACGGTCACTAAATGAACTTCTTTAAGTCAAGGACTACCTATATTGTACTTTCCATATTTGGTGATGATCCAAAAAACAAAAACAAACCATCAAATTGTGTTAAGTTTTGTCCACAGAATGAAACAGGTTGAAGCACACAATGATGGGAAAATATGACTGGAATGATACAGGGAAATGAACTTTAAGGTACATCTCTCCAGACATAAATTACAGTGTCTAAACCTTCTTTTCTACCTACTTTAATTACAACCGGTTTTTTTCCCCCTAAATCTATTACACTCCTACAGGTCAAAATGATTTATTTCTCTATTTTTGGACATGTGAGTTCTATTCTGCTGTTGCCAGTGTGTGTTCAACTGTGCCAAAAACCAAGCAGGTTTGTGGTTCCTTTGTAACATCAAAACGAGGACATTTATCATAGAGATTTATCATGGGACAGCTAAACAGATGGTTTGGGTATTTGGAAAGTGGATGCTGTGTCTTGATCAGAACATGTTTTGTTTTTTTTTAAGCTTACAAAGATTACATCAGCTTCACAGTAAAATTGCTGCCTTGTTTATCTTTTTAGTGGAAAGAAAATATTAAGGTAATGGTAACTGTTGCTTAGATGTCATTGTCGGGAAAGAAAATCTAGTTATAACCAATTCCATTCAAACCGCCTCTTAGTTTGCAGACTATTGAAAAGTATGTGCAAGGATACACTGCTTGATCCTAACTTTATTGCCCCCAGATAGATGGATGGATAAAGATAGAGGGGGTGGGGGAGGGAGAGAGAGAGAAAGAGGGAGAGAGAGAGAGAGAGATGATAGATAGATAGATAGATAGATAGATAGATAGATAGATAGATAGATAGATATGGATGGATGATATATATAGAGAGAGAGATAATAGGAAGAATAGAGGTAAATAGATAGGTAGATAAATAGATAGACAGACAGACAGACAGATAGATAGATAGATAGATAGATAATAGGAAGAATAGAGAGATAGAGAGATAGAGAGATAGAGAGATAGATAGATAGAGAGAGAGAGAGAGATGATAAGGAAGAATAGAGGTAAATAGGTAGATAGATAGATAAATAGATAGATAGATAGACAGACAGACACGACAGACAGATTAAAAAATAGTTCCTGAATATATTCATGATGCTTTAATTTATTTGGAAGATTGGATTCTATGCTCTCAGTAAGTTGAAAACGCAACCTTTGGATGGTGATCGGTAAAGGTTGCTAATTGAGGGTTTTTTTAAAAAACGAACAAAATTTTCTGGTAGGTTCAACTGTATACATTTTCAAGATGCAACAAAATTCAAATTATGAATTCAGAATCTATTGTTTCACAGAAAGAGAAGCAAGCAATCCTCAAAGCTTAAAAGCCAGTGTTGATTACATTACAAGTTGGCAGAAGTGACCAGCTTTTCCCAAAGGTGATGAGAATGAGTGTTCTTTATGGCCATTGCCATACTCAAGTTTATACTTCATCACTGATCACAATTACTCCCGCTTGCTGGATTCATAATTGCTAGGAGGAGAGAATTCTGCAGAAGAATAGAAATATCTTCATTGCTTCCAAGTATAATTCTGTAATCTAAATGAATAGGTCCATGCAAAATATTGTGATGATGAACTGTTATTATTATTATTTATTTATTTGTCGAGTACGTATTAGATAATATATATAAGCATGAACTGAATACATAAAACAAATACAATTAAAGGGAACATTAGGATAGGGACGATAGGCACGCTGGTGCTCTTATGCACGCCTCTTACAGACCTCTTAGGAATGGGGTAAGGTCAACAGTAGCCAGTCTAAGGTTAAAATTGGGGGGGTTTGGGGATGAAACCAAGAGTCAGGTAGTACATTCCAGGCATTGACCACTGTTGCTGAAGTCATATTTTCTGCAATCGAGTTTGGAGCGGTTCACTTTAAGTTTGTATCTATTGTGTGCTCATGTATTGTTGCGGTTGAAGCTGAAGTAGTCATTGACAGGTAGGACATTGTGGCAGATAATTTTATGCACTACACTTAGATCAGACTGAAGGCGGCGTAGTTCTACATTTTCCAAGCCCAAAATTTCAAATCTGGTGGCATAAGGTATTTTGTTGCGACTGGAGGAGTGGAGGACTCTTCTTGTGAAATATTTCTGGACATGTTCAATTGTATTAATGTTCAATATGCAGTGCGGGTTCAAGATAGATGAGCTGTATTCGAGAATTGGTCTAGCAAATGTTTTGTATGCTCTGGTTAGTAGTGTAATATTGCCGGAGAAGAAGCTACGCAAGATTAGGCTTATAACCCTTAATGCCTTTTTGGCGATGTTGTTACAGTGGGCTTTGGCACTTGGATCATTTGATATGAGTACTCCAAGGTCCTTGACAGAGTGAGGGTCATCTACAAGGTCATGTCCACTCAGCTTGTATTTTGTGTGGACATGACCTTGCAGATGACCCTCACTGTAGATAACTGTAGATGCATACAGAAAATCTGATAGTCCAAAAGGACTATAGACAAGGACGCAGAGAAGAGCAACAAAGATGATAAGGTATCTGAAGGCTAAACCATATGATGAATGGTTAAGGAAACTAGGTATGTCTAACCTAATGAAGAGAAGGGTTAGGAGTGACATGATAACTGTCTTCCGGTACTTGAGGGGCTGTCACAGGGCTGAAGTATAGGACCATTGAACTGCATCTTATTGGATAGGGTGCATTGCTGAAGTTTGTCAAGATTTTTCTGAATCTCACTGTCAACAGTGAAGGGGGTGGGGGATCAGCGTATTCTCCAAAGCACATGAGGGCAGGATAAGAAGCAATGAGTGGAAAACTGAGATCCAGTCTGGAACTAAGGAAATTTCCTGTCATTTCCTGTCAGTAAGAACAATTATCTTGGAAGATCTCCAAGGTCCCTTCTACAGAAGTGGCCAGAATTGTGGAAACCTTTTGGGAAAAGTGTGTTTTTGACTTTTTGATGGCTAATAACACCACTTTTTTTTTTTTTTTTTGAGTTTCAAGATAATCATATTCCACTGCTGGAATGGCTGGGAATAGCCCAGACCTTAACCCAATGGAAAATCTATGGAGCCGACTAAAGAAACTTGTTAGTCAGAAGAGACCCAGCAATAAAACCCAGTTAATAGAAGCAATCATTCAATCTTGGTTTCACATTATAACAGCTGCAGAACTAAAAAACTTGATTCACATGTTGTAAGGCTGTAATTCATGCTAAAGTTTTCCCAACTCAGGATTAACTGACATGGTGATCATTTTTGTATATCTCGTTTTTTCTATGTGTTTTACTTTTCTTCTTTATACTGTCACTGCTATTCTAATAGCAAATTCTTCATAAAAGTTATTGCATTACATTCTTGATTAAATTATCTTTCCATTGATATATAATTTTATGATGCTACAAAAAAAAAAAGTGGTGTTATTAGCTAGTTTTAGAAAATACACTTTTCCTAAAAGGTTTCCACAATTTTGGCCACCACTGTATAAATCCAATATTGATGTTTTTTTAAAAAAATGATTGCCAAAAATGGAGAAAGAGCATTCCTAATTCTGATTAAGGAATCCTTGAAGGAAGGACTTGAAGATAGTTGCAGATTTCAGGAGGTTTTTTTTTCCCCCTCCAGAGGTTAGGATCGTGGTGGAAAAAGATGTAGAAAGAAAGAAGTCCACTGTTTTGTGGACCAAGGAGAAGAAAGAGAAGAGGAGAAAGAGAAGATAGAGCTGAGGTGGCGTAGTGGTTAGAGTGCAGTACTGCAGGCTACTTCAGCTGACTGTTAGCTGCAGTTCCGCAGTTCAAATCTCACCGGTTCAAGGTTGACTCAGCTTTCCATCCTTCCGAGGTGGGTAAAATGAGGACCTAGATTGTTGGGGGCAATAGGCTGATTCTGTAAACCGCTTAGAAAGGGCTGTAAAAGCACTACGAAGCAGTATATAAGTATAAGTGCTACTCCTATTGCTAATATAAAAGTTTTCTTATCTTTATTCTTGTCTTTGGAGACAGTGAAAGCTGGCTTGGTTTCTTCTAAAGAAAGAAGGGGTTAAAAAGAAGCAGTGGGAGAATCCTTCTTAGATAGCAGGATGGTTTTTTTCCCCCTGCTAATACTGGACTGGGGGAGACCCAGTGGTGAAATCCAATTTTTTTTACTACTGGTTCTGTGGGCCTGGCTTGATGGGCGTGGCAGGGGAAGGATACTGCAAAATCTCCATTCCCTCCCCACTCCAGGGGAAGGATACTGCAAAATCCCCATTCCCTCCCCACTCCTGGGGGAAGGATATTGCAAAATCTCCATTCCTACCGCACTCTGCAGACAGCCAGAGGTGGTATTTGCTGGTTCTCTGAACTACTCAAAATTTCCACTACTGGTTCTCCTGCTGGATTTCACTCCTAGGGAGACCTTTTTATTCCTTTAATTGAGGGAATTTAATACATCAATGAAAAACTACACACATTCTTAATTCTGGATGACCTGCTTGAACTTAGTAAATCATCAATAATCAAACAAAAGAAGAAAAGGAGATTCCCCCCCTCCGACACACACACACCCTTTCTTCCTGGGATCAGGGAAGAGGAAATTCTTTGGTGTAATGATCAGTGAAAAACAGATTATCTTAAATCATTATCCCGAACAAATTGGTTTGTCTGAAGTGATGGTTTTGACAATGCCAGAATACTGTTAAAGTTACTTGTTTATTAAATGTGTATGGCTGCCCGTCTCATTTGTAGGTGATTGTGGGTGGCACACATAGTTAAAACACAAGTATAATCATATTCGTCTATTATTCTCAGTATGAGAGGCAAGCTAGAGATCCATTTTTCTAGTCAACATTCTGTAGCGCCATCCACAGCCAGCACACAGGTAGAATAGATTAATATTCCCAAGTATCAATGGACAATTTAGGCAACATTAGTTTCTTAAAGTAGATTACTTACACAGAGATGCCACGAGCGAACGTGCCTGAATAAATTCACCGTTCCCCAATAGGCACCCAAAGTTAATCACTGGGTAGCTTAATCGGATAATTACATGTAGTTCTCTTTGGATATTGATGAGGAAGTAAGCCAGCGAAATCTGGTTCCCTTGGGGGCCTTCCTTCTTCATCCTCTTCGTCTTCTATGGCCTTTATGGCATAAAGAGGGAATGGGGGAAAAGATATAAGGTAGAGGAGATGGGAAACTAATGATTCAAGAAATCACATAGCATCAGATAATTCTATTTTGAAATCACAGCAGTGACTCCCACAGGCGTAAACCTCCCAAATTACTAGTGAAAGCCCCCTTTGACATATCTGCTACTAGGAAAAGGCCTGAAGCAGCCTTTTCTCTCTTTTTTTTTCTTTTTCTTTTTTTCTCCAGTTGTGCCTAATGTTTCTTGAAAAAACCCGATTTAGCAAATACCTGTGTAGTTTTATATGCCAGTTTCATGGATGCTTATAGAACAAAGCTTTCTCCTCCTGCTGGATTTCAAAGACTAATATTCTCTCTGCTGTGCTGTGAGTTCAAGAGTGTGGCTTATTTTTGTGTAGGCCTTTTGGAGTCTCGTCTTATTACCTGAGTATAACATGGGTTTATTTTCAGCCTGACATTGTATCTGTAACTGTAAGACTTGACTTGCTGCTGGGATGACCTCTGGTTCATACAACTTGCAGCCAATTTTCATTTACAAAAAAACAAAAAACCCAGTGGGTTAAGAATCAGAAGTCACTGAGCTTGTGAAAGTTGTTTCAAGCATGCCTCAAATATTACTTTTTTATTATTTCTAAATCAAATGTTTCAGCCTGGGCATTTTTTGTACCATTCATGGTATGCATTGTCATTATTTGAAAGGCAAAAAACTATGTCGCCACGGTAAGTTATAATTAAAATTGGGGCTGTGGTGGAATGTAGTCTGGAGACAGAGAGGCTCCTCTGTAGCAATTCCCAGAACGTGTGTGTGTGTATGCATGCATGTATGTATGCATACCCATGACTTCTGGAGGCCATTCGATATGTATATATGTATATATCAGGAGTGAAATCCAGCAGGTTCTGACAGGTTCTGGAGAACCGGTAGCGGAAATTTTGAGCAGTTTGGAGAACCAGCAAATATCCCCTCTGGCTGGCCCCAGAGTGGGGTGGGAATGGAGATTTTGCAGTATCCTTCCCCTGTCACGTCCACCAAGCCTTGATGGTACAGTGGTCTAAGCACCCTGTTATTAACACAGCTGCCTGCAATTACTGCAGGTTCGAATCTCTCCAAGGCTCAAGGTTGACTCAGCCTTCCATCCTTTCTAAGGTAGGTAAATTGAGGACCCAGTTTGTGGGGGCAATAAGCTGACTTTGTATAAATATACAAAAGTATGAAGGCTATTGCTTAACGCCTTGTAAGTCGCCCTGAGTCTCCGGAGAAGGGCAGCATATAAATCAAATTAAAAAAAAAAAAAGCCACACCATGCCCATGAAGCCACGCCCACAGAACCGGTAGTAAAAATTGAATTTCACCACTGGTATATATGTTTATATGTATATATGTATATATGTATGTATGTATGTATATATGTATATATGTATATATGTATATATGAATATATGAATATGTATATATGTTTGTATGTACGTATGTACGTATGTATATACGTATATGTATATATGATTGTATATATATCTGTACGTATATACATATGCATGTATATATGCATGTATGTATATATGTATGTATGTATATATGTGTATATATGTGTGTGCGTGCATGTAAATAAATGTGTGTGTGTGTGTGTAGATACAGATACTGTAGATAGATAGATAGATAGATAGATAGATAGATAGATAGATAGATAGATGCAAATAGTTGTTTTAGTCTGGCAAGATTCTGTCTATAGGTAAGAAACAATAAAGGGAACTTCTTAGAAGTAACTCTACATGTCGTTCTTGGTTTTTGGGGCCTGATAGAGGATCATGGATAAATTAAGTACAGTAATAGAAGCAGATGATAGATTGCCTAATTGTTTTGAAATTAATCTTCATACTCGTACACGTAACTAAAAAAGTAAAGCAAGCATAACTTTATGGAAATTCTCTGTCATCCAGGTCATAGTTGTCCCCAAAATGCTTTTTTTTCAAAAGGCAACTGGACTTTATTTTTCCTTGAAGATGTTTCGCTTCTCAGCCAAGAAGAATTGAAGAAGCTTCTTGGATGAGAAGCAAAATGTCTTCAAGGAAAACAGAGAAAGTCCAGTTACCTTTTGGGGAAAAAAAGCACATTTGGGAAAAGTAAGCATACATCGGTACCAGTGGTGGGTTCCTCCCGGTTTGGCCCGGTTCGGCTGAGCCGGTAGCGGTGACGATATGACGTCACCAAACCGGGTCTCTTTGTTCGGGAGCTGGGCCCTCCCGCCCCCCGTTATTCTTACCTTTTATTTGGCCCCACCCCCAATCTATTTGCTGCCTCCCGAGTCCCAGCTGATCGGCTAGAAGGAAAAAGACTGTTTAAACTCTTGCCACGGGGCTTCAAAGGGCCGCCCTACATCTGATCAGTGTTAAAAGGCAGTGTGGTGGTAGACCAGTGCACTCTAAAAACAAATGGGTAGACCGATGCCTCCCAAAACAAATGGGTAGACCGATGCCTCCCAAAACAAATGAGTAGACCGGTGCCTCCAAAAACAAATGAGTAGATCAGTGCCTCCAAAAGCAAATAGGTAGACCGGTGCCTCCAAAAACAAATGAATAGACCAGTGCCTCCAAAAGCAAATAGGTAGACCGGTGCCTCCAAAAACAAATGAGTAGACCAGTGCCTCCAAAAGCAAATAGGTAGACCGGTGCCTCCAAAAACAAATGAGTAGACTGGAACACTCCAAGAACAAATGGGTACACCGGTACAGCTCTGCAAGCAGTTAAAAGCCTGGTAGATCAGTACCTCTGCTAAATCCTAAAGAATTGTCACATGGCCATCAAGCCACGCCCACAAAATAACCCATGCCCACAGAACCGGTAGTAAAAATTTTTAGAACCCACCTCTGAATTCGGTACCCTCTAAAATCATTATGTATTCCTTAATTAGAGAAAATGACCTGCAGCCTAGGGATATTAAGTGGGCATTCTGCAAAATTAAAACTTGAAACCAGCCATAACCTGAAACCAATCATGACGTTCGTTTACGAATACTTGGTATAATTGTTCCCACATTATCCTGACTGCTTTAAGGCATCTTGAGGTGCACAATTAGACATGTTCATTATGATTTAGCATGTACAAATTGAATCGTCTGTCAAAGGGCAGCCAATATGTATGTCTGTGTATGTGTGTGGTCAAGAAATACAATTCAAGCTCCTGAACCAAATGAGGCTATCTGGGGATACCCGACAGGCATGGGGCCAGTGGTGGGTTTCAATTTTTTTTTACTACCGGTTCTGTGAGTGTGGCTTGATGGGCATGGCAGCGGAAGGATACTGTAAAATCTCCATTCCCACCGCACTCCAGGGAAAGGATACTGTAAAATCTCCATTCCCCCCCCCAATCCAGGAGAAGGATACTGCAAAATCCCGATCTCCTCCAGATCAGCTGAGAATTGGGAGGCAGAGAATAGATGGGAGTGGGGCCAGTCAGAATTTTTACTACCGGTTCTCTGAACTACTCAAAATTTCCATTACCAATTCTCCAAAACTGGTCCGAACTTGCTGAAACCCAGCTCTGCATGGGGCTGATGCATTGTAGTCCTTTTTAAAAAACAGATTTTAGGAGTGTTACAGATACGAAGGAGGCCTTCTGGAAGACAGACCTTTCCTTTTGCCCCCCCATTCCCCAAACTTTGGAGAAGAACTCCAGATTCCTACAAAGTTTGATTTATGTGGCAAGCAGAGGTGGATTACAAAAACATTGCGTCCATTAATTTTTATAGAAACGGGAAGGAGGAAATGATTGGGAGAGAGAGGGAATGGCCTCTTGAAATGCAGCACCATGCCAGATGGATGAATTTGGAGTGCTCAATTTAAGAACGCGGTCAGTGGATGAGTTTGGACAGGCCACATCGCCCCAAAATTATTCAAATGAGCGAAAGGCAGAGGTCGGGGTAATAGCTGCATCCAAGATCCTCCTAGTTCGTCTAGTAATGGGTTGATATTTCTCCTGAAAAAATAATGGTGTGCTATTATGTGGTTAACTTTAGTATTTTTTTTTAAGGGGACAAGGGGCTTTGGAAAATGTGTAATATAAGAAGGTGATCAAAACAACCCAAAATTTTAGCTTTTTGCTTTTATCTCCTGTAGATAGCACCCCTGCTCCCTGTGATTAAGGATGGAGCTCAATAAATTAGAAAGCAAAAATAATAAAAGGAAGCTGAGTGGAGTTAGTTTATGCTCACATATGTTATTTATTTAACATTTGGATGGCTTTGGAGAACTGCTGACTCTGTGGGTTAAGAAATATTGGTGTCATTTGGGGGGTGGGGGAGGATGGGCAAGCTTTAAGGCTGATATACATTTGCTGGGATTAATTTGACATGTTGAAAAGGAGCCCAGCTTGATTTATGTTTTGAACCAGACCAACCATTGAGAAAAGAGAAAGTAAAATGTTTCTCATATATATACATATACATGTGTGTGTGTGTGTGTGTGTGTGTGCGCGTCTTCTTAAGTTTTCGCGGGTGTGCATATGCAAAAAATTAAAATCTCGGGTGTTTTCCCACGTCATTATAAATAAGTTGGTTAAAATGTTTAAAATTCTGGTTAAAATCCCAGCTTAAAATCTTCTAAAAATCCTTACAGAGCACTCTGCGAGGTCCTTTAAAACCTCAGCTAAAATCCTACCAGTAACTTTAAAAGTTTTTCTTATAGCAGCGTTTCGACAGGTTCACAACCGAGCCTGAAGATGACAGGGTTGTGAGCCTGTCGAAACGTTGCTATAAGAAAAACTTTTAAAGTTACTGGTAGGATTTTAGCTGAGGTTTTAAAGGACCTTGCAGAGTGCTCTGTAAGGATTTTTAGAAGATTTTAAGCTGGGATTTTAACCAGAATTTTAAACATTTTAACCAATTTATTTACAATGACGCGGGAAAACACCCGAGATTTTAATTTTTTACACACACACACACACACACACATATATGTAGGTCTTTGGTTATTTGGGTTTTCTCCCGCGTAAAATTGGAGGTGTCTTGGCAACGTTTCGACGAAGTCTCATTCATCATCTTCAGGCTGGTGTTCTTGGCTTCGTGCTTCTAGGAGCAATTGCATCATTGCTCCTAGAAGCATGAAGCCGAGAACACCAGCCTGAAGATGACGAATGAGACTTCGTCGAAACGTTGCCAAGACACCTCCAATTTTACGCAGGAGAAAACCCGAATAACCAAAGACCTACATACAAACACCCGCGAAAACCTCAGAATATGTATGTATGTATGTATGTATGTATGTATGTATGTATATTGTAGTATATTTCGAGATGTTTTTGGATGGAGATATATGTGTGGCAAGTATCTTTCTGTACCTGTTTGCTCAGAAGTTTATATTAATAGAGCCATGTTTCTAAACTGTTTGCATTTTGCTAAATCCTGACTATTTGACTCATAGGCCAACAGTCCCACAAATCAACCACAGAAGTAGTGTTATTAGGAGAAGCATGTAGGCCATATTTTCTTTGGAGAAGGAGGAGGAGGGGGGGATATTGGAGGAAAATTTCGTTAATTTGTTTTTTATTTTATTTATTTTATTTATTTCATCAAGCATGTATTTTATGACAGATGCAAGTGTAAACATAATTATAAATACATGAAAAGGATAGAAATAAAAGAAAACATTAGGACAGGGACGGTAGGCACGCTGGTGCGCTTCTGCACCCATAATTATTATGTTTTAATAAGTTTCTAAAACTTAGAAATAGCTAATTAATTGTATTGTAAATTAATCAACACATGATTACAGATGGCAAATACTGTATGTATTGCTTATTATGATCAATGGCCAATGAGTGGTGGGCTTCAAATCTTTTAACAACCGGTTCTCTGCCCTAATGACTGGCTGGGTGGTCATGACTGGGTGGGTGGTCATGTGACTGGGTAGGCATGGCCAACTCGACGTCGCTTCTTTGCCTAAGAGATAGCCCATCTCTTTTGCTCCCTCTGGACTAATGAGTTAAAGAGCTGCTTCTAGACATTCATTTTAGTAAGATTTTTAGAAACCTGCAGTTGAAAGTTCTTCATGTCTCCTTACCCTGAAGACCCAATTTCATTTGGAATTTAATCCCAAACTGATTGTCCTTTTAGCATTTCTCTTGATATTTCTCCAAAATGCACCCCTAAGAAGCCACATTTCTCCCTCCCTCTCTCTCTCTTTCTCTCTCCCTCCCTCTCTCTCTCTCTCTCTCTCTCTCTCTCTCTCTCTCTCTCTCTCTCTCTCTCTCTCTCTCTCTCTCTCACACACACACACACACACACACACACAATTTAAGCAAATTCCCCTGTTTTGGAAACTTTAGAATCACAGGCTAGAAGGTACCTTGGAGGTCTTACAGTTCAACCTTCTGCTCAAGGCAGAAGACCTCATACATATGCAAGTTCACAGACATCCTGGCTTTGGCTGCAAGAACTGCAAGCAGCCTTCCCCGCCACACACTTTCTTCTCCCGCCGCCACAGGCAGGAGGCCTGAGAGAAAGCTTGTGGTCTGGGCATGTAGCCCTCCACAACAGAGCCCTCCCCGGAGAGCAAAATAAGAACTTACTGATCCGTCCTGAGGGTGAGCTCCAGAGTGGCAGCGGCGATCCAGTCGGGCAGCCCTCAGGGGAAGAATTTTCTCTCAGGCCTCCCACCCATCAAGATGTTGCGGCTGCTTCTTGCAGCCCTTGTTGGTGCTGGTCATGCCTTGGGCGCTCAGGGAGACACTCCATGTGCTCTCTGGATTGGCAGCTGTTTCTCTCCGCTGCTGCTCTTGCTGGGACAGCGTCTTGTGCAGTACAGTGAAATTTAACAGCTGTGAGCCTCCACTTTCCTCTAAGTCCATGCATGCACATGTACATGCATGTTCGTGCATGCGCATGTCCGCGCATGTCCACACATGTGCATGCCCATGCATGTCCACACATATGCATATTGCACGTGTGCACCTTTCAGTTTGGGGATGCGTGCGTGGAGTTCGGGCACTTGGTGTCTAAAAGGTTCGCCATCGCTGCTCTATGCCTTTTCTCTATACAAAGTTTCCTGTTTCCTTGTTGCAGTTAAGCAGTAAAGCACATGTGGAGTGTGCACTGTCTGTTCTGCAGGGCTATATACAGAATTTCTAACACATTTAATTTTAAGGAAAACATCGACATGCCAATTGGCTTCTGTCATAAATGGCCTGGGAAATTGGTTTGCAAACACCACAGCCATCTCACAGAAGAAATCACTCTAAGGACTTCTTCTCACTAACTGGACGGCTGGGTCAGCAACCCCTTCTTGGTACACAACACAATGGCATTAAGATTAGCCCAAACATGTCGTTCCTCACACAGCCCAAACTTGAAAGAGTTGCTTCATTTTACCTTATGGTAAGAGTTGACCAACAGTTTTTCAACATGAAACGGAAAATGATATTCTGCCTATATCTATACAACTTTCAATCGAGTGTCTTCATCTGCAAGGATGATATCACAGCAGGCCTTTAGCTGAAACATTCACGGCTGAGATGAGAATGTTTTTAGAAACTTAGACTTTTATCCTGAACCAGAGGTGGGTTTCAGCAGGTTTTGACCAGTTCTGGAGAACTGGTAGTGGAAATTTTGAGTAGTTCGGAGAACCAGTAAATACCACCTCTGACTGGCCCCACTCTCATCTATTCTCTGCCTCCTGAGTCCCAGCTGATTGGGAGGAAATGGGGATTTTGCAGTAACCTTCCCCTGGATTGGGGAGGGAATGGAGTTGTTTTTTTTTTTTTTTTTTTTTTTTTGCTTTAATTTATATGCTGCCCTTCTCCGGAGACTCAGGGTGGTTTACAATGCGTTAAGCAATAGCCTTCATACTTTTGTATATTTATACAAAGTCAGCTTATTGCCCCCACAATCTGGGTCCTCATTTCACCTACCTTTGAAAGGATGGAAGGCTGAGTCAACCTTGAGCCTGGTGAGATTTGAACTTGCAGTAATTGCAAGCAGCAGTTGTTAATCACAGTGCTTTAGTCCACTGTACTACAGGCTCTGTTTTACAGTATCCTTCCTCTGCCACGCCCACCAAGTCACACCACGCCCACCAAGCCACACCCACAGAACCGGTAGTAAAAAAATTTGAAACCCACCACTGTACCTGAATGTATACACTAACCTTCATTTCACCCTTAATGCAGACATCCCGTTGTATTGTGTTTGACATTTTCTTTCTTTAGCTAACTAAATAAATAAAAGGTTAAGCTATAGAACGTATTAAGCTAGATTGGTTTCCAGGATATCCACATTAATATTCATTCTGAGGTCTTAATTTCCAAGGAAGCTATCATATTTAAAAATGCATTCTATGCTTTTTTTTTTTTTTGCTTCCCTTTGCCAATTTTGTAAGCTTTCGTTTTGTGTCTTTTAAGAAGTGTGGTTTTGCTTAAGTTGCAGACATCATGGCCTTTTGCCACACCTCTGTTTTGGCACACATGTGCATCTCTGTGATTCTTAATAGGGCTTTAAAACTTTTTCTAAATTGATCTCTGACATGACTTCAAAATGCCATTTTTAACATGTGTGAATATGTTAAATATAATTTAATATAAATTTGGAAGATAAAGTAATACTTGTGGAAATTGAAGAACTATTCCTAAGATTGGACTCCTTTCCAATTTGATGCCTTTGTTGTATCATTTTACATGTTTCATTTATGCTTGGTTTGATTTGAAACATCACTAAAGTACTTTTTAGCCAATCCTTTTAAGATTTTAATGATATAATAAAGGAATACAATTACGGGAAGAAATCTTTTTAGAATGTTGTCATCATTGTATTCAAGGTCTTCCCGGATGAATTTCTTCATACTCCTTCTTTACTCCTTCTGTAATGAATCCCTACAATATATACCTTAATTCTGTTCCATGCTGATATCAGACTATATATAAATAAAGAATATTTTGCTTGCGGGTTTTAAAATTGGTGTAGGTGTTGCGGGTTTTAAAAGTGGTGTAACTCGGGACACGGTGGCTCAGTGGCTAAGACGCTGAGCTTGTCGATCGAAAGGTCAGCAAATCAGCGGTTCGAATCCCTAGTGCCGTGTAACGGGGTGAGCTCCCATTACTTGTCCCAGCTTCTGCCAATCTAGCAGTTCGAAAGCACGTAAAAAATGCACGTAGAAAAATAGAGACCACCTTTGGTGGGAAGGTAACAGCGTTCTGTGTGCCTTTGGCATTGAGTCATGCTGGCCACATGACCACGGAGACGTCTTTGGACAGTGCTGGCTCTTCGGCTTTGAAACGGAGATGAGCACCACCCCCTAGAGTTGGGAACGACTAGCACATATGTGTGAGGGGAACCTTTACCTTTACCTTTTTAGCTGAGAAAAGCATTCTATGTAAGGCCTATCTCACTAAGACCTCTGGCAAGGAGTTTCTATAGATCTAAATCTTAAAGACCTAAATCCAATATTTGAGGGGCTCCGAGAAAGACATGGGGTCAAAGATGCTGGGGGGGGCAGCAGGAGCTCAGAGGCCCCAAAGCGGTTTAGGTAAGGTTCTTACCTGTAAGAATTCCCATCTGGAAAACACTGCAGTGGAGAGAAGCAACTGGGTTGAATTTCCAGTGTCTCTCAGATCTTTCAGCTGCTTCTTCTGGCCCTTGGTGTTGGGCGAGCCTCGGTTGTTCGCAGAGATGCTCCATGTGCTCTCCAGGTCAGCAGCTGTTTCTCTCCACTGCTGCTCTTGCTGGGAGAGCGCCTTATGTAGCACAGTGAAATTTACCAGCCGTTAGCCACCTCTTTGAGTCCTGTAAATCCCATCCAGAAAGTGCTGCGGCAGAGAGAAACAGCATTCAAACTTGGGTTGGACTAGATGACCTACAACAGTGATGGCTAACCTTTTTGCCATCACGTGCCAAAAGTGAGGGGAGGGGGGGGATCAGCCGCACGCGTGCTCATACCTGTAATTCTATGCGCCCCGCCCCCACGCATGTGTGCATGACCCCTCCCTGCGTTTCCCCCGCTTTTGGCATGTGATGGCACAGTGGGCCTGGTAGGCCCATTTTTCGCTCTCCCCAGGCTCCAGAGCCTTTCTAGGAGCCTGGGGAGGGCGAAAACTGCCTTCCTCACCCCCTCCCAGAGGCCTTCTGGAGGCCGGAAACGGCCTGTTTGCGGACTTCCAATGGGCCCAGAAGGCTCAAAAATCAGCTGACTGGTGTGCGCATGTGCAGCAGAGCTGAGCTCGCGTGCCCACAGATATGGCTCCGTGTGCCACCTGTGGCACGTGTGCCATAAGTTCGCCATCACGGACCTACAAGGTCCTTTCCAACTCTGTTAAATCTGTTAAATGGGAGAGCGAGGGATTTGCATGAGGAAGAAAAGAATGAGACTTTTGCGACTTACTGACAAGCAAAATCAACGGGGGAGCCAGATTCACTTAACAACCGGGTGACTCGCTTATCAACGGCAGTGAATCGCCGTTGTGGCATCTGTGGCAAGGACGGTCATAAAATGGGGCAAATGGGGCAAAGCTCTCTGGACAAATGTCTCACTTAGCAGCAGAAATTTTGGGCTCAGTTGTGGTCGTAAGTCAAGGGGTACCTGTACTATACCCAACCAATTAAACCATATAAAAAATATCTAGCTGAAACATAGGTCTTCTTAGCCTAATTTCAAAGGCTTTGAATAATGGCCTGAAGCTAAGTATCCCTTTAAAAGATGAAACTTCCTGCTGTGGGAATCTTCCTATTTCCTTCTTGAACAAATTATTAAGCAGTTGTTTTGTTTCTTTCCAATGAACTAAGATATTCTGTTAAAACAAATATTATGGCTTGTTTAAAGAGGTAACTTGTGCCTTGTTCACTATCATGTCTTCCTCCTTCCCTTACTTACTTAGATTTAATATTTAATTTACGATATTGAAAATGGGGTGATGTGTTTTTTTTAAAATTGTATTTATTTATTCGATTGGTATGCTGCTGTAATCAAGCCGGACATTTTGGCAATTCACAATCTTAATAGCCACAAGAACAAGAGATAATAACAATGATTATCTCTTATCATCCCTGGTAAATAATATAAATTAAATTAATCATTTACTTCCTCGCTTAGTTACTGGGGTTTATTACGGGTCTCTAGCCCAGAGAGATTAAAATGTATCATATGCAATTGTGTTTGAAAAAGTAACAATAAGGACATATTCAGTGGTCCCCTTGCTCTCCATAGGGCCTGGTGGCTCAGCAGACTGATAGCATTGTGATTAACACCAGCTGTCTGCAATTACTGTAAGTTCGAATCTCACCAGGCTCAAGGTTGACTCAGCCTTCCATCCTTTCTAAGGTAGGTAAATTAAGGACCCAGTTTGTGGGGACAATAAGCTGACTTTGTATAAATATACAAAAGGATGAAGGCTATTGCTTAACGCATTGTAAGCCGTCCTGAGTCTCCGGAGAAGGGGGGCATATAAATCAAATTAAATAAATAAATAAATAAACCCTTCCGGTTGGACTAGAAGACCTCCAAGGTCCCTTCTGACTCTGTTACTCTGTAGTCTTTTTTAAATATCTTTTAAAGAGCCAATAACTATTTGGCTTAAAAATAAACCTGAAAAAGAGCCAGGTTATGTTTAATAAATTCACTAAAGAAAGAAAAAACATTACATCTGGAGAAGAACTAGATGTAGTAGACCACTACATATAGCTTGGCCAACAGATCTCAATGGAAGGTGATACAATAAAGGAGATTGAATGGTGTGTTTAATGTGATTGACAGACATCCGGCAAGCTAAGCATAATTTTCAAGAACAACCTCCCTCTATGCCTGAAGAGAAACCCTTTCGATCAGTGGGTGCTACCTGCAGCAATATTGCTACCTATAGCAATAGCAATAGCACTTAGACTTATATATTGCTTCATAGTGCTTTTACAGCCCTCTCTAAGCGGTTTACAGAGTCAGCCTGTTGCCCCCAACAATCTGGATCCTCATTTTACTGACCTCGGAAGGATGGAAAGCTGAGTCAACCTTGAGCCTGGTGAGATTCGATCTGCCAAACTGTTGGCAGTCAGCAGAAGTAGCCTGCAGTGCTGCACTCTAACAACTGTGCCACCACGGCTCTTAGAAGATGAGTTTCACTCTATGCTAGTGAAACATGGACACTAACCTCACAATTGATACAAAAGCTACGAGTGGTGCAAAAAGCCATGCACGCTCAGCATCACAAGGCAAGATAGAAAGACCTGCACATGGATTAGAAAACAAATGAAAATATAGGATGCAATCAAAAGAATAAAAGCATTGAAGTGGAAATGGGCTGGTCACAGACCAAGAAGAACTGATGGCAGGTGGTGCAACCAAAGCAGTCGTAGAATGGATCCCATTTGATCAAAAGTGTCCACGAAAGAGACCTAAAACAAGATGGATGGACGACATCAGCAAGTATGGTGGACCCAACTGGCCAAAGGAAGCTCAGGGCTGTATGTATTGGAAACATGCAGAAGAAATCTTCATCCTGTAGTGGATAAACAAGGGCTAAAATGATGATTTATTTATTTATTTTATTTTAATTTGATTTATATGCCGCCCTTCTCTGGAGACTCAGGGCGGCTTACAATGCGTTAAGCAATAGCCTTCATTCTTTTGTATATTTTATACAAAGTCAGCTTATTGCCCCCACAAACTGGGTCCTCATTTCACCTACCTTAGAAAGGATGGAAGGCTGAGTCAACCTTGAGCCTTGGAGAGATTCGAACCAGCAGAAATTGCAGGCAGCTGTGTTAATGACAGGGTGCACCAAACCACTATACTATCAAGGCTCTTCATGGTGATGATGATGATGATTTTGATCTTCAGAAAGAGGCGATTTCAAAACCTAAATATTCTCACGGAAAAGCAGTGCCAGAAATCTTCCCCAAAGCACCACATGTGAAAATCAACATCTTGATTTGCACCAGGAAGCCCAACCAACACCAGTCCATAATGAGACTGTTGCATTCTAGACCAGCTGAAGCTCCCAAATGGTCGTCTTCTACACAGAGAGTCCCCAGCTTTCTAACCGGTCACTTGGTGATACTGTATGAAATCATGACGGATCACAAGAAAAGCTACTTGTTACAACCTGGATTTGAAGTTTCAATGACTGCCCTCCTACAGTGATGCGCTCACATTTTGGGCATTTGGTAACTGATCTGCATTTACAGGGTCTCTTTACAGGGTCTCTTACAGGTGCCTTGGAAAATAGCTTGACCCCTTCCTCTCTGTGGCAGCCCCTCAAATATTGGAACACTGCTATCATGTCACCCCTGGTCCTTCTCTTCACTAGACTAGCCATGCCCAGTTCCTGTAACCGTTCTTCATATGTTTTAGTCTCCAGTCTCCTAATCATCCAGGTTGCTCTTCTCATTATTAGTGGTTGTATCATGATTCCCACATGGTCTACATCAGTGATGGCTAACCTTTTCTGGACCGAGTGTCCAAAGCACACCCGAACCCCCAAAATGCAATGCGCATGCGCCCCCTGCACGCACCCCACCTCTATGTGCATGCACATGCGGCCCTCTGTGCACATGCCCCTGTACACGCCCCATGCCCCACATGTGCCCTGCATGCCCCCCTGCACGTGCCCCACCCTTGCGCATGCGTGGCAGAGACCCAGCTGGCCAGCAGGAGGCGCGCATGCATGCGTGGCAGAGCTGAACTGTGGCGATGGGTCTAGAACTGTTGTGGCTCCGTTGCCTGAGCCTGGGCTATCGACAGATGCAGACTCTGAGAATGAGGGAGAGGAGTTGGCAAGGCCTCCCTCTCCAGGACCCTCCTCTCTGGCAATGCCTCCGGAGGACACCGAAGGCCAAAAGATAGGCCCAGAGCCAAGCACGTCCCTGCAGCCACAGGTGGACAGCGATGAAGGAGATAAGTGCTGGCTGGACCCTCGGCAGAGGCGCAGGGAGAAGCGTGCGCAGCAGAGGGGAAGGCGTGCCAGAGATTAGCTGAGTCACTGGACCACACCCCACAGGGTATAAATGTGGGTGTGGTGGCCGGTTCAGTTTGTGACGAGCAAAAACTAGAAATAATCCCTGATCTCTGCATTACTGGACTTCCACCTGCCTTGTCGGACTGCATTTGGACTAATCCTTGTATTGCGGAAACTTTGCCTGCTTTATCGGAATGCTTGCAGTCTAATCTTTATTTTGTGTGAGTAAAGTCTGAATTGGCAGCTAGCCACTGGGTTGCTGCCAGCTTTATCTTCAAAGATTTTGTCGTGTGGCTTATTAACTCCGGGCCGTCTGTGGGGGTGCGTGTGTGGGACGGGGACAGAACAAGAACTTGTTTGTGAGGCCTTCTGTCCCAAACTTCTCAATCAATCAATCAATCAATCAATCAATCAGAATAGAGTTGAAAGGGACCTTGGAGGTCTTCTAGTCCAAACCCCTGCTTAAGCAGGAGACCCTATGGCATTTCAGACAAATGTTTTTCCAATTTCTTCTTAAAAACCTCCAGTGAGGGAGCACCCACAACTTTTGAAGGCAAAAGCCGTTCCACTGGTTGATTGTTTTCACTGTTAGGAAGTTTCTCCTTAATTCCAAATGTTCTACATTCCATATTCCAAATCAGACCGACAGTTGCGTGTCTGCTCTTATTAGCTTCAACTTTATTGACAACACAGATTTAGGAGGGGGAAAAACAATGTTTCACGGTGAGGACATGCCATTAACATTTGTTTCCTCTTTAGTCCTCATATTTCCTTAATAAAACAACTTTGAAGCCTGAGGGGGTGACCCATTTCCTTTGTGTTCCCATCAACAACATTCCATGTAGTCACTTTAAAAGCTACATATGTAGCTGGTTCTCTGCTCTATTTTTCATTCATCGGTTTTGTTCATTCTATTTTTTTTCCCTTGCCAAAGTCTGTGCTGTGAAGTTTCGGTCCAAAAGGTCATCCCCACAAAGCAAAGTTTAAATAAACAGCCCATTTTATTAGATGGAGATTTATGGCTTTTGAGAAGTTCTGTTGTTTTTAATAACTGACTGACTGACTGATTTGTCTGAGGGCTTTAACTGTTCAGAGTAGCAGATGGCGCGCGCACACACACACACAAGAAATAAAAAAATAATTTTTTAATTGGCTATCAAAGAGGAAACTCTAATCCCATTATATTTATTGAAGAACTTATATGATACAAGCAGGGTGGATAAAAATCAATGATTTTTTTTAAAAAAATAAAAAAAAATCGGATTTTTTTTATTTAAATCAGATTTTTTTTATTTAAATTGGATTTTTTTGATTTTTATCGAATTTATTTTAATAAAAAACTTTTGGGGTAAAAATCTATCATAAGATAGTTTTCTATTTAAGATACATAAATAATTTAGTTTATTCAGCATGAAATGGAGCTTAGTTATGTAGCACAAGGCTGTATTTTCTGCAACACTGGGACTATCGGTGAGTCAACAGTGGGTCAAAGGAGTAGCAGAGATGACAGTTGCTCTTTAAAAATTATGATTTAAATCGAGTTGATTTAAATCAAGTCTTTTTACTAGTGATTTAAATCATGATTTAAATCATGATTTAAATCGACTCGATTTAAATCAAATCCACCCTGGATACAAGTAAAGTGAGGTCAGATAGACCTAATTGATTTATAAATGTAAATTAGGTTGTTCTGCCTCCCCCGGAATGTAACATAAATATATTGTACCGAATATTAAATTATTAAGGTACTACTTATAGACATGTATGTTATTTGTTTTGTTGTTTTGTTTGTCATTTATCTGGTGGGTTGTCTTCTTTTTTAATGACAAATGTAAATAAAGATTATTTAAAAAAAAAAAAAAAAGGAATGATGCTGGGCCAGATAGGGTTATTTCCAAATCCATTCTTTGTAATTGGGTCTGGTCCAAGAGATTTGCCTCTGTTGTTTCACCCAGTTCCTTTGTAAAGACACAGCATTAGTAGAACCTCAATAAATTAGTAGAACCTCAATAAATAAGGGCCTTCTCTAGGGGGAGGGCCTTCTCTGTGAGAGCCCCAGCCCTGTGGAATGAACTGCCCCCGGAAATACGCAAGATCTCCGACCTCCGGGTGTTCCGCTGCGCATTGAAGACCTTGTTGTTCCGCCAGGCAGGGCTGTCAATATAATCATTTTAAATTGGGGTATTTTAATTTTTAGAGTTTTAAATCAGCCAAATCTATTTAATTATTTTAATTTTTAATTATTGTTGTGTCTTGTGTTTTTAAACTGGCTGTACACCGCCCTGAGTCCTTCGGGAGAAGGGTGGTATAGAAATAAAATTATTATTATTATTATTATTATTATTATTATTATTATTATTATTATTATTATTATTATTATTATTATTATTATTATTAAATAAGGAAATTCAAATGACCGATACATCACCCATATAAGAGAGTAGTCGGGAGAAATGGCATGAACGGTTAGAGGAGAGGTATAAAGGGCAAGGAAAGAGTAAATGAGGAAGATATAGGAGTTGAAAAGTAATAGCAAACAAGTGGAAATGGAACGGACATAGAATGTATGATTGAAATTGAGTACATTGTTATCTTTATGTATATAAATCAATATTAGAATCATATGTATAAATGGTAAATTGAAGTAAGGGAGAAAAATGTGTATGTAAGAAATGTTTACTGATGGGAAGATGTTGAAAAGAAAAACATTGTAAAAATTTCTTTTTTTGTTCTTAAAAAACTGTTTAATAAAAATTATTTTTTTTAAAAAGTCAAGGTGATAGCCATATAGTCAGGCGAGCAGCATATAAATGTAATAATTAATACATAAAAATTATTATTAATAATAATAAAAAAAGAAATTAAAAATTAAAATCCCCAAAAACCTCTTTGTTTGTTGCATAGGAGTGTGAGATTGACTTAAATGAAGGTGATTTTTTTTTAAAAAAGAAAAAAAGAAAAAGCAAATTTTTAGATTCTGTAGGAAAATGGCAAGGGGATTCCACACGTCTTTTGAAAGATCACAAATTAGACAGAGAGAACAACCAACTCTTGACTCGTAATTAAGAAAATATTTCACATTTGCCAAAAGAAAAAGCCATCTATCGTATCTTTCGCCTTTACTCAATATGTGAAAAGGTGTTTTGAATGGTGGGCTAAGAATAGCAACACAAATTCTTCTCATCAGTGGTGGGTTTCAGAAAATTTTACTACTCGTTCTGTGGGTGTGGCTTGGTGGGTGTGGCTTGGTGGGCATGACAGGGGAAAGATACTGTAAAATCTCCATTCCCACCCCACTCCAGGGGTAGGATACTGTAAAATCTCGATTCCGTCCCCAGTCCAGGGGAAGGTTAGTGCAAAATCCCCATTTCCTCCACATCAGCTGGGATTTGGGAGGCAGAGAATAGATGGGGGCGGGGACAGTCAGAATTTTTACTACCGGTTCTCCGAACTACTCAAAATTTCTGCTACCGGTTCTCCAGAACTGGTCAGAACCTGCTGAAATCCACTTCTGCTTCTAAGACTCTCAGAGTCATTCCACAGGGGAAGGTCTACGACAACTCGCCATGGCCAACTTGCCACGCCACAACTCGCCACAGGACAAGAGTTACACTAATATTGAAGAAAGAGTCAAATACAACTATTAAAGAAAGGATGTCAAAGAAGAGACAAAATAAAACGGGAATGACAAAAATATAAGGCATTGCACACCAAAACAACTAGACACAAGGACAGTTCTTTCCCTCATGCCATCACTCTGCTAAACAACTAATTCCCACACCACTGTCAGACTACCTAGTAGGGCTGTATTACTATTATCCTTCTCATCTTTCCTTTTATATATTTCCTTATCTTCTTATGAGTATAACTTTGTTGTTTGTATTTTATGATTTATATTGACTGTTTAGTATCCTAGTATGGTATCTGTTGGTCGCTTATTTGGTATTCCATGACAATCACTGAGCGTTGTATCTTATGGTTTATGATGACTGTATTTTATGATTATGATCGTGATTTATCACTTGTATGTACACTGAGAGCTTATGCACCGGAGACAAATTCCTTGTGTGTCCAATCACACTTGGCCAATAATGAATTCTCTTCTCTTCTCTTCTCTTCTCTTCTCTTCTCTTCTCTTCTCTTCTCTTCTCTTCTCTTCTCTTCTCTTCTCTTCTCTTCTCTTCTCTTCTCTTCTCTTCCCTTCCCTTCCCTTCCCTTCCCTTCCCTTCCCTTCCCTTCCCTTCCCTTCCCTTCCCGGGTTCAGTGGGCGTAGCCTCCTGCCGGTGTTACTTCCGGTTCTGTAGAACCAGTGCGAACCGGGGGCAATCCACCACTGGTGCATGCACCTGGCCTTCTGCCGCTTGCTTTGCACATGCATGCACCTTCCGTACATACACCCGGCCTTCTCCACATGCACTTCCCATGCGCGCGCACCTTCTGCATATGCACCCACCCTCCAAAACGTGCCTAAATAAGACAGCATAGAGCCGGGTCCAACCACTAACTCCGCTACCGGTTCATTCAAACTGGTTGAAACCAGCTGAATAGCACCTCTGCTCCACACCCTTGCATGGGAAATATGGAACAACTCTGGGACTGGTTAGTGCTCTGAGACCCTTCCCTTCACGTTTAATTGAAATTTAAAGGGGGCAATGGTGATTGAAATGCTGTTAAAAAAAATAATATTTTAACTGTGTTTTTTTTTTATTTTCCATTTTTCCAATTTACATAACAATAAACATTTTAACAGTACTGTATCATGAGTCTCTTACAGTTATCTACATTTATTTCTATACATTTTTGTTTCTCTGTTCTAACCACTTATACCACTTATCCCAAACCTCATAAAATTCTGTTTCTTCCTTGCCTTTTATTTCTAATATGAGTTTATACATCTCGGCACATTCTAATAACTTATGAATAATACTCTCATTGGCTGGTATATCTTCAAGTTTCCAACATTGGGCATAAACAATTTGTGCCGCTGTTACTATATGTAAAATGATATGTTGGAGCTGCTTCTTTATCTTTTGATTAATTATTCCTAATAAAAATAATTCAGGTTTAAATTCAGTTTGTATTCCTGTTATCTCCTGTAACCATCTCCTTATCTGTTCCCAATATTTCTTTGCTTTGGGGCATTGCCACCACATGTGATAGAATGTTCTGTCCTTATATTTACATTTCCAGCAGTCCGGTTTCATATTTGCGTACATTTTAGCCAATCTCACCGGTGTTTAAATGCCACCTATAAAACATTTTGTACTGATTTTCTTTATATGCGATCAACAATGTTAATTTGCAGTTTTTGTTCCATAATTTTTCCCATTCCTCTAAATTTATATTACTGCCTACATTTTGTGCCCATACTATCATTGGACCCTTCACTATTTCTTCTTCCATTTCTACCTCTAATAGATATTTCTATGCTTTTGTTATAAATTTTTCTTCCTTGCCTGTTTTAACTGTGTTTTTAATCATCCTTGCCCCCTTTCCATTTTTAACTTTTATATGTTGTTTTTACATTTTAGTATTTTATTGTACACACCGCCCAGAGTCCCTCTGTGAAAGGGATGAGCGGTTTTAAAATGTGATAATAAAAAATAAATAAAGGAACCCAGTTCCTAGGCTTTTGAAGCTGTGTGAGAAGGTTCTCCCCCCCCCCCCCAAAAAAAATCTGGCTCTAAAACACTATAGTGAGGCAATATAAAGTAGAGAGGGCACTGAACAATGTCTGAATCCTATTTTTTATGTTTCCCACTTAATCATTTGGAGCGGGGACTCATTGGCTCATGAGGGCTGTTGAAGATTGCAAGAATAATAACAGAGAGGCTCCCTGCAGGATAGTGCAAGAACGGATAGTTGTTAGAGTTTGCAGCAATCCAACCAGCACACAAGTAAATAATTCAGCAGGATTCATTTATATAAGAAACTTCTTTATATACAATAATATAAAGCATGATGCATGTATACAATACCCATGCAGTAGAAACCAGAACCCAGAAGCACTATTCACAGAAGCTTAAAATACAGAGGCTACTCATATATATATATATACAGATCAGTCTAGCTAAGCCATGCCCAGGGTCCGAGCCGTCTGAGTCACCAAACAGTCCCCATTGGCTGACCTGTTACAATAATAATAATAATAATAATAATAATAATAATAATAATAATAACTACTACTACTACTACTACTACTACTACTACTACTATTTTATTGTCATTGTACATGTATACACAGTATACCCATACAACAAAATTCACTTAATACCCAAAGACCAGGTCCAACACACATAACAATCCCCAAACACACTCCTACCCACCACAATTCCCCACCCCTAAACCATCCACACAACAGACCAAGTAATGCTGTCCAACAGCTCACTGATGGTGGCCCTTTAATTCATTGTTGAGTGCAATTATAGCTCTGGGATAAAAACTATTCAGAAAACGTGTGGTCCGAGTTTTAATTGTTCTGTATCTTCTGCCAGAAGGCAAAGATTGTAAGCAGGATGGGAAGAGTCTCTGAGAATGTTATGCAACTTTCTCAAGCAGCGAGATTCGAAGATGTCGTCCAGGGCTGGTAGCTGGAGTCCGATGATATTCTGGGCAGTTTTAATAATTCTCTGTAGAGCTTTTTTGTCCGCTGCAGAGCTGTTCCCATACCATGCAAGAATGGTGTATGTCAGGACACTCTCAATGGTGCTGCGATAGTAGGACAGAAGTAGATGCTGAGATAGATTTATCTTCCTGAGCATTCTCAGGAAGTACAGCCTCTTCTGTGCCTTCTTCACAAGCATGTTAGCATGTAGCATATCTATTCCAATTCATGAACTCTCATACACTACACAATGGTGGAAAGGTTTGGTGGTGGTTACACACTTTAAGATGTGTCCTTGTCCTGTTATCCACAATTACTTTCCAATGCACAGGCCATGCTAGAAGCAGAGAGGTTCCATGCTAATACCTGTTGCCCTTTCTCAGTGGATAGACAGAATAGCATACAATCTATGGTTATCTATTATCTCAGGCAATCTAAATTATGGTTGGTCCTTGGTATTCTCTGAGCTTGGTTGTTTTCTTACAGATGTTTCATTACCAAGCATCATCATGACTAGTACTGATGATACCTAGTTTGATAATAAAATATCTGCAAAGTCCTCCTCCTCCTCCTCCTCCTCCTCCTCCTCCTCCTCCTCCTCCTCCTCCTCCTCCTCCTGTCTACAAATCCCATTCCCTTCTATCACTGATGATGCTACCCAATTAGGTAACGAAATGTCTGCAATAAAATCACCAAGCTCAGGGAACACCAAGAACCCTATGGTTGAACCCTAAGCTACAGATACTCTCCTCTGTGAATCTAAATTATGCCTAAAGAGAATCTGTTGTTCTTCTAGTAAATCTTTAAATAAGTTGTGAAGAGATATTTAATCTTGGCTAGATGATTTTAAAAAAATCATTCTATTTATTGATCTTATTCTTCCTCAGCAAAGCTACATTTATTTCATACATATTTCTGAAGAAATTGACACAGTGTTTATCATTTAAAGCAGATATACAGCAAAATTAAACCAATCCTGAATACCACTGATGGATAAATTCACCCAAATCTGTCTTGATTGTATCTATTTAGTCCCAGAGAGTTTAGATGTCTTCGGTTGTGAATTTTAGATATGGAGGAACTTAGAACATTCCTGTAACTGGTAAATAGCAGCAGTTAAGACAAGATGTCTTTGAGTTTTCAATAAGATTTTAAAATATAAATACATGGAGGCCTAATAGCATTGTTCCTTCAGGCGAGTAAAAGCTAGTCACTGGAACAGAATGGGGGAAAAAAATCATCCATTCAATATTCTTTTTTTTAAAAAAAGAGAAACCCAAACGTAGGGAAATAAATTAACACATAGCAAGTCGGTTAATTGGCACATTCAGTTCATGCCATTGTGAGATGGAGACAGGAACACCGCAAGTGAAGACTAATTCTTCACATTGCTCCTTCCATCCTCAATTTTTGCTGGGATTGCTGGCGGGAAAATGGAAATGAGAGCATCAAAGAATAATCTGTTCCATGTTATGCCAATAGTTCAAACAGACACAGCTGGGCTGTCAGTCCTAATGAGGAACATCAGTACAATAGAAAACTTGAAATATAGGCACTGGGGAAATGGGGGGGAAGGAATGTTTTAGATGCTTGAACGCTGTGATTTCAAGTTAAACATTGCGGGAGGCATTTGTGGATCACAAGACTTTGCTTCAAACCAACTGAGAGAAACGTTGTTGATGAATATATGTTGATGAATATATGTGCATGTGTGTAGATCCACATGCTAGCCTCATGTCTAGTATTTTCAGTCTGCAACAGTCTACTGTTGAGGGAACAGCTAGATGCAGAAAATGGAGGGCTTATTTGGTAGCTTTAGTTCAGGGGTCTGCAACCTTAAACACTCAAACAGCCATTTGGGCCCGTTTCCCACAGAAAAGAAAACACCGGGAGCCACAAAACCCTTCCTGTGCCTGACTATTTCTTGAGCGGCCACAAAACTAGCATATGTAGTTGTTCTGTTTTCTTCTGAAACTTTTCTTTTTTTGGATTTATCCATGGTTGGCCTACCGGGGGTTGAAAAGCTCAATATATTGTGTGCCAGCGGACATTGCACATTGGCAGTTGTGACGCATATTTGAGTGACAGGGAGTCGCAGCAGAGGGGTGAAAGAGCCACATGCGGCTCCAGAGCCGTAGGTTGCTGACCCCTGCTCTAGTTGAAGCTATGGTTTTTTTCCCCCCAGGAATAATGTATGGCTGTGAGAGTTGGAACATAAGGAAGGCTGAACATCAAAGAATTGATGCTTTCAAATTGTGGTGTGGGAGAAGACTCTTGAGAGTCCCTTGGACTTCAAGGAGATCCAATCAGTCAATCCTAAAGGAAATCAGCCCTTCTTTGGATGGACAGATCCTGAAGCTGAAGCTCAAATACTTTAGACACCAAAATGAGAAGAGAGGATTCCTTGGAGAAGACCCTGATTTTGGGAAAAATTTAAAGCGAAAGGAGAAGGGGACTGCAAAGGATGAGATAGTTAGATGACAGGTGGTGTCGCCAATGCAGTGGACTTGACTTTGGACAAATTGAGGGGGACAATGGAGGACAGGTGGACCTGGTGTGCTATATACGTCATCTGCAACGTACAAGCATTCATTTAGTGACCATTCACAGTTACAACAGCACTGAAAAAAGTGGCTTATGATCATTTTTTCACAGTTATGACCTTTGCAGCATGATCCCCATGATCATGCGATCAAAATTCAGATGTTTGACAACTGGTTCACATGTATGACGGTTGCAGTGCCCTGGTGTCATACGATGAACTTTTTCAACGTCTGACAAGCCAAGTCAATCGGGAAGCCAGATTCGCTTAACAACCAGGTTACTAATTTAATAACGTCAGTGATTCACTTAACAAACGTGGCAAGAAAAGTGATGAAATGGGGCAAAAACTCACTTAACAAATTTCTCACTTAACAACGTCCATGTTGGGCTCAATCGTGGTTGTACAGTTTGAGGACTACCTGTGATCCATGGAATCAAAGGTGGTATAAATAAATAAATAAATAAATAAATAAATAAATAAATAAATAAATAAATTTCTATACCGCCCTTCTCCCAAAGGACTCAGGTATTCAGCTGGTTCAGACCGGTTCGCCTGAACTGGTAGCAGAAATCCAGCCTACCCATCCTATGCCATCCTATTTAGGCACATTTTTGAGGCCGGGCGGATGCGTGGAAGGGGTCCACATGAGCAAAGTGCATGTGCGGAAGGCTGGCTGCATGTGTGGAAGGCAGGCACGTGTGCAAACTGGGCATGCGTGCGAAACGAGTGTGCACACATGCGGCAAACCGGTAGTAACCCACCACTGCATGGAGTCATGAAGAGTAGGACATGACTTAGAGACTGAACAACAACAAATTCATAGCTCTAAGCCAAAACACCTAGTGACCTGCTTGGCTTTGTCTAACCATTGCACTGGGATGGAAATACCTTTTATTCGTACAAAAATCAGGTCCATATAGCTGCCATCTATACATTGTTAACTAGAAATGGACCCCATTGTACAGAACTAAGGCAAGGGGCCATTTCACTGATTAAAGCAAAATACTCAAATTTCAGATTGTCTGCCTGCTGAAAATAAGCTCTACCGATAGAAGAGAATATTTGTTGCTCAGGGTTGAACTTTGGTTCCCCTTTTTGATAAACCAGCAACAATATTTATTGTACTTGTCTTTGAGTTGATCTGGATGTCACACATGCAGAGAGCCATACTGAGTTGTTGGCTTTAGTTATGTGTATTCCATCATTGTGCTGAGAAACTCGTTTGCCTTTTAATGATGCTCACTGAGAAATATTCAAGAGATCCTAGACCTCTGGAAAAAATATTCAGACGTATTTGCTTCTGACGAGTGGAATTATGAGTCTGAATGTGGCACAATTCTATTTTTGTTGTTGTTGTTGTTGATCTCAGATGTTTGCAAACAGCATTTTAGGGAGCTATTCAAGCAGAAGTTTGACTAAAGAGGCCGTATATTTCATTCTTGGAGTCTTACCACCCACTGTCAGCTAATTCTAATAGCTTCCATGTCTGTGTTACAATAAAGATCTAGTTTTGTATTGGTGTTTTTCAAGATTTTGGGGGAACCCCTGCCTCATTCACGCAAACGTGAAGATCCTGACAATGACTTTCCAATGCAATTTATTTTATTTATTTATTTTATTTATTTATTTTATTGAATTTGTATACCGCCCTACTCCCAAAGGACTCAGGGCGGTGAACAGCCATGGAATAAAACATATAAATACAAAATTTAAAATAAAATAAAACGATAATAGGGCTTTGTGGACTCTGGATTCAAAGTGGGGGTGGGGGGAGACAATTTCAATGCATATGCGTTTTCTAACGCACTTTTTAAAAAGTTTATTGTTTTATTACTACACATTATGACAAACACATAACATACAACATATAAATATATCCTCTTTTTAACAAGTGTATCTTTACAACTTATATTGTTTTTATTGTTTCCTAGTATGATTTGATTGCTTATTAATATCCTATGACTATCACTAAGTGTTATATCTTATTATTCTTGACAAATATATTTTATTTTTTCTTTATGTACACTGAGAGCATATGCCCCAAAGACGAATTCCTTGTGTGTCCAGTCACACTTGGCCAATAAAGAATTCTCTTCTCTTCTATTCTAATTTTCCTCAGGAAAGGATCCAGTCGAGTATTCCTGAGTGGTACGGTGGCCTAGAGGTGGAGCTCTCACCTCTCAATCAGGAGGCTGTGAGTTCAATCCTAGGTAGAGGCACATGTTTCTCTCTCTGGGCATGATGGGAATATATCTGTTGAATATAACTCCGCATTGGTGACAGGAACGGCATCCGGCCATTAAAACACTCAGCTCCATTTGATTGCCCAGACTCCACCCGCAAGGGATTATGGGGTCATTAAAAGGAGATGATGATGATGATGGACTAAGGGCAGTGATTCACTGAACAACGGCATCAAGAAAAGTCACAAAATGGGGCAAAGCTCACTTAACAAATGTCTCACTTTAGCAAGATAAATTTGCTTGATGATGGTCGTACATTGAGGATCTCCTGTATTAATGCTTCTGTTCTGTCCCCGTCCCACATGCACACACAACAACAGATGTCCAAGAGTTAAAAACCAAACCAGCCGACAAAATCCTTTTCCTTATGATAATGGAACTTGGCAGCAACCTAGTGGCTGCCTGCCAAGAGTTTATTACTTACGAAGGAAGAGATAACTTCTCTCCGCTTCTGGTACATCAAAGTAAAATGTTCAATAATTACAGAGTAACTTAAATCCAAATATAATACAGCAAAGCCTATAGCAAAAGTCCGGCAATGCAGAATGGCGTGGAAGCTTTCAGCTTTGTTCGTCACAAGGCTTGACTGGCCACCACGCTCCCTTTTATACCCTGTGGGGTGTGGTCCAGTGACTCAGCCTAATCTCGGGCACGCCTTTTCTTCTGTTGTGCGTGCTTATCTCTGCAACACTGTCGAGGATCCAGCCAAGACTGATTACTCTCATCACTGTCCACCTGTGGCTGTGTGGACGTGCTTGGCCCCGGCCCTATCTCTTGCCCTTCGGCGGACACTGAAGGCATTGCCAAAGAGGAGGGTCCTGGAGAGGGAGGCCTTGCCAAATCCTTTCCTTCCCTCTCGGAGTCCTCTCCTGCCGATGACACAGGCTCAGGTAACGGAGCCACAACAGCTTCTGTGCAGTGTCTTGGGACTAGCTAATGTTATGTTCCCTTCATTCTATATATTTTAATAAGGTAGCAAAGAATCGGAAAATGCCGTTTGCAAAATCTTAGCCATGAAAAGTTACAGCCTTGTGAGATGGAAGCGTGTTCCTTTTTCCCTGAGCCAGAGCGATGTTGGGTCTTAGTTCACCTTTAGCTGCAGTCAAGCAAATAATATGCACTGAGCACTCTATCATGTACCATTATAATTAGCTCTGTCAGGTCTTAGCCCTGCAACCCTCATGCAGATAATATGATAATATGTCTTCATAACCAAGTGACCTTACATGCACAATATTTCTCCCCTTATGAAGATTGCGTGTCAATAAAGTAATTGAGTCTCAGAGGCTAGAGCGAGTGAAGATTTAAATGATTGGACTTTCAGGGCAGTGATGTATGACCGTTATTATTCTACTTGTCAGGGAGCTGCAATACCAGCCAGGATGGTCAGAAGATGGCAAAGGATGAAGAGTTGTGTTTCATTAAAAAAAAATATTGCTGTTAATCACCGTGCCATTCTTTTCAAAGTCACTGCAAAAAGAAACTCCTTTTCATTTTAGCCTCGGAGAGGAAGCCCGGAGACTTTGCAGATCCACAGCTTCGGAAGGCAGCCAGTTTAGAAGAAATGGGCCAGAAGTCGCCAGCTGGAAGCAGATTAATGCAGATTAATACAGATTAACAGAGTTGGAAAGGGATCTTGCAGGTCATCTAGTCCAACCCCCCCCCCCCGCCCAAGCAGACCCTACACCATTTTTGACAGATAGCAGTCCAGCCTCTTCTTGAAAGTCTCAAGTGATGAAGCTCCCAAAACTTCCAAAGGCAACTTCTGTTCCATGGGTTGATTGTTCTCACTGTCAGAAAATGTCTCCTTATTTCTAGGTTGAAGCTCTCCTTGATCAATATCCATCCATTATTCCTTGTCTGGCCTTTGAGTGGTTTGGAAAATAGCTTGACCCCTTCCTTTCTGTGGCAGCCCCTCAAATATTGGAAGACGGCTATCATGTCTCCCCTGGTCCTTCTCTTCACTAGACTAGCCATGCCCAGTTCCTGTAACTGTTCTTCCTATGTTTTAGCCTCCAGTCCCCTAATCATCCTGGTTGCTCTTCTCTGCACTTTTTCTAGAGTCTCAACATCTTTTTTATAGTGTGGTGACCAAAAGTGGATGTAGTATTCTAGATGTGGTATTACTAATGCTTTATAGAGTGGTATTAGTACCTCACTTGAGTCCTCTGTTAATGCAGTGGTGGGCTGCTGCCAATTCAGACCGGTTCAGGCGAACCGGGAGTTCCGACAATCAGCTGGCCCCGCCGACCCGCCCTCACCCTACCCTGTCCTATATTTCCTTCTTTCTGGCTTAGCTGATTTGCGCAGCACAGCTGATTTCCACGCCTCCGCTGTTCTACTTACTGGGGCTGCCTTAGAAGGTAAGCAGCTGAGCTTCAAATTGCTGTATTTTGAATGCTGTGTGCAATCGTGTTAGGTGAAGTGCTCTCACAGAACCAGTTGTTAAACTGGTTGCAGCCAACCACTTTTAGAAGTAGATGTAATATTCCAAATGTGGTCTTACTGAGGCAGTATAAAGTAGTACTAACACTTCAAGTGATCTTGATACTATGCATATGTTGGTGCAGCCTAGGATTGTCAGGGATGCTTTGCAAGTTGACAATTGGCTTTTTTGACAGCTGAAGCACACTGCTGGCTCATACTTAAGCAATAGTCCACTAGGATTTCTAAATTGGTTATCATTTACCTTTAATCAAAGAGCTAAAATAACTACCCTGTTTCCCCTAAAATAAGACACCCCCTGATAATAAGCCCAATCAAGCTTTTGAGCGCATGCGCTAAAATAAGCCCTCCCCCGAAAATAAGCCCTCCCTGAAAATATTTAATCGCATGTGCGGCCGGTCTCCGCCATTTTCTCTGGTTAGAGTTAGGGAGACAGAGCTGGAAATCTGCGCCTGAGTGGCGCAGCAGACTAATGCTACTGTTAAAAGGTAGTATTTAGCTTCCAGCTGCCTACAATTACTGTGAGTTCAATTCTCACCAGGCTCAAGGTTGACTCAGCCTTCCATCCTTTCTAAGGTGGGTAAAATGAGAACCCAGTTTGTGGGGGCAATAAGCTGACTTTGTATAAAATATACAAAAGTATGAAAGCTATTGCTTAACGCATTGTAAGCCGCCCCGAGTCTCCAGAGAAGGGCGAGATATAAATAAATAAAAAAAAAGTAAGACGGCAAGAGGAGCCCCGTCTTGCTCCACGCACCCCGAAATAATAAGGCATCTCTGAAAATAAGGCCAAGCATTTATTTTGGGGTTCAAAAAAATATAAGACAGAGTCTTATTTTTGGGAAAACACGGTAAGTGCATTGCAGCAGTGTCTCAAAATTCTACCCATGGTGACCTGAGGTATTTTTACATGTATTATCTGATTGGACAGTTCCAATTTTCGATCCAGTCGTTCTTCCTTTTCATAAATTTGGGACTTTTTTAAAAAATTGTAAATTTGCCACGTGACATAACAGCTTCGGACATATTTGATGACAAAGTATAGTCTCATATTTAAGCAGGAGGTTCCTTTTTTAAAATTTTATTTTCCCCTGGTAGAGGGTTGCAATGTATATCACATATCATAATTTAGGGCATTGTTTAGTTCCCAATTTCTAGAGCGGTTTGCCCATGAAACCTTTTCAACGGATGTGTATTTTCGACGTGTAGCTCTCTTTGGTAGAAAAGTGCACAGTACAAGGAGCTTAAGAAGCAGAACATTTTAATTGGAAGTATCTCTCATAAGGACCTGACTTCTGAAGTCTTTATATCTTCATGCTTAAGTAACTGACAGATATAACAGCCCCGAAGCAGGAAAAAATCTATCCAATCCCTTTTGAACATACACGTTAAACTGCCAAATTATCGTTTGAAATTAGCACTAGCAACCGTGTCCTTTCAAGACTGGCGATATGAGCAGCTCTTTGGATTCAGACCACAGAAGAAGGATAGCATCACATTTATATTTGGATAAAGATATTATTGAACCTTAAACAGATTAACAGAGTTGGAAAGGACCTTATAGGTTATCTAGGCCAACCCCCACTCAAGCAGGAGACCCTACACCATTTCAAACAAATGGCAGACCAATCTCTTCTTGAAAGTCTCAAGTGATGAAGCTCCCACAACTTCCGAAGGCAACTTCTGTTCCATTGGTTGATTGTTCTCACTCTCAGAAAGTTCCTCCTCATTTCTAGGTTGAATCTCTCCTTGGTCAGTTTCCATCCATTATTCCTTGACTGGCTTTCATGTGCTTTGGAAAATATCTTGACCCCCTTCCTCTCTGTGGCAACCCCTCAAATATTGGAACACTGCTATCATGTCTCACCTGGTCCTTCTCTTCACTAGACTAGCCATGCCCAGTTCCTGTTCTTCATATGTTTTAATCTCCGGTCCCCTAATCATCCTGGTTGCTCTTCTCTGCATTTTTTCTAGAGTCACAACATTGTTTTTATAGTGTGGTGACCAAAACTGGATGCAGTACTCTAGGTGTGGTCTTACTAGGGCTTTATAGAGTGGTATTAGTACCTCACTTGATCTTGATTGTATCCCTCTGTTTATGCAATTTAGGATTACATTGGCTTTTTTGGCTGCTGTTGTCCACTAAGACAGTGTTTCCCAAACTTGGCTATTTTAAGATGCATGGACTTCAATTCCCAGAATTCCCCAACCAGTATGCCTGGTTGAAGAATTCTGGGAGTTGAAGTCCATACATCTTCAAAGGGTCAAGTTTGGGGAACACTGTACTAAGACTCCAAGATCCCACTCACAATCACTGCTATTAAGCCTGGTTTCACCCAGTTTATATGTGTACTTTGGTTTTTCTTACCTAAGAAATTCAAACCTTGCTTGAATGGGATCAAGAGGTCTATAGCTTATTTCACTCGCTATATGTTCTGATTCCCCTGTAGAATGTATATTCAGCCAATCCTCCAATTTTAACCCCACAGCAACAACTCCGTGATGTAAGGTGGCATAGAGGGAAGAGAGAATGTCCTTGAAGGACAGGGGGAAGAATTGTTACCAAGGCTATGGTCAGATAAGAGAGGCTTAAGCCTGTTCCAAGAAACTAATTTGAAAAAAAAATGACTCGTATAACCACCACCTACCTCCAATGCACATGAAGATAATGTGAGAGAGGGAGAAGCACATTCAGGCCCATAAGATCTCTTCCTATAGCTGTTACAATAAAAATAGTCTTATGAATGATGGTGAATATACATGTCCCATGTATAAATACAGATCTGCTAAATGCTGGAAGTGTCATCAACCATCTGGTTCATACTATCATATGTGGTGGACATGCCCAAAAGCCAAAAAATACTGGACCGAAATACATACTTGGTTGGAAAAAATGATAAAGCAACACATAGACTTGAAATCAGAGATATTTTTGTTGGGCATTCTACCAGAAAAATATGATAAAAGGACTATGTATCTGATTTTACATATACTACCCGCAACTAGAATTGTATTTGCACAGCAATGGTAAAACGATGAGACTCTGTCAGAGGAGAAGGTAATTAAGAAAATATTAGAATGTGCAGAAATGGATAGATTGACACTCACTATTAAGGATAAAGAAGAAACTGAATATTTTTTGATATGGGATTTATTTTATCAATGGCTAGACAATAGAAACAGAAGTTAGAAAGGAAGAAACAAACATAAAAGAGGAAATGTTAATGTGAAGAGTTGTTAAAGAAGATGATGTTAAGTATTATTGTTATTATATTATTGTATTACTATATTATCAGTATTATTGTGATGAATACAACAACAAATATGTGGATTATGACTGTTTAAAAATAACTGTACGCAGATCACACACTGCTTGATGGAAAGTGAATGTTAAATAATTATAATAAATAAAACATGGGGGGAAAATATGTGTCCCAGGATAATGTTGCAGGATCCAATCTGGGTCGGTCACTGGGATCAGAAATTTAGTCTTCCGAGCTTTCAGACTCATGCTGGAGGCCATCCTCAGGGAACTTCTCTCTACTGGAATGTGTGCTTTGGACTATTCTATACATCATATTTATGTGGTGCATAAATCCTATCGGTTCCTACACATTTCAGTAGAGAGACGTTCCCTGCGGATGGGCTCCAGCACGAGTCCCAAAGCTTTGAAAACTAAACCTCCGGTCCTGGTGACCCACCCAGTTGGGATCCTGCAAAAATAGTCTTGACCTATATGGTATTGGTTTCTGAGTTGGTCTACCTTATAGGGCTGACAGCTGGGCTGAGACTAGCTAAAAGTCACGAGCTCAAAGTTGCTTCCAATGACAGTCAGCTTGAATGAATGACTTCTGCTTCTAGTCTAGTTCTAGTCTTCTCCTAATCTACACCTTCACCAGTACACCATGCTCTCTCTCAGTATTTTCTGCAGACAGCTGCTGTGTGATGGAATGTCCACATGAAGGAGCCGGGAGGAAGGAAATTTTCCAAAGAGAGGTCTAGATTAAGAGACTGAGCAGTCCTGAGCTGGATGGGGAAAGAGTTTCAGGGAGGTAGAGCAGAGCAGAGCAGAGCAGAGCAGAACAGAACAGAACAGAACAGAACAGAACAGAACAGAACAGAACAGAACAGAACAGAATGTGGAAGGGACCTTGGAGATCTTCTAGTCCAGTCCCCTGCTCAAGAAGGAGAACCTAGAATGTTTCAGATAAGTGACTATCTAGTCTCTTCTTAAAAACCTCCAAGTGTTGGAACACCCATGGCTTCTGAAGGCAAGCTGTTCCACTGGTTAATTGTCCTCACTGTTAGGAAGTTTCTCCTTAATTTGAGGTTGCTTCTCTCTTTGGTTAGTTTCCAACTATTGTTTCTTGTCCTGCCCTATTCTCTCAGGATACATCTAGTTTTAGTTTGGCAAGATTCTGTCCATTAGGTATAACCAGATAAAGGCTTGAACTCCATTGGATTTCATTGTGTCATCCCTGGACTTGGATTTGACAGCTACTAAGGATTTGGGAGCAGGAAAATGGGAGAAAAGCAGGGGTGAAATGCTCCCAGATCGGACCGGATCACCCGGTTCGGTAGCAATCTTGGCCGGTGGTTCGGTGATCCAGTAGCGATGGCAGAGCAAAGCTCCGCCCACCCATCCGGGTGTCATTACTTCCTGGTTTTAACCAGGAAGTAATGTGTTTTTTACATTCTGTGCATGCGCAGAAGGTTTTGTGCATACGGAAAAGGTCTATGTGTGCCTGTGCGCATGAAGCAAGCGCTTCTGAACCGATAAGGAAGGTAAGTAGATTTCACCTCTGGAGAAAATCATCCACATATACTTATATAGTTTAAAACCACTCCTTTTTGAGTTATGAATTAAAGCTCAGGGCTTATGCAGAACCTAAAACAGTCTGCAGGTTATATACGGTACTGCCGATATTTCTTTAAAATTGGATCGAAAATTGATAGTTTGTCCTTTCATGGAGCTATGCCAGGAGTGCCCTGCTCCTCCCTTCATGCCCTTTGTTCACTCTTATCAGGGGTGATATTTGCCCTTTGCCCAGAAAGCCAAAGGAGACTACTTTGGTCCCTTCTTCTTTCCATTCGATCCCTCTATCCCTGTTTGTTGTCCCTGTGTCATGTCAAATCCCTGCGAGGTAGGTTGCTAAAGGACTCAGAAAGGAGGCACCAGGCTTCCCAGCACTATGATGAAATGAATATAATAACGGGAGCCAGGAAAATAGCACAGAGCCCCTTGTAATGGAAGGAAGCAGCTAATAAGTGTTGTTAGCGGTTTCTCTGACGGCAAATGTAGACGCGTATCCTGTGGGCAGGCAGGACAGTTTGCCTTGTCTGAGAGTTTTGTTGCATGCAGGCTGTGAAGATTAGTATTGAGGCCTGTCACATTGTGCCTGTCAAGCTGTTTAGTTGAGAAAATGATAAAAGCAGCGGCTCTCCAGTAACCAGCCCTGGGCAGCTGGAAAGGAAAAAAAAAATGGAGAATTTTATCTGCAGAGGGAGTTTTAATTCTGTATACAGGGCAGTCCTCGACTTACAACAGTTTCCGAAGTTACAGCAGCAGTGGAATAAGTGATTTAGGATTGTTTTTCACACTTACGACTGTTACAGCATCCCTGTGGTCACGTGATCAAAATTCAGATGCTTGGCGATTGGTTCATATTTATGGCAGTCGCAGTCAGTGGTGGGTTTCACATTTTGTTACCACCAGTTCAACATGCGTGTGCCTGTGCATGTGTGCCTTCCGTGCATGCACCCAGTTTTCCGTGTATGTGCTTTTCTTGCGCATGTACCTTCCACTCAAAAACATGCCTAAATAGGACGGCATAGAGTTGGGGCAGGGAGGGCAGGGGCCCACCTGCGATTTCTGCTACCATATGGGGGAACCGGTACAAACCGGCTGAAACCACCTCTGGTCACAGTGTCCCAGGGTCACGTGATCTCCTTGCGCAGCCTTCTGACAAGCAAAGTCAATAGGGAAGCCAGATTCACTTAGCAGCCATGTTACTAACTTAACAACTTCAGTGACTCACTTAAAAACTGTGGTAAAACAGGTCATAAAATGAGGCGGAATTCACTTAACAAATGTCTCACTTAGCAACACAAATTGGTCGTAAATCGAGGTCTACCGGTATTCTTTCTCGAGTTTTGAATGACAGCGTCTTCCCATCTTGCAGCTTTGCTTACACAAAATTAACTGCAGCATTGTTTCCTTCATTGCGTTATCTGTACATTTTAAATCTTGTGTTGTTTTATCAGTTAATGTGATCGTTCGGATAGATTTGGGTTGGTTGTGGGAAACAGATTGCATCAGTTTCCATTTGGCAAAACCTACTCCGATTGTAATAGTCTCGGAGATTTATTAGGCTATTTCTGTTGTTTGCCAGTTAGTTATGTGCCTGTTTATTAACTGGATCTCTTTCTAGCCTTCTTCTTCCAGATATTAAAAAAAAACCAACCATATTAATAATTCAACTTCCATAATTACTGGAATTACTGTTGTCTTTGTCCTGAAGACATGGGATAGATTGCAGGCTAAAGCATTTTGATTTCAGATTCATCTGTAATCGGTAAGAAACAGAGCTGTAAATTAACTCTGCCATTCAAACCTTATTTCCCTATTTTTTTTTAGAAGGAAACAAATCACCTTCTTCCCTCCTTTTTCATTTTTATTAAATACTTGTGGCCAACTCTCAAAATTATGAAAGGCCTCATCTGACCAAGCGGTGGACTGCTGCCGATTCGGACCAGTTCGGGCGAACCGGTAGTTCCGATGATCAGCTGGCCCCCCCCACCCACCCCACTCTATCCTGTCCTATATTTCCTTCTTTCTAGCTCAGCTGATTCACACAACACAGCTGATTTCCGCACCTCCACTGTTCTACTTACCGGGACTGCCTTAGAAAGTAAGTAGCTGAGCTTCAGATTGCTGTATTTTGAACGCTGCACGCAAGTGCACTAGGCGTGCTCCCGCACGAAGTGTGCAATCACTGAACCCGTTGTTAAACCAGTTGCAGCCCACCACTGCATCTGGCCATTCCAGAGTTCAGAAGTCTTTGTACTATCTTTGGCTGGCTCTTTAGTCTGTCCTTCACCTGGCTTCAGCTTGAGCTCCTACATGTCCCTACTTCATGTTACTTCATTTGTTAAAAGAGGCAATATGTTCTGGGTGACCACAAAGGAAATACTTGACTTCTGTCTTTTGTCCTACTCAAAATCAGAAGCTTCAAAGTTGCAAATTTTTATCTTGTACACCTGGCACACTTTAAATAATCTATTTCAAATCATCTTCTTCTTGTGCCATGTCCATCATCAGACGTTGGTGATCATGTTGGCAATCCTATTTTTGACAACAGCCGTATGAAAAAGTGCTGCTGAGTTTTGTCCAAACCAGACCCTAAGGTTTTGAAGCCATGATGTTCTTCTTCTGCCTGGGCCTCGTTTGCCTTCAATCTTTCTTTGGAGGATTAAATGAACGATGCTGTATTTTTCTGGGTGTCGCATCACATGTCCAAAATACTCTAACTTTAGCTTTTTAATGGCTTTGATTATTTCCCTTGGCTTTCCCAGGTGGCTTATCACCTCCTCATTTGTGATTTTGTTAATCCAATTTATACGTAACAGTCGTCCACATTTCAAATGCTTCTGGTTTCTTCAAGTGGTTTTCTGTCAGATACCAACTTTCTACTCCGTAGAGCAGGATAGAAAAGATGTAACATCTGACAAGCCTGATTTTCAGTCGTAGGCTCATGTCGTGACTGCAAAGGACCTTTTTGATTTTGAAGAATGCGGTTCGAGCTTTCTCTATCCTTGCCTTTACTTCACTGATCATGTCCCAGCTTTCATGTCAATTAAAACCTTTCAACTGATCCTTTCAACTTTTTCTAATGGTCTTCCTTCCAAATTTATCAGTGGTAAATTAATGGGTTGTTTGCTGACGACCATGATCTTGGTTTTTGAGGTGTTAAGCTTCAAACCATGTTTTTCAGATATTTCTTATTATTTTATTTCAAATAATTCATTTTATTCTATTTCAAATAAGAGATTAAAATGTTCCACCATTTCTTTGATGTTTGTATAATTCTTAATCCGCAGCAAGTTGGCCAGGGTGAGTTGGCTGCAGAGAATTGTCGTAGACCCCAATAGGAAGATAAACACAGAGGCTGATGAGATGTTATTGTAATCACAGAAATTATCTAAAAGGATTACACCTCTTTGGCTGCCAGAATTCTGTTCACTAAGCAATTATTCTGTCATGGAACTAGTTGCTCTGCCAATGAATGAGCTTCAAAAGACCCAGAAATGTTCATAAAATGTAAACATGTCCTGTTAATGTCATGTATACTGGAGAAAAATATGTTCGTTGAGCCGTTTCATAACCTCAGATTAAATGCCTTCAGCCTATCAGATATGGACTAGAGGAAAACATATTTTTCATAGGAAACTACCCAAAAATATCTCTTCCCCCATCTCTCCCCACTGGGAAAGAAGATCTCTGTTAACTCTTGGAATCCTGAAATGGTGCACTGATTTTACTTTCTCCTCGATAATAGAATATTCTTCTGCATATATCACCCGAGTCTGTGGAGGAATCAGTGGTGGTATTCAGTTGGTTCTATCCGGTTCGAGCAAACCGGTAGCAATGGCTGCGCGAGGCTCCGCCCACCCGCCCAGACGTCATCACGTCCCGTTTTTGATGCTCTGTGCATGCGCGGAAGGCTCACACTCACATTTGCAAACTGGTAGTGAAGGTAAGTGAATACCACCTGTGGGAGAAATCTGACTAGAAACTAGGCCTCGATAGAATATTGGTAACTCAGATTTGAACTGTGGGGGCCTCTTTTTTTAGACAAAAAAGAAAAACCAAAATATTTCCTTGCCAGAAATCAACACCCAGATAAGCAGAGATTAACACCAAGGTTAATACTAGATCAACCATCAAGAAGTAAACAATACCCCTGTAGGAAGTTAGCACCCACCCCTCTCCTAGAAAAATAAAATATTCTAGGAAATATTAAAAAGACAGAATATTATATTTTCCTGAATGAGAAATGGAGAAACATGTTTTTTTTAGGGAGGAAGCAGACTCACTCTCAATAGCCCCCACACTCCTCAGTAGCCCACAGCAGATGTCTGGACCAGTGATGGGTTGCTACTGGTTCTCCCCGGTTCGGGCGAGCTGGTAGTGGAGATGGTGAGGTGAGAGCGAACCGGTTCGCTCTGACTGTCAGTTGGGCCCTCCTGTCCACCCCTGAGCTATACCTCCCTATATTCGTTCATTTATAGCCCAGCTAATAGGCATGGCAGAGTGGATTGCCGTGCCTCAGCTGTTCTGAATTTCAATGCGCTTGCGCAAAGCGCGCGCAAAGCACATGTGCGAAGCGAACCTGTGGTAACACTGGTTGAAACCCACCACTGGTCCGGACTTAAGAGATAAAGAGATAGCTATTCATAGGCAAATGCCCTCACCCAAGATCCAACAAAGATAGGATTAGCCCTCTACCAAGGATGGGTTCTACTTACCTTTACTACCAGTTCGCAACGGGAGTGTGTGTGTGTGCTTGCTTCGCTCATGCACATGTGTGCACTTCTGCACATGCATGCACTTCTGTGCATGCGCAGAAGCTTCCGCGCGTTCGCAGATCACCCATGATGACGGTGTGATGGGTGGGCGGAGCCTCCCGCTGGTTTTACTACCAGTTCTATAGAACCGGCCCAAACCGGGAGCAAGCCACCACTGCCCTCTACCCATCTAGCAACAGAACTCACTACATAGCACCTGGGAAGATTACATCACCCAACCCGGCTCAACCAAGCTTGGGACTCAAAACATGACCTACAAAGTTACCCCTGCCTGGCCCCATGGGAGTCTGACAACCAACCAGAATACAACCTCAAATTCAAAAGCCCAGAGAGGGCGTAAAACCCAGGCACTCTCAGCATCTCTTCCCTTTTTTTCTTCGCCCAAGATCTTCAAGGCATGTGATCCTGTTGATCAATAAACCTTCTTTCCAAGCAACTTCCATGAATCCAGTGTCTTTTCCCACACTTGGAACTGAACCCAGATGGATACTTCTTCCAACATCCCAATCAAGGAACTACTAGCTCCAATGAACGAGCCAACGGTAGACACTAGCCTAATCGAGGGACCACCAAGATCACTCCCACCAACACTGACGGGGCAAGCTGCTAGTCTAGAAGGAGAGCAAATCCCCACTCCCTTCTAGCATTGATGATGTTACCTAGTTGGGTAATGAAATGTCTGCAAGAAAACCACGGAGCTCAGAGAGCACCGAGGACCTCACAAGCTAGGACTTCCCATTTTCCTCACTCAACATTCCGTTCTTTGTTCTTAGAATTTACAGTCTTTTTAAGGTTTGTATGGATTCATCGACTTGATCTCAGTTAAAAAAAACTCTAGTACAAGAATCTAGTAATTTTAGGAAGTTGTTGAGGTGAGAAAAAAAAGTTTTACAGCCTACATCATTACTGTCATATTACTCACAAAATAGATAGCTGTCGTAAGTCCAATGAGGGAATATTGATTGATTTTTTTTTTTATTCCCATATTATGCACTGAATTAAGTGGTTGACAGATATGGTATACAAGTTTATGTTGACATGAGAATCATTAGACGTAAACTTTATTGCTTTCATAATTTTATAGCGCAAAAGAGATCTGAAGGTTTATTACAGAAGGTAGAGAACTGCCCCAGAAGGCTTGAGTTTTATTTTCCTTTGTTCTGTTTTTTCCCCCCTATATTTTGTAAAACGCTAGTACAGTTACCTTCCTGCTAGATTCAATAGGATATGAATTATCTGCATCAGTCCTAGAACTTCTGCCTGTTGTCATAATCTCAACTGGACATGGCAAAATAACAAAAGAATTAGATTCTCCAACCAAGTCCTTGCAAAGGGCAAAAATTAAGACTTAGCTTTACAAGTTTTACAAAATAAATAAGTAAGTTTAAGCAGAGCCACTTTGGTGATTTTTGGATTACCTTAAATGAAAAGTGGGGTAAAAAAAGTGGGAGGGGTATTAAGCCCCTAGGACCATGATGGCGAACCTATGGCATGCATGTCAGAGGTGGCATGCAGAGCCACCAGCCGCTCTTTTGGTTTCCAGCGCGCACATGCGCACCGGCTAGCTGCTCTTCACACGCGCCGGCCACCTGGTCTTCAGTTTTCCGCCGCTCCAGCACATGCAAAGAGCAGCTGGCTGGCACACATGCACGTACCAGAAATCAGAATACCAGGTGGCCGGTGCATACATGCACACGGGCCAGCCTGGTCTTTGGAGTTCCAGGGCTCTGGCGCATGCATGCGCTTTCCGGTTTGGGCACTCAGTGCCAAAAAGGTTGGCCATCACTGCCCTGGGATTTCATTTGCTTGGAGAGTTATCTTTTCTGGACTTGCATAACTTGCATTTCTTTATTTTTTCCCCCTCCTCCTCCTCCTCCTCCTCCTCCTCCTCCTCCTCCTCCTCCTCCTCCTCCTCCTCCGTTACATGCTTTCCAGAGTCTCTGGAGTTGAGTAGTCTTCTAAATCAGTCAATCAAACAGATAAATGCAAGAACTTTTTTAAAAAAGGAATGAATTATATCACAAGCCTCCTCCTCCTCCTCCCCTCCTATAATTCAGATTCAAAAATGAAAACATGATTAAGACATTATACTGTCAGCAACACCTTCAGTCAAATATATCTTTTTCTAAGGCTGTCTGCATGTGCTCCCAATCACTTTTTCTTCTTCCTATCAATCAATCAGTCAGTCAAGCAAGCAATGTAGATGCTCCATCACTGGAAGTTTTTAAGAAGAAACTAGACATGTCTAGAATGGGAAAGGGTCTTCTGCTTAAGCAGGGGGTTGGACTAGAAGACCACCAAGGTCCCTTCCAACTCTGTTGGTAAGTGTCAAATCCACATTGCAAATAAAAGATGTTTAATAAGTCAATATACCTTTTGCCAGAGGTGAAATCCAGCAGGTTCTGCTGTCAGAACCAGTAGCAGAAATTTTGAGTAGTTTGGAGAACCGGCAAATACCGCCTCTGGCTGGCCCCAGAGTGGGGTAGGAATGGAGATTTTGTAGTGTCCTTCCCCTGGAGTGGGGAGGGAATGGGAATGTTGCAGTATCCTTCCCCTGCCATGCCCACCAAGCTACACCATGCCCACCAAGCCACGCCCACAGAACCGGTAGTTTAAAAAAAAAATGGATTTCACCACTGCCTTTCGCTATGAAAACTGAAGATAACATACCCCTCTGGAGCTATGTTTACTCAAATGGCCAAAATAAAAGTGTTGTAAAAATGTACTTCAAAAGTCGTTAGAATAACTTATCAGCTAATGTAACTAATTTTTACAACAAGCCCATCGTATTTCTTGTTACAGGCTATACCGTGAACATCTCTGGACTGTTAAAACTTCCAGAAAAGCTTTCTCATGCTACTTTTAAAAATAAATTTTAAAAAGATATAGTCTGAATTGTAAACCCTATAAACCCAAAGGATAAAACCGGAAAGAGAATAATCACTCACAATTATATTTATAAACAAAGAGGACATCTAAATGTACAAGGAAAAGATCTCCTTCAAAAGCCCAGTTGAATTTTTCAGGTTGAGTAGCAAGAGCAATGCTTGCAAGGAGATGTAAAAATGTATATTTTTACCTCCTCATTTGGCTGTTTACTGTACATCACATCTAATAACTGTTGCAAGGGTCCAAAAATGTTCCTCTTCTGCCACAATTCTAGCTGCAGTTAATACATATATAATTAAATATGCATTTCCTTTACTATAAGTTTTGGGCAAAATCCCCAACAAACGTTTTTTGCCTATGCTATCATTGTCTCTTTTACTTCTTCCTCTTCTAATCTGATTTGCAATAAGTAATTATACAATTTCTTAATCATTTTTTCATCTGTCCCAGTCAATATCTCATCCAATTCTGATTTTTCCAAATTAAAACCATACTGTTTCAAATCTTTATCATATCTTGATTGCATTTGCAGTCTGTCTCAATCCCTTGTTTTTCTAGCTCTTGTTTCTGTTTTAGTTCTCCCTTCTCTGTTAAAATATCCTTATATCTCACAATATTTTACATGTTAATCGTATTTGGATGTGTCAAAGCTTCTATTGTTGAAAGCCACATTGGCATCTTCATATAATGTCTTTCTTTCACTCTTTCCCATGTTGTTAGCAAACCAATCCTTATGTAAAGTCTTTGAAAATACCCATGTAGCTTATTTTTTCCATACCAAAGAAAAGCGTGCCACCCTAGTTGCAAATCATGTCCTTCCAGAGTCAATATTCTCGTATTTCTCAATAAAATCCATTCTTTAACCCAGGTTAACATTGCCGCTTGTTCATCTTCCAATTTAATAGCCAATAAGTAGTTATACAGCCTTTTTTATCAGTCTTTCTTCTGTCCCTGTTAATATTTTGCTGTTCTAACGTTCTTGAATTGTTCTAAGGTTCTTGTTAGGTTTAAGAGATCACCTTGGACAAATCAAGGCACAAGGGAGATGGCGAAAAATTAGTCTTCACCCACAGTTCACAACTACCAAGTTTATTCTCATAAATCTGGTCCACCAGAGTGCCGAAGGAGTGGAAAAACTATATTGTCCTTGCATTAATTTAATAGGAGGCAGGCCTATTTGTCTCTTCTTCATTAGCTTAACTGCTGTTCTCTGGTACCCTTCTGTCTCTTTTTCTTCCCATCAGCTGACAGACTGCCTTGAATTTTGGTCTTTAATTTAACATAATTAGTTTGTAACTGAAAATAAAAGTGATTGGTGGCTTGGCAGGGTATTCCTGAGAACCATCTGTTTCTCTCTAGTGCCTATTTAGTGCTTGGAAGGGTAATCTATTTTTTTGTAAAAAAAATCTAGACCAACAAAGGTCAGGTTTAATTTGGACTTACTTTTGAATCTGTCGCTGTTAACACAAGTCAGGCTATTTCCGAGACAAAATGTCTGGAATATTTTAATTGCGGCTGTTATGTCATCGTAACTGAAATGTGCATTTTTCAAAAGGGAGAAAATTCAGGAAGGAATGCTGAGTTGCTAGAACTTGTCCGGTAGACGAAAAACATAGGTTGAAATTTAATGAATATAATACAGGAGTCGGTGTAAGATTAAAGATATAGATTTAATCGCATTGCCGTGTGTGTGTGTGTGTGTGTGAGAGAGAGAGAGAGAGGGGGGGGGGTGAACCTGATTTATGTACATATACTCGATTACAGAATACAGAATAATGCAGCTGACAGGGATCTTGGAGGCCTGTTAGTCCATTCCCATGCTTTAAGAGCAGACATGTTGAAATCCTAACCGTAAATATGAGGGGAACAAATTTCTAAACAACAATATCACATTATGGCTTACAACGAAGAGCAGGAGATTCAGGGGCGGGATTAAAAAATTTTTAGCAAAGGGTTCTCTGCCCAGGTTGCTGGATGGGCGTGGTCATGTTGGGTGTGGCCTAACATGGCCTCCTGCACCATGGGAGGGGGGCGTTTTTGCCCTCCCCGGGCTCCAGAGGTTTTCCTCGTGCCTCCAGGAGGGCAAAAACGGCTTCCTCAAGCTCCGGAGGCCCTCTGGAGGCTGGAAACCTTCCTGAACTTCTGGCAGGCTTGTTTTTTGCCTTCACCAAGCCTGCACTTACAAAAAAGGCTGTGTGGGGATTCCTGCGAGGGGAGGGGTGGGCGGGGCCAACCAGGAGTGGGATTTGGGAGTTCTCCAAACTGCATAGAACCCCCAGCAGCCCACTCCTGAGGAGATTTAACATAATAGCAGAGTTGTAAGGGGCCTTGGAGATCATTCAGAAAAGAGCTTGAAGGGACCTTGGTGGTCTTCCACTCCAGCCCCCCACTCAAGCAGGAGACCCTATACCATTTTAAACAGGTGGCTATCCAGTCTCTTCTTAAAAATCCTCCAGTGATGGAGCACCCACAACTTCTGAAGGTAAGGTGTTCCACTGGTTAATTGTCCTCATTGTTAGGAAGTTTCTCCTTAATTCTAGGTTGCTTCTCTCCTTGATTAGATCCATTGCTTCTTGTCTTGCCTTCTGGTGCTTTGGAAAATAAGTTGACCACCTCTTCTTTTTGGCAGTCCCCCAAATACTGGAATACTGGCTATCATATCTCCCCTAGTCCTTCTAGGGGAGACTTTAAAAAAGTCTAGGTATGGCTTTTAAAAAAAATTAATATTGAGTTCAAGATCCTGCATTGAAATAAAAATTCTGTAGGTATTTTCTTCCCATTGGCTAGTGGGCAAGACTAATGATCCCAGCCATAACAAATTCAAGCTCGTTTCTATTCTGTTCTCCCCCCCTCAAAATAATTTCATACTATGGAATGGGATGCGATTTAACTTACTCTAGTAGAGGAACCAATGAAGCAAAGCCATTTTTATTCATTTCTTTTAAATAATGGAAATGGGATATTCAAGACAACAACTGAAGCTTCTCCCTTCTGGGGATTATTCTGGAAATATCATCCATACCATCCAGGCTATGCTTATCTATATATATATTAAAGCAAAATCCACTCACTCATCATGAAATCTCCAGAATGGTAAAGCCTACAAACTTGAAATTTGGCACATACATTCTTCTTGGTTTCTAGGTGCCAGCTAAGAGAGGATTTTTCAAAATGACCATCCAATCATTAGTATTTCATATACAGTATATTAACACACTCTGATGCTAAGGAATTAGATGTTCTACTCCCTTCCCCACCTGAAAGGAACTCTGTTCCAACTGCCAGTTGCCTCACATTCCATTACCTCAGTTCAAACTGGCAGACATTCCACTTCTTCACTCAGGGCTGGGGCTCCTTACAGTACTAAACGTCCCTACCTCACCAAAATGTCTACACCTTCCACTCTATGGAACTGCTTCCGAACTCAAGGCAGCAGGAGAGATATTCCCTTATGTGTTTCAATCACCGACCACCACTGAGTCAACGGATTGTGAACCGAATTTCTCCTGCATAGTGTCCCAGCCCCAATTCACTTCTTACACTGACCTCCTCAGTTCAGATGAATCTGTTCCTTCTACTGTAACACCAGTTAAAGGGAAAAGACTGCCTTTCTGCTGCTCGAAAGTCCAATGGATGCTTCCAAATGGCATCTTTTGGAGCCAGAGAGGCGAAGGAGGGAAATGTTATGCCAACATTCAAAGTGCAGGGGCAGGTCTACCACAGGATAGGGAGTATCATGGCGGGGCCTCAGCAGGAGCCTTCATTTCTCCAGATATCGTTTGTTGGTGATGATGACAATGAAAGGAACATCCGTTGTGGAATCTACCTGGGTGTTACTCCAGAACTGGTTAGTTCAATTTATCATGCCCAATCACATAGTTTCGTAGCGAAGCACGGGTATCCAGCTAGTCTCTCTAATATAAGCATAGCCAAATTTTCCAGTGTTAAAAGAAAGAAGAGATTTCTTGACCATGCTGGTTATGTTAAGTTAACTTTCTCCAAACTTTGGGATCAAATTAGTGAATATTCAGATTTTTTTTTTAAAGCGCAAATAATTGAGCCAGCAAGTGGGCAGACCATGGCTAAAGACAACAATTAGAGCTGATCCTTCTTAACTTCCGAAGTACGCACAGGTAACTGGTTATGTTTGCTAAATTAAATATCCATCACTGAAGCCTACGCACAATGCCAAGGAGATGTTATTTTAATTGGCTTTCTTTTCATTCTCCCAACTCTTTTAAGTGGGAGGAGAGACCAATTAAAATAAAGCTGGTGTTTAAAAGAAGTGCACACTTGTACCTTTGTAGATGAAGTTGGTTCAGATAAAATTAATGTCATAATATATTAGCTTCCTGTTCAGTTCCAATGGTTTGTTTAATTAATTTCTTATATTGTCAGAACTAGCCAAAAAAGTTAGTTTTTCTCTGGACTTAAAATAGAGGCATGCTATTTTGGACTCTACTGGTGCAATTTATTTATTTATTTGTTTGTTTGTTTGTTTGTTTGTTTGTTTGTTTAATTTGTATACCGCCTTTCTCCCAGAGGGGACTCAGGGCGGTGAACAGCCAAAATTAAAAAACATACAAATACAAAAGTTAGCTTCCCAATTTAAAACCCCCAAATCCATAAAATTTAAAATCCCAATTAAAAAACATTTAGGTTAAGCCGGCTTGGTGAAATAAAAACGTCTTCAGGGCTTCACGGAAGGTACGGAGGTCCAGGATCAGTCGTATTCCAGGAGGCAGCTCATTCCACAGGGCGGGTGCCCCCACAGAGAAGGCTCTCCCCTTGGGGGCCGTCAGCCGACATTGCTAGACCGACGGCACCCTGAGGAGGCCCTCTCTGTGAGAGCGTATTGGCCAGTGGGAGGTTATCGGTAGCAGCAGACGGTCTCACAAATATCCTGGCCCTAAGCCATGGAGTGCTTTAAAGATGAGAACCAACACCTTAAAGCGCACCCGGAAGACCACCGGAAGCCAATGCAGCTCGTGCAGGAGAGGTGTTATGTGGGAGCACCACGTCGCTCCCATAATCACCCACACGGTCGCATTCTGCACCAGCTGGAGCCTCCGGGTGCTCCTCAGGGGGAGCCCCATGTAGAGAGCGTTGCAGTAGTCCAGGCGTGACGTGACCAGGGCATGAGTGACCATGCACAAGGAGTCCCGATCCAGCAATGAAAAGACTAGAAAGACATTATTATCATCATCTTCATTTAACGACCCCATAATCCCTTGTGGGATGGAGTCTGGACAATTGAATGGAGTTAGCAGAGTGTTTTGATGGCCGGATGCCCTTCCTGTCATCAGTGGGGAGTTTTGTTCGGCAGATATATTCTCAGTATGCCCAGAGAGAGAAATATCTGCCTCTACCTAGGATCGAACTCACAGCCTCCTGATTGTGAAGTGAGAGCTCCACTTTTGGACCACCAATACCACTCTAGAAAGACATTCTTATAAGGGCACTAAATTAATTGGTACAGATATTAAGACCTATGATACCGCCAAGCAGCCATTTACAGAATAAAAGTTTGTTCTATTGTTTCCATTCACATTTTACCAAATGATTGTTTTCCTACATAATAAATGGGGAAAACCTGCATTGTTTTGCTAGTTCAAACTAGTGACTTTTCTTTAGAAGTGAACTCTGTTTTTGCCTTCAAGGAAAAGTTCAGTGGGTACCATCCCTGAACTGGAGTAATGATGGCTCCAATAATTCTATGGGTGGTTGATGGTCTGCAAAACTCATGGGGAAAATTGGTATTGCTATTTCCTAAGAAACATATCCAGAGGGTTGGCAGTCAATGGAACTGTTCCTTTCCTATTTTTCTGCTATTGATGAAATGCTCAGGGAATACTCTTTTTTTTTCCTGTTTTTCTGTTTATTCCACAGAATTATATTCCAGATAAATTTGCCAGGAAGCCTATATGTGGTTGGCTATTTATTAGTTCTGTTTGTTTCAAGAAAGGAAGGAGGAAGGAGGGAAGGAAAAGAAGAAAGAAAGAAAGAAAGAAAGAAAGAAAGAAAGAAAGAAAGGTAGGTAGATAGGTCAAGGAAGGAAGGGTGAGAGGTCAAGGAAGGAAGGAAGAGATGTTAAGGAAGGAAGATGAAGGAAGGAAGGAAGAAAGGAAGGAAGGATCTCAAAAGAAATATATTAAATACTACAACGAAAAGAAAGAAAGGAATGAGAGAGGGAAAGGAAGGGAGGGAGGGAGGTGGGAGGGAGGAAGAAAGGGAGGGAGGAAGGGTGGGAGGTTAAGGAAGGAAGGGTGGGAAGGAAGTGAGAGAGGTTAAGGAAGGAAGGTGAAGGAAGGAAGGAAGGAAGGAAGGATCTCAAAAGAAATATATTAAATACTACAACGAAAAGAAAGAAAGGAATGAGGGATGGAGAGGAAAAGAGGAAGGGTGGGAGGGAGGAAGAAAAGGAGGGAGGAAGGGTGGGAGGTTAAGGAAGGAAGGGTGGGAGGTTAAGGAAGGAAGTGAGGGAGGTGAAGGAAGGAAAGTGAAGGAAGGAAGGAAGGAAGAATCTCAAAAGAAATATATTAAATACTACAACGAAAAGAAAGAAAGGAATGAGGGAGGGAGAGGAAGGGAGGGAGGAAGAAAGGTAGGGAGGGAGGTTAAGGAAGGAAGGTCAAGGAAAGAAGGAAGGAAAGATCTCAAAAGAAAGATATTAAATACTATAACAAAAAGAAAAGGAGGGAGGAGGGAGGGAGAGAAGAAGGAAGGAAGGAAGTGAGAGAGGTTAACGAAGGAAGGTCAAGGAAGGAAGGAAGGAAGGAAGGAAGGAAGGAAGGAAGGTTCTCAAAAGAAAAATATTAAATGCTATAATGAAAGGAAAGGAACAAGGGAAGGTGGGAGAGAGGACGGAAGGAAGGAAGTGAGAGAGGTTAACGAAGGAAGGAAGGAAGAAGGAAGGAAGGAAGGAAGGAAGGAAGGAAGGAAGGAAGGAAGGAAGGAAGGAAATATTAGGATCTAGTAACTATGTGAAGTAAAAGCCCCAGACCAAACATGGTGATGTGGAACTGGAAGGCGATTGATTTTTGTATGTTTTGGGAGCTGTTTCTGCCTTTCTCTTCCTTGTCACTATGGTTGAGAGACACATACATCAAAAAATTCTTGAGTTGTTCAAAACTGGAAGATTACCAAGCTGCTAAAGATCAGATGTAGATCCGAACCTGAAGAAATTAGCTCAGATTTATAACAGCTCACATTTTGACTATTTCTCTTCCCAGAATCACTTGGTGAGGAAATTAAATTTGTGAGGTTCGTATTGGTGTCACGTTTAAGATTTTTCCCAATACATCCAAAGGTAGACATAAAATGTAATCAAAATTGAGAAAAATATCTGGTCCTTGATTTCTCATTACAGCAGAGTTAGAGAAGCAGTTTTTCAGCCTATGATGTGAAATCTTGACTTGGAAGAACAGTGTTAATATGAAATCAGATTATTTTGATTTTCCATGCAATTTTCAATGAAAGCAATCATTTCTGTTACTCTAGGCAAACCTGTCAATTGCTATTTTGTTGGCTTGGTTTGGAAATACTAAAAGTCGGGGGGGGGGGGGCATTAAAAAAAGATTATTTTATTAGTGTAAAGTTTTTTCTAGAATGCATTATTATAATTTTTAATTTTTGCAATTGTAATCAATTTTTATGTTTAGAATGGTCAAAGATTTGCAATGTTTTACCTTGTAAGCCGCTCAGAGTCGCCTTGAGCCATGAGATTTGTGGGGGTGGGGGAAGATGGCAATAAATTTGATAAATAAAATAAAATAATGGTTGGCCACACAGTCAGCCAAATGTTTAGAATGGATGTGGCTCTATTGAGTCCTTCCCAAAGACCTGGGATAGGGAGACATTGTTGTTGATGGTGTTGAAGGTATCCTTAGAACAGGATGTAAACTGTTCTAAGCTGCCTTTTGCAATTGATAAATTATTATTATTAAAGCTGGTCATACAGTCAGCCAGATGATTAGACTGGATTGGACCTTTTTATCCATCTATCAAATCCTTTCCAAGAGCCTGAGATAGGCAGATGTTGTTCTTTTAGGGTGTTAAAAGTATAGTATGTCAGCTGCTTCAAGTATAGCTGCCTTTTGCAATTGACTGACGGTGCTGGATTCAGCAAACCTGTCGCTGTTGCATTCGTAGAATATAGACGTAAACCTTAGATCAACAAGTATAATGAAATATGAGACTTATTAATGAAGAATACGGTAGGTTAAAAAGAATGATTGTTGCATATATGTACTAATAGGTAGATGGATGGGTGGGTGGGTGGGTGGATGAATGGATGGATAGATAGATGATAGATAGATAGATAGATAGATAGATAGATAGATAGATAGGCAGGCAGGCAGGCAGGCAGGCAGGCAGATATAGAGATATAGAGATAGGTATATATCAATCAATCAGAGCCCTGGTAGCGCAGCAGACTAAAGCATTGTTATTAACATCAGCTGCCTGCAATTACTGCAAGTTCCGTCTAACCGATGGAACAGAAGTTGCCTTCAGAAAAGATTGGACTGCCATTTGTCAGAAATGGTGTAGGGTCTCCTGCTTGGGTGGGGGGTTGGACTAGATGACCTACAAGGTGCCTTCCCACTCTGTTAATGTAATTTCATTTCTCCCCCTCCTTCGCCCCAACTGAGCTGTGGGTGAGAAGCTGTTGAGGCTTTTAATTTCCAGCCTCAAATCAGGCCATTCTCTCTGCCGATGTTGTTTGCGATACAATTTTAAATATGCCTTATTGCCTTTGAATGTATTTTAGTAAACACTTCCTTGGGAGAAAGTAATAAAACAAGACACTTCGTAGCCTTTCAAGTTGTACTGAATATGCCGCACAACACTGCAATTCAAATGCATTAAGATTTGCTGACTTCATTGTTCTTACAAAAATGCCCTTCAGTGCCTACCTTTCATCACAGATGTCTAAAGGAATCTGCCAAATGTTAAATCTACAGATCCAGACAGGTGTGTATTATTTACCAGAATGTTCAATTGTGGGACCTGTAATTGGCTAGTCGTCTTGATTAAGCTTTCAATCCTTTTGCACTTTACATTTTTTCGACTTATTTCAAAACATCTCTTTGAGTGCCAAAGTCACTGTTGAGGCCAGCTTCGAGTATATATTTTTTGATACCTCTACTTTTTCAAAGCTTTTTAAAACTGCGGAAGATAGTCCGCCAAGGTTAAAATAATGTCAGGTATTTTTCAGTTTCAATTTTCAGCTACCAAAAAAAAAAAAAAAAGGAACAATTTTCGTAGCAGGCAAACAATTTCCCTCCCTCTAATGCACATTTCTATGAATATTCATAATTGTTGTTGGGGTATTTTTTTCTCCTCATGTTGTTATATGCTGAATATTGCTTCTGAGTGGGGTGGGAGGGGGGCGATTTTACAAAATGAAGTAATCAGCTTTGGATAAACGATGCCATCATTGAAAACAACACAAATAAATGAATATTATGTAGTGCTTTCTTTAAAAGAAACAGGGATTGTGCTTTTGAAAATTATACAGTCCCTTGGGTAACCCCACTGACAGACAGTAATTTAAAAGCAAACAAATATTTGCATTTTTTTTTTTTTTTTGGTAAGATTAACTGGAACAATTTTTAAAGAAAGGACTTTTTCCAGCAATGTTAAATATGTTAATAATACTCTTTTGCATAATTTCCGATCAGATACACTTTAAAATAGGTGAGGGGAACAGATCGCAGTTTGCTGGTAGAATATATCCCCACATACAAAGAGGACCGGTGTCAAATATCTTGACGTTTTTAATTTCATGGTTGCAGTCACTGTCTGTGGTGACTTTGGAGCCCAGAAAATAAAACTTCTTCCATATCTTCCCTGTCAGCACTTCAGCCTGCATTTACTCTAGTGCTGACATAAGAAGGAGAAGTGAAGATGTCTGGAAAGGGACGGCTGACTTTTCACCTACTTATTTTCCCTGGAGATAATGTTTCCGAGGAGATGAGATGGGAGGGGGGAATTCCTTTGAGCTGGAGTAGTTTAGGGGTAGAATGACTTGGAAGATGGCCAATGAGTGCAGGGGAGTGGGTAACGGAAAGGGAGGGCTTTGGGGCTGGAAGTCAGTGTTGGCTTCGTTTGGAGTCAGGTTAGGATGTCGTGCTCAATAAATAGGAGTTTTTTCTTCAAAGATTTTGTTTGAAATGCATTTTATTCGAGACGACCTCGAAACTTGACATTCCCCTTCTATTTGCTAGGAAAGATGGGCCTGGATCCAACCATAAACAAAAACATAAACGGCCCATCTGCAATTAGCAGAAATTTCACTAAGTATTTCCAGGTGGTGTAGTGACCAATATGTAAGTTATCACCCTCTTTTTGAGGTGCCAATGCACCACCGTGAGATGGTTTTCTGCAGCTTTTGTGAAATGTTGGAGGAACAGAGGGATTTATGAGAAGATGTCATTGTTTGTAGAATGCAACCGTACGTTGAACTCAATAGGTTTATATTCAGAGTCTTGACATATGGCATTGGTTTCTGAGTTGGTCTACCTGAAAGGGCTGGCAGCTGGGCTGAGACTAGCTCAAAGACACTAGTGTTGTGGCCCCGCCCTCTGAGCCTGTCCCATCGGAGGAAGAAAGCTCCAAGCATGAGGAAGAGGAGTCAGCCAGGCCTCCCTCTCCAGGCCCCTCCCCTCTGGCATTGTCTCAAGTGCCGGCCGAGGGAGAGGAGACAGCTGATTCGGATCAGAGTGATAATGGAACATCATTCCTGGACGCACGCCTCTGAAGGCATGATAAACGTTTGCAGCAGTTTAGGAGGCATGCTAGGGATTAGAACTGAGTCACTGGACCACACCCCAGAGACTATATAATAGAGGGTGGTGGTCAAGGATCTTTGTGACGAACAAAGTAAACCTTGGATAGTCACTAAAGCCTCGTCCGGAACTGCTGGGAGGAATATTATTTCTGCTTGGACTTTTGTGAACGTTCGTATCTTTGCTTTCTGTTTGTGGAAATAAAATCACTTGGCAGACGGTGTGTCTATCGCTGCCAAGTGGGAGATAAGAACAGGGTGCGTTCCAAAGTGTTTCCTTAACCCTCGGCTGGCTGTGTTTTGTGTGTGTGTGGGGACGAGGACAGATCAACTAGCTCAAAGTTGCTTCCAATGACAGTCAGCTAGAACGAACGTCTTCTGCTCCTAGTCTTCTACTAGTCTGCTCCTAATCTATACCTTAACCGGTATACCATGCTCCCTCTCGGTATTTTCTGCAGACAGCTGCTGTGATGGAATGTGCACATGAAGGAGATGGGAGGAAGGAACTTTCCCAAAGAGAGGCCTAGATTAAGAGACTGAGCAGTCCTGAGCTGGATGGGGAAAGAGTTTCAGGGAGAAGAATAGAGTGGAGTGGAATGGAGTGGAATGGAATGGAATGGAATGGAATGGAATGGAATGGAATGGAATGGAATATGGAAGGGATCTTGGAGATCTTCTAGTCCAGGCCCTTGCTCAAGAAGGAGAACCTAGAATATTTCAGGTAAGTGACTATCTAGTCTCTTCTTAAAAACCTCTAGTGATGGAGTGCCCACGGCTTCCGAAGGCAAGCTGTTCCACTGGTTAATTGTCTTCACTGTTAGGAAGTTTCTCCTTAATTCGAGGTTGCTTCTCTCTTTGGTTAATTTCCAATCATTGTTTCTTGTCCTGGCCTAATCACTCAGTACAGTAGAGTAGAGTAGAGTAGAGTAGAATAGAATAGAATAGAATAGAATAGAATAGAATAGAATAGAATAGAATAGAATAGAATAGAATAGAATAGAATGACAGTCAGAAGGGATCTTTGAGGTCTTCTAGTCCTACCCCCTGTTCAGGCAGGAAATCTTATACCAGTTCAGACAAATTGTTGTCCAATCCCTTCTTAAAAACCTTCAGTCTTGGAGCATTCATAACTTCTGGATTAATTATTCTGTCAGGAAATTTCTCCTTCATTCCAGGCTGCTTCTCTCCTTGATTAGTTTCCATCCATTGCTTCTGGTGCTTTGCAGAATAGCTTGACTCCATCTTCTTTGTGGCAGCCCCTGAGACATTGGAACACTGCTATCATGTCGCCCCAGTCCTTCTTTTTATTAAACCAGAGAGACCCAATTCCAGAAACTGTTTTTTATATGTTTCAGCCTCCAGTCCCTTAATCATCTTTGTTACCTACTAAATTATTTACCTGAAAAGAAGACTAACCTAGGTTCAAGACGTTCGCTATCGCAGTGGTGCAGTGGTTAGAATACAGTACTGCAAGCTACTTCTGCTGACTGCCAGATGCCTGCAATTTGGCAGTTCGAATCTCACCAGGCTCAAGGTTGACTCAGCCTTCCATCCTTCCGAGGTGGGAAAAATGAGGACTCAGATTGTTGGGGGCAAGATGCTAACTCTGTAAACCACTTAGAGGGAGCCCTAAAGCATTGTGAAGTGGTATATAGGTCTGAGTGCCATTGCTATTGACTCAACCTTCCATCCTTTCAAGGTGGGTAAAATGAGGTCCCAGATTGTTGGGGGCAAGATGCTGACTCTGTAATCCATTTTGAAAGAGCTGTAAAGCCCCTTGTTACTCCCATATAACACCCCTCCTGCATGAGCTACACTGGTTACCAGTGGTTCTCCGGGTCCGCTTCAAGGTGCTAGTTCTCACCTATAAGGCCCTACATGACTTAGGTCTGGGATATTTGCAGGACCTTCTGCCTGCCTCTCACCGTCCTGTTCGCTCACTTAGGGCCGCTCTCCTCAGGGTTCCGATGGCGAGACAATGTCGTCTTGCTGTACCCAGGGGTAGGGCATTCTCTGTGGGTGCTCCCACCCTCTGGAATGAATTACCTACCGAGCTCCAGACGGCTCCTGATCTCCATTCCTTCCGTCGGAACCTGAAGACTTGGCTGTTCAAACTAATAGGCTGTCTCTGATTCTGGGTTTTATTATTTACTATTAATTAGTTATTTGGTTTAAAATGGGATTTTATTGTACTTGTTTCTTAACTTGTGTTCACCACCCTGAGTCCTTCAGGAGAATGGCAGCATATAAATACATGTAATAAATAAATAAATAAAGCACTGTGAAGTGGTATATAAGTCGAAGGGCTAATGCTATTTCTCTAAAGTTGAGGCTAAAATAATTCAACTCTTCCATGACCATATTCTTGGGGAATTGTAGACAACACCGTTATTTAAAAGGACTATAATTTGGGGAAATTCTTGCACTCCTTTCAGGTAAATACAGTATAAACTTTGGCAGCATGGCTAATTCGCACTAATGCAATGTTCTCCTGATTGACCCTCTAGTTTTAGCCCTTGGTCAACCACATGTAGATGATTGAGCTCAACCGTGGGAATTTAAGGCAGTGATTTTCAATTAAAAAGACTTTGTTAGTGTTTTGGTCTGCACATTTAATTGCACTTGTGATGCTCTATTCAGATTTCATTAAGGCCAGCTAGCATTTCCCTTTCAATGAAGGCTAGAAGTTTTTTTCCATTTCTACAGTTGTTGTTTTGTAAACAAAAATAATTAGCAATCTTTACATGATCAAAATAATTCCAGCTTGATTATCCTACATGCCGTTAAATATCCTCATTCCCTTCTCCCCCAACATGTCACAGACTGTAAGATGGATTTTCAAAATAATCTTTATGTCTAGAATTTTAACTGTAGAACATCTGTTTCATTTTGAGGGAACTGTGATGAGCATCTGTTTCCAGGGAAGGTATGATCATAACCAGATTGTATTCATTTGTGGTGTCATGGATTATCTAGTCTTATACGGTTTTACAAATAAATCCAAAAGTTGAACCTTCACTATCAATCATATTGGCGTGTTTCAGAATTGATTTGAACATTTGTTTTGTTGTAGCTTTCTTCTGTCCATTAGCATTAAAATATTTAATTTTAAATAAAACCAAATAACAGGTTTGGAAGGGACTTTGGAGATCTTCTAGTCTTAAAGAGAGAAGCAATCTGGAATTAAGGAGAAACTTCCTAACAGTGAGGACAATTAACCAGTGGCACAGCTTGCCTCCAGAAATCATGAAAGCTCCATCACTGGATGTTTTTAAGAAAAGACTAGACAGTCACTTGTGTCAGCACTTCAACCTGCATTTACTCTAGTGCTGACATAAGAAGGAGAAGAGGGGGCAGCTGGCAAGAAGACGCTTGACTTCTCACCTACTTATTTTCCCTGGAGATAATGTTTCCGAGGAGATGAGATGGGAGGAGGGACATTCCTGGGAGCTGAAGTGGGAAATATAGGGAGAGTGATTTGGGAAGAGGGCCAATGAGACGCAGAGAATTGGGGAACGGAAAGGGAAGGTTTTGGGGTCAGGAAGTCAGTGTTGGCTACGCCACGATCGGGGACATATTGTCATGCTTAATAAAATGAAAGATTTTACCAAAGACTATTCATTTGGAAATACAATTTATTTTATTTGAGATGACATCGAAACCTGACAACTTGTCTGAAATAGTATAGGTCAGTGATGGCTAATCTTTTTGTTGTTGTGTGCCGACAGCGCGTACGCATGCCTGCACCCATAGTGCAATACGGCATGACTCCCCTCATGCCCCCGCCCCTACGCATGCACATGTGACTCTCCCATGCTTCCTCCACCTACCCGTGTTTGCATGTGTGACCCCCCGGGCTCCCCTCACCCCCTGCGCATGCGACACCCCACACTTCCCCCACCCCCCAAGCATGCGTGCGACCCTCCCACACTCCCCCCACATGTGCACATGACCTCCCATGCTCCCCCCACCCCTCCATGCATGTGCATGCAACCTCCCTGCACTCCCTCTGTGCATGTACACATGACCCCCTGCATGCCCCCTGCCCCCCACACATGCGTGACAGAGACCCGAAAATCAGCTGGCCAGTGGTAGGTGCATGTGCATGCATGGTGAAGCTGAGCTGGGGCAACGGCTCATCTGTCGTCAGAGAGGGCACTGCATGCCACCTCTGACACGCGTGCCATAGGTTCGCCATCACGGGTATAGGTTCTCCTGCTTGAGCAGAGGGCTGGACTAGAAGACCTCCAAGGCAGGGGTGATATCCAGCAGGTTCTGATAGGTTCTAGAGAACCGGTAGCGGAAATTTTGAGCATTTCGGAGAACCGGCAAATACCACCTCTGGCTGGCCCCAGAGTGGGGTGGGAATGGAGATTTTGCAATACCCTTCCCCCAGGAGTGGGGAGGGAATGGGGATTTTGCTGCATCCTTCACCTGAAGTGGGGTGGGAATGGAGATTTTGCAATATCCTTCCCCTGCCACGCCCACCAAGCCACACCACGCCCATCAAACCACGCCCACAGAACCGGTAGTAAAAAACTTTGGATTTCATCACTGCTCCAAGGTCCTACCAGCTCATTCTATTCTATTCTATTTCAGAAACTCCTGCTCAAGCAGGAGATCCTGTGCCTTTCTGGACAAATGGTTGTCCAATCTTTTCTTAAAAACTCCCAATGATGGAGCACCCACAACTTCTGAAGGCAAGCCAGTCCATTGACTCTGATCCCCAATATATATTCTTCAATTCTCCTCTGTTTTCTGGAATGCTGTACAAATTCCAGAAACTACTATTATTGTCCAGTTAAGCATTTTCTCAACAAATGAATAAGCAAGAACAAAAAGATGAAGTACAAAAAAATTCCACATGAATAGAGAGAGAGAGAGATTCTGAAAAGACGTAAGACAGAAACTGCCATCCTGAACTTGAAACTATCCTCCGTCGTTGATGAAGATTCTCAGTCCTCCATTGTCTGGAAGTTGAGTCATGGCGACTGGATTTCTTTTCTTGTTTGTTGGCTTGAGATGTTTCACTGCCCTTCCTAGCCACTTCTTCAGTCTGAACAAGTTGCAGAACAAGAGTTGGATTAAAAATGTAGAAATTACAGAAAACGAATGGCAGATTAAGACATCGAGTCTGCCCTTTGATTCTTTGCTATGTTTTTCATTTTTCTTTTTAATGCATGTATTCATTGCTTTTTAATTATTATTATTATTTTATTTTTTAATTTTTGACAAATGATGGACATGTGGTTTACCCCCAAGCATGTTTAAATTTAGTTACTGATGATTGATCCACTACTCCTTTGGAAGTTGGGGTTTAATGTCAGGGTTGCAAGTAACACAGAGCCTTGATAGTACAGTGGTTTGGTGCACCCTGTCATTAACACAGCTGCCTGCAATTTCTGCTGGTTCGAATCTCTCCAAGGCTCAAGGTTGACTCAGCCTTCCATCCTTTCTAAGGTAGGTGAAATGAGGACCCAGTTTGTGGGGGCAATAAGCTGACTTTGTATAAAATATACAAAAGAATGAAGGCTATTGCTTAACGCATTGTAAGCCGCCCTGAGTCTCCGGAGAAGGGCGGCATATAAATCAAATTAAAAAAAAACCAAAAAAACAACAACAACAACACCCCCAACGAAAGAAATCTCCGAGGCTTGGGTTTCCTCAAAGTTCCATTTTATTAGAGATGTCATATTAGCACATCTGGGAAAACCTGAATCTGAAAGCTTCCAGGTTTTCCCCATCCAAAGGAAAGTCCCTGCCCAATACCCACAAGTCCATCACATGGTCCAATCCAAGCATCATCCCAACTGGAGATACCTCCCAATCACACCCTCCAAGTGCAGGGCAAGATGTCCTTGACTCTCTGAGAAAGGAATGTTATTATGTTATTATGTTATATTACCCATGCTCCATAAAATCCTCATTCCAATTTCCCACCGTAGTAAATGTGGCAAGTCTGAAGGCCTAATACAAAAGATGGCTTCCAGGCCTGAGAGTTGGTTCCAAACTGCCACTGCTCTGAAGTCATACTTAGTAGTAGGCAGAGAGTTGTTGGAATGTACCAACTCCTAAAAATCTTAGGGTTCATTAAGTATGGCCTCCTTGGCAAAACCGGGAAAAGGAAAGGAAAATCCTTCCCTCAATAGAGATGGAAGCCTCAGACACAACTTGCCCCCCCCCATTTTTTTTATGATACTCTCTCTTCAATCCCTGGGAAGTTCAAGCCTAAGTCACATGTCCACCAGAAAGGCCACTCTTAAGGACCCCTAAGAATTTTAGGAGTTGGTACATTCCAACGACTTTCTGCCTACTCAGATTCCCACTAACCAACTGGTTCAGACTGGAGAAGCTACTTGGATGGGCAGCGAAACATCTCAAGTCTAGTTGGCAGGATTCAACTTCCGGATAATTCTACCTGGATGACTGAGAATTTTCTATTATTGTTGTTGTTGTTGTTGAAAAATTTTATTAAACACATATTAAAACATTGGACACAGTGTAGCTATCCTGGCATTATCTTTACCATACATGCTAAAATAAACAATAAGTATCATATACACCTTACTGTTTATATACATTTGGTCTATTCAGTATTTACATATATACTGTAAAGATGTCATTTTTCTATCTATATTACTTATACATTTGTCTTATCCTCTTTCATTCTATTGTAATTATATATGTAACCTTAATTTTCCATTTTATGAATTCTAGTCAGTTCATATTTTTCATCCCTCCTTTACGTTCCAACCAATGATAACATTTGTTCCATCTCTTATAGTATTCTGACTCGCCTTTGTTTTTCAATTCCAACGTTAATCTGTTCATTTCCGCGCATGTCCAATTTTTTTTTAATCCATCTTCAGAATGAAATATTTAGGAATTTATATAACCGCAAGAGGCACTTCAATCAAAGAAGATAATTATGCCAAACCAGGGGTGAAATCCAGCAGGTTCTGACAGGTTCTGGAGAACCGGTAGCAGAAATTTTAAGTAGTTCGGAGAACCGTCAAATACCACCTCTGGCTGGCCCCAGAGTGGAGTGGGAATGGAGATTTTGCAGTATCCATCCCCCAGGAGTGGGAAGGGAATGGGGATTTTGCAGTATCCTTCCCCCAGGAGTGGGGAGGAAATGGGGATTTTGTAGTATCCTTCCGTCAGGAGTGAGGTGGGAATGGTGATTTTGCTGTATCTTCCCATGCCAGGCCCACCAAGCCACGCCCACAGAACCGGTAGTAAAAAAAATTGGATTTCACCACTGTGCCAAACTGACGAATCACATAAAAGAAGAGTTGGAAAGATGGAGAAATTTGAGGCTTTCTTTAATGGGAAGAATAACGGCGATCAAGATGGGGAATGTTCATCAACATATTACCCATACTTTGGAGAAGAAACCCTGAGGTTGGTCCGGGAATGCCCCTAAGAGTTTTAGGAGTTGGTACATTCCAACGATTCCCCCTAACCAAGTGGTTCAGACTGAAGAAGCTGCTTGGAAGGGGAGCACAATATCTCAAACCAACAAGAAAATAATCCTACTCATGTGAGGAGGAGGAGGAGGAGGAGGTGGTGGAGGTTTTCCCTGTCAAGGTTGGTGGGAGTTGTCTTAGAGATGAAGCCATCAGTTATCAACCCAACCAAAGAATCCCTAAGACTACCCCCGCCAACACTGACAGGCAATATTTAAGAATATAAACTGACAGCAAACCAAACTCCTTACTAGCACTGATGATGTTACCTAGTTGGGTCATGAAACGTCTGCAAGAAAATAAGCAAGCTCAGAGAGCACCAAGGACCCCTTAATTCTGTTATTCTTTCATTCTGTTAAGATGTTACCTAGTAAAGTATTGAAACATCTGCAAGAAAACCAGCAAGCTCAGAGAGCATCAAAGGACCTCTCATTTCAACCCTGAGCTACAAATATTCTCCTTTATCGGTACTGTCTTCTGTTCTAAGATAGAGGACATCGTGACACCAGATATACTAAGAAATGGATTAAAGAATTGAGATAAAACAAACTACTTTGTGATTAAGTGAAATCCCCTTCTTTCGAACGGGACTTTTCTTACTGAATTAGTGCCATTACCTGTCACAGAAAAATTAATTTTTGCTTCGAGCATATGGGCATAATGGTTGCACCATTAAAAAGAAATAATATTACAAGGGTCAAGTTCCATTTTTTATTGCAGATTCCATGACAGATGTTTGCAATTATCTTTTCCTTTTAGAAGGAAGGGGGAGGGGAATGGTCTGCTAATTACTTTTTTTTATTTTTAATGCTACATAAACCAAACCCTTAGGTTGTGTAATGGACACCCTTTCAAAATTCACTTTTCCTGGAAAGCAATCCAAAAATAAGACTACTAAGTTCTCTTGTATTTAAAACAGCTTTTCTGAAATATGTCCAAGCAATGCGATGAAAGGCCGGTTTCTTATCACTGGACTTAATTTACTGAAATGATGAGCATGAAGTTGAACTCAACAGCAGTAAAATATCCATTTTGTTGTATGTAAATCAGGGGTGCTATTCAGTAGGTTCTGACAGGTTCTGGCGAACTGGTAGCGGACATTTTGAGTAGTTCGGAGAACTGGCACATACCATCTCTGGCTGGCCCCAGAGGACAGCAGGAATGGAGATTTTGCAATATCCTTCCCCCCTGGAGTGGGGAGGAAATGGGGATTTTGCAGTATCCTTCCCCAGGAGTGGGGTGAGAATGGGAATTTTGCAATATCCTTCCCCCAGGAGTGGGGAGGGAATGGGGATTTTGCAGTATCCTTCCCCTGCCATGCCCAACAAGCCATGCCCAACAAGCCACTCTCACAGAACCTGTATTAAAAGAAATTTGAATTCCACCACAGATGTAAATGCTGAGAAAAATGATATTGGGAGAGTCAAGTCACCCTTATAAGGAGAGGGGTATTCCTATTTTTAACAATTGCTTCAAAAGATTTTAATCGGTAGAAAAAAAGGATGGACATAACATACGTTGCTTTATTTGTCATTTTATAATCCGTCTTTCTATTTGGAGAAGCTGGATGAAATAATATAATAGACCACAACATTGGCTTCTTTTATTCTCTTCCTACGTTATAAGCCTTATGCGCCTAATTTTCAAGACTTACCTGCAATCAAATATAATTTATGTAGAGATAATGCTTAGTTATTCTCCATGGAACATAAGCAACGGATTACGCAGAGAACATAAAGAGATACAAAGTACAAAAATGAAATGCTGCATTTATATGGCTCCCTTGCAGAATACATCATTATGCATGGACATTTTCAGAACAAAATATAATAAATTGGATTAGTTACTTATCAAGCAGAGCGGCAATCCCCCTATCAAAGAGAAGCCATAATTCATATATTTTCTAAGCATAGGTTTCTAAACAACCACTTTTTCAAATAATATATTATAGACTTCAGATATTAGCTAGATACAGTGGTTTTTGTACCGTATAAACTGAAAATAGTTGACGCTATCATAATTTAGATAGCGTAAAGCCTTTAAAGATAAGGGATATATATATATATATATATATATATATATATATATATATATATATATATATATATATATATATATATATTCAGAATTACAGTTAATATTGTTATAGCTTGAAATAGATCTATACTAGTCTCCCTTTATTTCTTTATCAGCGAAATATAAATTATATATATATATACACACACTGTAATTCTGAAATGCCAATGAACATGAAGTTGCTTACATTGTACAATTAAAGTTGAGTGTGGCACTGACAGACTATTATTGAATTAATTTGTAATATAATAAGGATGTCTATATTTAGCTGGATATTTAATACTGAGATCTCCGCTGTGATATTATTCAACGTTGCTTGTGAATTTTAAATAGAGGGGGAAAAACAGAGAAAAAAGGCACAAAATATTTTTAAAAAACTGCTGGGAAAAATAGATAATTTTTCACTGTTTGTATTCTGACTGATTTGTAATGTTTATAAATATTTAGACATCCTTAGGAACCGTACTGCAAATGTTTGTATTTTCCCTTGCTGTGTGATGTACTGCATATGGAAGCCATTCTTGCTTAAATTTAGTTAAACTTCTGTTGCGGATTGTTAATTTTGCCATTGTGGCACATTCTCCATGACAAAGTTCCCAATCCAATACCACTGATGTTGTATCTTTCTTCCAGTATTAGGCATTTATTCTCAGAGCTGAGAGTTTATATCTCAGTAAGATGGAATCTTTTTCTTGATTATTACTTTGGTTTGTTTCCACCATATTTTGTTTTGTCTTATAAGTAGAGTTAGTGTACCGATACCAAAGGGCTTGCGCTACCCTCACAATGACCCGATGAGTAACTGTAATTAGTTTACGTAATTAAATATTTCTACATAATTCCTGATTAAGTTAACACTTCTGGATTTTTCTTTTTCATTTTTCACTAATCTTTCCCCTTTACACCTGTGAGTATGGCTAGCTACCAACTTCAGAAAATGCATTTGATGAAATCAGAGGTGGGTTTCAGCAGGTTCTAACCAGTTTTGGAGAACCGGTAGTGGAAATTTTGAGTAGTTTGGAGAACCGATAGTAAAAATTCTGACTGGCCCCGCCCCCATCTATTCTCTGCCTCCCAAGTCCCAGCTGATCAGGAGGGAATGGGGATTTTGCAGTAACCATCCCCTGGAGTGAGGTGGGAATGGAGATTTTACAGTATCCTTCCCCTGCCATGCCCACCAAGCCACGCCCACCAAGCCACACCCACAGAACCGGTAGTAAAAAAAATTTAAACCCACCACTGGTTGAAATGAAATCTATTCTAAACTCTGATAGATATGTTTTCTTTCTTTCTTTCTTTCTTTCTTTCTTTCTTTCTTTCTTTCTTTTTCTTTCTTTCTTTCTGCTGCAACAGATTAACCTAGCACCTCTCTAGAGAAGAAAGTATTAATTATCATGGTAAGAAGATGGATAAAACATCTTTGCAGGGATCCAGTTTCATGTGATAAGCTATACTTTAGCTACACTTTTTTAATTCCCTAGGTGCAAAGCACAGCTCCAGTCTTATACACACACACACACACACACACACACACACACACACACACACACATATATATATATCACAATGTCCAACACTAGAGGTTTTCAAGAAGATCCTGGATAGCCATTTGTCCACAATGATATAGGATCTCCTACCTATATGAGAGGGGGTTGGACTAGAAAACTTCCAAGGTCCCTTATTATTCTATGTTCTAAGTTCATCATATCATAAGCTTTCGTGAATTGCATTCTATTATCCTGAAAGAATTAATGTGTGCATTCAAAGTTTGGAAGTTCAGCCATCCATCAGAGCAGTGGAAATCATACATTTTACTGACATAGAGCAGTGGACGGGGGTGATCTGTTGGTGAAAAACCAAATAAGATTTATTTTCTCATCACCTATACCTTCTCTCGGTGTCTGTTATGAAGAAGTAGCTCAGGACATGTGCATGTGAGGTTAGTGTCAGCTTTGGAAGCCATATTAGGCCGGAAGCTTCCATGCTGCCACCTTCTCATGTGTGGGAAAGTAGGAGGGGGGATTTAGTAGAGGGGTTGTCTGTAGACATAATAGCATTCTTCCTGTTGGTCAAGGTCAGGGCGATCCAGCATCTGGAGAAGGAGTGGTCGGAGTGCTGTCTCGAGATGGGATGGTGGTTGATTGGAGCATGTGCTCAACTGAGGTATGGGGGGATGGTTTGGGGGTTTTTGATTTACTGAGGGAAAACCCGGACCTCTCAGATTCGGGTTTTCCCAGATGTGCCAATTTACCTATTCTAGTAAGAAGACCTTTGGAAAATGCTTGCTTCAGAGTCTTTACTTGGAGTTGGGTTTTTTTCTGGAATGCTGACATTTAATACATTGATATACATGCCTCATAAATCAAGGGTCTTAGGCTAGAGGAATGATTTTAGTTTGCATCTTGAGGAATCGCTTCTGTCAATGAAGGGCTGAAAATATCTAGCACACCATAAACCCTTATATCAAGAAAATATAAGATAGAGATAGTGTAACCTATGGAAGACAAGGTAAAAACTGGGAAATAGTTGACTCCCTTTCAGTGTTCCAACAACACCATAATCACCTCAGTATGTCAGTTAAAGCTATGGGGACACTAACAAGGCAGTTTCATCTGTCCATATTTTTTTAATAATACCTTGATTAGATTTCAACATCGACATTAAAATGCAAAGTAACATAAAGGAAAAAGGCAAAGGCAAAGACAAAACAAGTTCAAAGAGACAAAAATATATACATCAAACAATCTGTCCCTATTTATAAGAGTACTAGCTGGATGCCCGTGCTTTGCTACAAAACTATGTGATCTGGCGTGATAAATTGACACTTAAAGCCTGAAACTTAATGTAGAATGTGTAACTCCGTAGCATCAGAGCGTGTTAATATAAGGCAATTGGCAGTTGGAACAGAGGGGGAAGGGGAGTAGAATGTCCCAGCCCGCAGGCCAGATGAGTCACGCACTGGCCATGCCCACACCCGGTTTAGTGAAGGGGTAGCATCAGAGCATGTTAATATAAGACAACTGGCAGTTGGGACAGAGTTCCTTTCAGGTGGGGAGGGGGAGTAGAATGTCTAGCTCCTTAGCATCAGAGCGTGTGAATATAAGGCAACTGGCAATTGGGACAGAGTTCCTTTCAGGTGGGAAGGGGAGTAGAACATCTAACTCCTTAGCATCAGAGCATGTGAATATAATACTGTATATGAAATACTAATGATCTGATGGTCATGTCGAAAAATCCTTTCTTAGCCAGCACCTAGAAGCCAAGAGGAACATACGTGCCAAATTTCAAGTTTGTAGACTTTACCGTTCTGGAGATTTTGTGATATATATACTGTAGATAGACAGGTAGATTTATCTGAGTTCAGATAAATTAACAGTTCCATTTTACAGTGATATGATAGATGTGGTTTGGGCTCATTCAGTGATCTAACAGAAGTAAGATTTTGGTAACTAATCTTCTTTCATGTGGAATTCTTGTTGTTTTTATATTTTGGTCATGACTTCTACAATTAAAATAAAAACTTTAAAAATAACAAGAAATTCATATGGTGCCTTAAGGATATAATGTATTCAGATTGCCTTTAAATTGATTTAAATTCCATGGGATGGGAGGAACTAATGTATTTATCCCATTGCTCCCCCAGAGATAAAATAATATTCCTAAAAATAATGGTGTTTTTTTTTAAACCCCTATGATATACTCTGTGAAATGGGGCAAACCAAATGAATTCTTAACCAAAATCCAACCCGGAAGTTCGAACCAGGTTTCACAACCTAAATTAAAATCTGAGTTGTTCTTTGGTTCTGTAGTGTACTTCTTTTTAAAAAGCAAATATGTAGCTTATCTTAAACTTTTGAGACACAATCACAATGACTTTGGAAAACCTAGTGCTGTGGGTTGGATGATTCTGTTGTTTGAAAGAAGTATGGATTTTATTGAGATCAAGGATAAAGTTCTGACATTTAAAATAAATCTTAGCCTCTAACTCTTGGAATACATTATTTAACATTGTCAACATTGCCAATATAAATCAGATTTGAAGCCTCCTTTCTCTTTTTCAGTTAACATTTAACTGAATATAAACTAATTTATTGATTGACTGTAAATGGAAAGACTTACTGATGCTTTTGTCAGGTTTCATAATATTAATCTTCCATAATAATGGGGGGGGAGATACAGTGGTAGATGGTAAGGTTAAAGGAGACATATTTTATTTTTTCCCAGAAACTGTGTGTAAAAACGATCAGTGTACAGTAACTGCTGTTTAGAACATACCTGGTTCCATCAAATTAAACACCACAGCAAGAATTGCCAATTTTGTGTTGAAATGGGAAATTTTGCATGAATTTATTTTAGTTTAGCTTAGCTTAATTTAGTTTGGCTTAGCTTAGCTTAGTTTAGTTTAGCTTCAGAGGTGATATTCAGCCGGTTCAAACCGGTTTGCCCGAACTGGTAGTGGAAATCATGGGTGGCTCTATGCCATCCTATTTAGGCCGGACCAGTGGTGGGTTGCCCCTGGTTCGGACCGGTTCACAAGAACCGGTAGTAAAACTGGCGGGAGGCCCTGCCCACTGCCCCAGATGTCGTCATCAACTATCTGCGCATGTGCAAAAGCAAGGCGTGTGTGCAAGCAAAGTGAGCATGCGTGTGTGATCCCATTGCAAATCGGTAGTAAAGGTAAGTAGAACCCACCCCTGGACTGGGTGCATGCGCAGAAGGTACACAAGAGAGCAAAGTGCATGCATGAAAGGCCGGGCGCATGAAGCAAGTGATCATGCGTTCACAGGGTGAACCGGTAGTAAGATAATCCAAAACCCACCGCTGCTTAGCTTAGTTTAGTTCGACTTACACAAGGGGTTAAGAGGCTGGTTTATGAATTCTGCTACTTGAGAGGAATATTGCCAAGTGGGCTCTACCATGGTTCAAAGCAAAAGAGATTACTAAAAGTTGAATGAAGTAGCGATGATAGAGCAAAAACATTGATGCTTTATGCGGCTTCTCCAGTAGCTTATCCCTGTGGGAGAATAATATCACACTATTTTACTCAGCGAAGAAAGTTCAGCAAATCAGAAGCTGTACACAGGAATTCATCACTAATGATTTCTATGTGTTTAGTGGCTAAATATTGAAACCTCTTTTTTGGGGGTACTCATTGATTATGAAGCATCAGGTAGCATTGATTCTTAGTGACCAAGTAGATGAGTTTCAGCAGGATGATCTCTCTCCAAACTGACTTTTCAGGTCTTCTAACTCGTCATCCAAAATTGCTACTGTTCTCCTCTTCTAATTAAATTAACTTCCCACATTTACCCAAAAGATGGTAATGGATTATTAGCCTGTACTCTGTAATTGTAGGTTGGATACACTTACTCACAGAGGGTTGTTGTAGTTCCCAGTGGACTAACGCAAGGTGGAAGACTTTCATGCTTCAAATCGAGCAAGTTGCATCTATCCACATGACCAAGCTCCTAGCCATGAAGAGAATAACAGAATAACAGAGTTGTTGTTGTTGTTGTTGTTGTTGTTATTATTATTATTATTATTATTATTATTATTATTATTATTATTATTAGTTCGATTTATATGCCGCCCTTCCCCGGAGACTCAGGGCGGCTTACAATATGTTAAGCAATAGCCTTCATATTTTTGTATATACCTGCTTAGTAGGGCTTTCAGCCCCCCCCCCCCTAAGCGGTGTTCTTTTTTATACAAAGTCAGCTTATTGCCCCCACAATCCGGGTCCTCATTTTACCTACCTCGAAAGGATGGAAGGCTGAGTCAACCTTGAGCCTGGTGAGATTTGAACTTGCAGTAATTGCAGGCAGTTGGCAACTAAGTGCTACTTTAACAGCACTTAGTCCACTGCGCCACCAAGGCTCTTATTGGAGTTGGAAGGGACCTTGTAGGTCGTCTAGTCCAACTCCCCACCCCACCCAAGCAGGAGACCCTACGCCATTTCTGACAAATGACAAGTCCAGTCTCTTCATGGAAGCCTCCAGTGATGAAGCTCCCACAACATCCGAAGGCAACTTCTGTTCCATTGGTTGATTGTTCTCACTGCCAGAAAACTTCTCCTTATTTCCAGGTTGAATCTTTCCTTGATCAGTTTCCGCCCATTGTTATTTGTCTGGCCTTCCAGTGCCTTTGAAAATAGCTTGACCCCCTCCTCTCTGTGGCAGCCCAGATATTGGAAGACTGCTCTCATTTCTCCCTCTGGTCCTTCTCTTCACTAGACTAGCCATGCCCAGTTCCTGCAACCGTTCATCATATGTTTTAGCCTCCAGTCCCCTAATCATCCCGGTTGCTCTTCTCTGCATTCTTTCTAAAGTCTCAACATCTTTTTTATAGTGTGGGGACCAAAACCGGATGCAGTACTCTAGGTGTGGTCTTACCAAAGCTCCATAGAAGGAAAGAGACCTGAAAAATACAGCTTCCCTATTTTACTCTTTCACCTCTAAGGCTGGCTGGCACCATTTCCACTGAAACCTGAAGCTCTCTTCTCTCCTCTTCCTGCAATCGTCTTAATTCTCTCTTTTCCTTTTCAACAATGTTCTGATTACTTACATTGCCAGGGATGCTGAGGAGTCACTGGGTTTTTTCACCATCAGAAGGTAATGTAAGACAGTCAAATCTCCTCCTGCTCCCGTCTCCATGCAGAGAGACTGCCTCGGAGGTCCACTGACAAGTGAAGAGTGAGAGATACATTTCCTTTTGCTGAGCTGTCAAGATCAATTGGGTTTTACAGCATCGGCATTAGAAGCATGGAAACCTTTTCCATACTAGCTCAGACTCTTTGTCTACCAAGCTCAGCACTGTTTACTCTGATTGGGCACAATTCTCCTGGGTCTCTACACAGCAGAGGAAGTTGCCTTGTCCCTTCTTGTTACCAGACCCTTTTAATGGAGAGAGTTGAGAAGTTTGAGAACTCAGCTATTCTAAAGTCTTAATTTTCTTATTGTTGGTACCGTCGTAGTTTAGTCGTGATCCAGTGACATCATTTCACCAGGACTGTCTGTCAGCAACTGCTTTTCTGAGTAGATCAAGAGAGGTGGAAAATCTTTCTCATGTCCTCATAAGGTGTCCTTTTATGATGCAGACTCCTTGGGACTCTCTGAGTTGGTTGTTTACTTGCAGGCATTTCATTACCAAACTAGGTAACTTCATCAGTGCCAGAAGGCAGTGGGAATGTTCTTGATGGTTTCTTGATTACTTTGTTGTTTACTGTTAGTTTGTTTGTCTGGATTGGTAGTTCCTTGATTGGACTATTGTTACTTTTTGATTGTTGGCCTAGTATTAATCTTGGTGTTAATCTCTTTTTATCCAGGTGTTGATTGCCAATGAGGTGGTGTTTCACTTTTTTTGGTTTCCTGTTTGGTTTTTTGATTGCCTCTTTTGAATGGTATGTAGATGTTGTTTATCTCTATGTGCCTGTTGATGGCCAAATTGTCTGAGTGCCAGGCTTCCAGGGATTCTCTAGGGCTAGGATCCTCACAGACTAGAAATAAAAATTAAGCAAAAAAAATAGTAAGTGAACACCTGTCTGATCTTGATGAATACAAATCACCAGGACCTGATGGATTACATCCCAGAGTTCTAAAGCAGCTAGCAGATGTCATCTCAGAACCATTCTACCACATCTTTAAAAAATCCTGGAGCACTGGGGAACTACCAGAGGACTGGAAAAGAGCTTGTTTCTTCAAAAAAAAAAGGGGGGTGGGAAACAGAGCCAGGAAACTATAGACCAATCAGCCTTACATCAATACCTGGGAAGATACTGGAAAAGATAATAATAAAAAAAAACAGATCTGCCAACATCTAGAAACAAGTAAAGTAATAACTAGCAGTCAGCACGGGTTTGTTAAAAACAGTTCATACCAAACCAATCTTATTTCATTCTTCAACATTGTGACTAAATTAGAAGACCAGTGAAATACTGTGGACATAATATACTTAGACTTCAGCAAGGCATTCGACAAAGTAGACCACAACCTACTTCTTAGTAAGCTAGAAAAAAGTGGGATAGATAGCATCACCACCAGATGGATTCGTAACTGGCTGACAAACCGTACTCAACAAGTAATCCTTAATGTGGGTGCAGCATCACTGGAGGTTTTTAAGAAGAGACTGGACAGTCACTTGTCCAAAATTGTATAGGGTCTCCTGCTTGACCAGGGGGTTGGACTAGAAGGTCTCCAAGTTCTCTTCCAGTTCTATTCTGATTGATTGATCTATTTCTCTGCAAAGGCTGTAGTGAACATTGATAGTGGTACTGCAGATTTGAAGAACCTGAGCCTTATGCTGAGGAAAGGCAGACAGTCAAAAATAGAATAGTTGGTATTCTAATCAATGGGCTTGAGGCGGTAGTCTACAAATATTGGGTGTCTAAGGTGTGGGGGGATTAATCAATTCATAATACTACTTGTTTTGATCAGGAGGTTTTTCATCATTTAGAAATAGTTCATTCATGAACTGGTGTGCAAAATCATACATAGAAGCGAAATGTGCCTGGAGACAGAAAATGGAAACCTAATTGTTGTTTTTCCTTAAAGTATGAATGGAGGAGATAAATGGCCACCATAAACACTATTGTGTGTGGAACTGAATGATTGTATCTAATGAATAGTATCTTGATGGATGTCCCAGTAAAGTCACTCCCAATCCCTTATCAAAGGCATCCTATTGTAGAGGTCACGCTACAATGTACAATATTTTCTTTATCTCTTCCTGTCCTGCCTTCAGGTGTCTAGGTTCTTTGTGGCAGCTCCTCAAATATTGGAAAACTGCTTTCATATCACCCCTAGTCCTTCTTTTCATTAGACTAGGTAAAGGTAAAGTTTCCCCTTGCACATATGTGCTAGTCCTTCCCGACTCTGGGGGGCGGTGCTCATCTCCGTTTCAAAGCCAAAGAGCCAGTCCTGTCTGAAGACATCTCCATGGTCATGTGGCTGGCATGACTAAATGCCAAAGGCGCACAGAACGCTGTTACCTTCCCACCAAAGGTGGTCCCTATTTTTCTACTTGCATTTTTTACATGCTTTCGAACTGCTAGGTTGGCAGAAGCTGGGACAAGTAATGGGAGCTCACCCCATTACACAACATTAGGGATTCGAACTGCTGAACTGCCGACCTGTTGATCGACAAGCTTAGCATCTTAGCCACAGAGCCACCACATCCCTTTTCATTGGACTAGACATACCCAATTCCTGCAACCGTTCTTCATATGTTTTAGCCTCCAATCCCCTAATCATCTTTGTTGCTCTTCTCTGCCCTTTTTCCAGAGTCTCAACATCTTTTCTTTTTTTTTAATATTGTGACAACCAAAGCTGGATGTGGTATATTCCAAGTGTGGTCTTACCAAGGCATTATAAAGTGGTATTAACACTTGTGTGAGGTAGGTAGAACAAGAATGAATAAAATGTGATGTGAATGGATGGTTTTTTATTCATTCTTGTTCTAATGAATAAAAAACCATCCACTCACATCACTGAGATCTCAGCCTACTGGTTGATGTCTCTTCTGGTGATATTATATTCTACACTCCTTAGCTCCACCAACAGCAGGATTCTTCTATGGCCTACTTCTTCCTCAGAATCAGCTAGCATTTAGCTATTATCACAACGTTGCATCAATGCTTTTCTTTTCCTGAGGCAAATCTGTCAATTTAGGGCATTGTTCTATGTAGACTTTCAAATGTATCATTGTTGTTCTTTGTTCTCTTCTGGACTTTGTACTATTTCCTCCTTTTGTTGTTCCCATCAGAGACAAGGCTTAAGGGTTTTTTTTAAAAAAAAAACTTTTCTTTTCTAATATGCTGATAAATACTGCTGATTCAGAACGTTTACATAATCTTTCCAATGTCAGCAGTCATTTAAATTATCCTAACTTTGTCCTGAATCTCCAAAATCCAATTACCAGCTAATAATAATTGTCAGTTTTACTCTAAACCTTTAATGATAGGTCACAAGGGAAGTTGTATCAGAAGGATTAAATCGTCGGAGACAGAAGCTATGCCCGGCCTTAAATTACTAGCGTCTTATCTACTGGTAACAGAGCTACTATATGTTTTGTCGCCATTTTTTTTTGCTAAATAGAATAAATGTCACCCAAATTAATTTCATCTCTCTTAAATTAGCTTCTTAGTGTGATTTCTCACTTCAGTCAAAAATTTATTTCCCAACGGAATTAAATTTCCTTCGTAATCTCTTTTTATTTGCAAGAGGGAATGAGGGAATGAGAACATTCAGGAACAAATGCTATTTAATTCATTCTTGGAGTAGGTTTGAATGCTTATTCATTATGAGGAATAAACTGTTGAAATATGGCAGAGCCATCTTGGAAGCAGTTGTTTCCATAGACAGAAAGTGAGTTGGGAACTCAAGGTTTATCATCCTGCTTTGAATGCTAAACTATCCCCAGCGGAGAAGGGAAAAATGAAGTTTTTGATTTACGGAGGTCCAGTTCAAGTCATTATCAGGAGTGACAAACATAGAAAAATATTTCTTATATATAAAGAACAACGTATTATATTTTGCAAGAGCACTGTGTCAATATGAAAACTATCTGAAAAGCAATAAGCAATTGCCAATGTAAGTTTTTTTCCCCATGATAGTTACCAAATCTAAAATGCAAATATCGGACACGGTGGCTCAGTGGCTGAGACGCTGAACTTGCCGATCAGAAGGTCGGCAGTTCAACAGTTCGAATCCCTAGTGTTGCATAATGGGGTGAGCTCCCGTTACTTGTCCCAGCTTTTGCCAACCTAGCAGTTCGAAAGCACGTAAAAAAAATGCAAGTAGAAAAATAGGGACCACCTTTGGTGGGAAGGTAACAGCGTTCCGTGAGCCTTTGGCGTTTAGTCATGCCAACCACATGACCACAGAGACATCATTGGACAGTGCTGGCTCTTCGGCTTTGAAACGGAGATGAGCACCGGCCCCTAGAGTCAGGAACGACTAGCACATATGTGCGAGGGGAACCTTTACCTTTACCTAGACTGCAAAATTGCAAGCTATAAGCAGATGGTAGGAAAGAGTTAGAACTTTCTCTGTCCTTTGCTGCTATCTAGTGGTTTTCCAGATTTTTTACAGCCCTGATCCGATGGCTTTAACGATAACAAATTCATGTTTTGTGCTACCAGCCTGAATAAATTAAATCAGGCATTTCAACATTCAACCACTCCATTGGTTCATTTGTGGATTTTCAGCACCGCTATCCCCAAAAGATAGAGATGCATTCTTTATTGTTTTAGCGTTAATAACTGTTGATCATAATATTAGAAACTGCTATTTTTCTGGAACAGAATTAAATATTGTCTTTCCATACCAAAATATGCAAAGTGGATAGTGGTGATTAAGGAATAGGAAATACTAAAAGATATTTTATACCTTGTATCTTGTCAGGCACAAAAGACCAAGTCCTCATCTGGAGGTCCAATTAAATTGACCTATTGCTAAAATGCCTATGTACGAGTTGAGAAGGAATCTTCTCAACTAATGGTTTGGTTCACACTTACTTGGACTTCAATAAGGGCTGGAATTCATGTGTGTGTGTGTGTAGACTTACTCCACTTGTGGCTACATAGGGATTCTAGCCTGGTCCCTCTTGTAACTCCTTCCCCAGGTTCTACCACTCCTTCTCACACAGAAGTTGGGATTTGGGGCACCCAAAGCTATTCATGGATTACACATCACTGATTACTTAATCATTTTTAAATCATTATAATTTGTACTGGAAATCATGTATGACCCTGTGGTGTATTCTAAACACATCACTTCCTACTTGTTTGTATCACTGTATCAGTCCTTTCCAGAGTTTGGGAAGATTCTAGAAAAAAAACAACATGGTGTTTTTGAAAATGCCTCAGGATGCTGAAAATTGGATTTTAAAAAAAAACAATAACAACAGCAGCAGCAACAAACCAGACTTTGAATTAAGTAGATGTTATGGTGCTTATTATTAAGAGCCGCGGTGGCACAGTGGTTAGAGTGCAGTACTGCAGGCTACTTCTGCTGAGCACCGGCGGCCAGCAGTTTGGCAGATCGAATCTCACCAGGCTCAAGGTTGACTCAGCCTTCCATCCTTCCGAGGTCGGTAAAATGAGGACCCAGATTGTTGAGGGCAATAGGCTGACTCTGTAAAACTGCTTAGAGAGAGCTGTGAAGCGGTATATAAGTCTAAGTGCTATTGCTATTGCTATTATATTATTTTTTTTATGCTCTGATAATTGCCTAAAAATTACTTGGCTATTACTTTAATTCTGCATTCTTTCTGCTGTTTTCAGAAACTGGAACTTCCCTGAGAACCAAACAGCTGTCCCATTCCTATTTTTCCACACATATAAGTAAACGCCTCTCTTTTTCTGTCCTTGTTGCATGAGATGCCAAAAATGTACTTTGTGGTAGAAATCCTTCATGCACCACCTTTTCACATGTGTTTCCATGTGTAACAATTGTCTTGATGTGCCATCAGTGAGCCCTGAGCAAGTGTGCTTGTCGGGAATACTAAAATATAGCTACGGGGGAGACAATGTCTTCCATATCTCTGGGATCTGCTGGAATTTAGCAATTTGTTTTAGAGGGCTTTAATCAGCTATAGAAAATATACCTATTGAGGCTTAATGTAATTGGGAAATGTATTGAGAGTATAAGGCTAGACTTCATTAGGAATGCAACGAGCATATTAGTCGAGAAATATGGCTGCAGAGAAACGGTAGAAAAAGATGATTGGTCTCCAAATGCAAATTGTCTTGCAAATACTGATGAAAGATATTGAGGGGAAAAAATCCTCCTTTACTCCAGGGCAGATCCCAAAGACTGGTGGTGTGTGTGTGTGTGTGTGTGTGTTTGTGTGTGTGTTTGTGTGTTTGTGTTTGTGTGTTTGTGTATGTGTATGTATGTACGTTGAAAAAAATTAAAATGAAGATTGCAACTACACAATCAAATCCCAGTTCCATTTGAATGTGTTTCAGCCTATGAGATTCAACGTGCTTGTATTTGATGTTAGGGTGTGAGTTCAAAAGTTTTCCTTCCTTCCTTCTTTCCTTCCTTCCTTCCTTCCTTCCTTCCTTCCTTCCTTCCTTCCTTCCTTCCTCCCTCCCTCCCTCCCTCCCTCCCAAATCCATCCATCCCATCTCACTGCCTTCCTTCCTTCCTTCCTTCTTCCCTCCCTCCCTCCCACTTCCTCCCTCCCTCCCTCCCTCCCTCCCACCTTCCTTCCTTCCCTCCCTCCCTCCCATTCCTTTCCTCCCTCCCTCCTTCCCTCCATCCCATTTCCACCCTCCCTCTCTCCCTCCCTCCTTTCCTCCTTTCCTCCTTCCCATTTCCTTCCTTCCTTCCTTCCTTCCTCTCTCCCTCCCTCCCTCCCTCCCTCCCATTTCCTTCCTTCCTCCCTCCCCCCTCCTTCCCTCCTCCCTCCCTGAATCAATCAGTGAAGTGGCTTGTCTCCAGAAGATATGGTTGCTCCATCACTGGAGGTTCTTAAGAAGAGATTGGACTGATATTTGACTGGGCAGAATAGTATAGGAAGGTGATGGCGAACCTTTTCAGCACCGAGTGCCCAAACCGGAATGGTCAAAGCCACCTGGTCTTTGGGTTTCTTGTGCATGCATACACACCAGCCAGCTGGTCTTTACGTGCACCGGAGCACCAGAAACCCGAGGACCAGGTGGCTAGAGCGCGCATGTGCACTGGCCACCTGGTCCTTGGCTTTCCAGCACTCTGTCACATACAGAGTGTCCAGCTCTCTGGCACTCTGACCAGCGCACATGTGTGCACCGGAAACCGTAAGAGCAGCTGGCGATGGGGTGCGTGCCCACAGAGAGGGCTCTGTGTGCCACCTTTGGCATGCGTGCCATAGGTTCGCCATCACGGTATAGGGTCTCCTGCTTAAACAGAGGGTGGACTAAAAGACCTCCAACAGACCTCCCTTCTGTTATTGTGTAATTCTGTAAGCAACTCTCCTTAGCAAAGCTGAATGAAGCTGAAGAAGGGAAGGCAGTGGACAGAATGGAATAAGATGAACTGGTGGGATCACGGCAGTTGTTATAATTTCCATGGAAAAATTATGGATTATCAGAAGGGACAGGTTGAGAAGGTTGGGAGTTGTCTGAACACTCCTGAGAATTCAGGTTCAGCTCAGTAGGTATATCGGTAACATGGTGATTTGATTTGTCCTCGATTTACAGCAGTTCGTTTAGTGACCGTTCAAAGTTACAATGGCCCTGAAAAAAAATGACTTATGACCGATTTTCACACTTACGACTGTTGCAGCATCCCCACGATACCATGATCAAAATTTGGATGCTTGGCAACTGAGTCACATTTCTGACGGTTCCAGTGTCCCTGGGAGGGGGCAGTTGTCACGTGATCCCCTTTTGCAACCTTCTGACAAGCAAAGTCAACGGGGAAGCCAGATTCACTTAAGAACCTTGACACTAACTTAACAACTGTTGCAAGAAAGGTCGTAAAACAGGGCAAAAACGCACTTAACCAATGTCTTGTTTAACCACAGAAAAATGGTGGACTCAATTTCAGCCGTAAGTTAAGGACTACCTATATATATATTCATGCAGTTTTCTTGGAAACAGTATTGTCCCTATCACCATCAAGGTCATTTTTTTCCCCCAACTTTCCAGGCACATACGTTCCTCTTGGCTTCTAGGTGCTCGCTAAGAAAGGATTTTTCGAGATGACCATCAGATCATTAGTATTTCATTTACTGTATATTTATATACAGTATATTAACATGCTCTGATGCTAAGGAGTTAGAGGTTCTACTCCCCCTCCCCACCTGAAAAGAACTCTGTTCCAACTGCCACTTGCCTCACATTCCATTACCTCCATTCAAACTGGCAGATGTTCCACTCCTTCACTCAGGAGCGGTCTGGGGCTCCTTCCAGTACTACCTCACCTTTTGGTTGCTACCTCACTAAAATGTCTATGCCTTCCCTCTATGGAACTACTTCCGAACTCAAAGCAGCGGGAGAAATATTCCCTTATGAGTTTCAATCACCGACCACCACTGAGCCAATGGATTGTGAACTGAATTTCTCCTGCATAGTGTCCCAGCCCCAACTCACTTCTTACACTGACCTCCTCAGTTCAGACGAATCTGTTCCTTCTACTCTAACACCAGTTAAAGAGAAAAAGACTGTCTTTCTGCTGCCCGGAAGTACAACAGATGCTTCAAAATGACGTCTTTTGGAGCCAGAGAGATGAAGGGAGGAAATATTATGCCAACATTCAAAGTGCAGGGGCAGGTCTATCACAGGATAGGGAGTATCATGGCGGGGCCTCAGCAGCAGCCTTCATTTCTCCAGATATAGTTTGTTGATGATGATGACAATGAGAGTCTGTCAAGACCATGGGGATGCTACAATGGTCGTAAGTGTGAAAAATGGTCATAAGTAGCAAAGCACAGTGTGTGTGTGTGTGTGTGTATGTGTGTGTGTGTGTGTGTGTGTATGTATCAGTGGTGGGATTCAGCCAGTTTGCACCACTTCAGGAGAACCAGTTGTTAACTTTCTGAGCAGTTTGGTGAACTGGTTGTTGGAAGAAATCATTAGGGCAGAGAACTGGTTGTTAAATTATTTGAATCCCACCACTGAGGCACACCCATGTACAGCCACATCTAGGTACAGGCAGAGGAAGGACAGCTGCAGAGCCTCCTTCCCACCAAAGCAACCAGGATGATTAGGGGACTGGAGACTAAAACATATGATGAACAGTTGCAGGAACTGGGCATGGCTAATCTAGTGAAGAGAAGGACCAGGGGAGACATGATAGCAGTCTTCCATATCCGAGGGGCTGCCACAGAGAGGAAGGGGTCAAGCTACTTTCCAAAGCACCTGTAGGCCAGACAAGGAGTAATGGATGGAAACTGATCAAGGAGAGATTCAACCTGGAAATAAGGAGAAATTTTCTGACAGTGAAAACCATCAACCAATGGAAAAGCTTGTCTTCAGAAGGTGTGGGAGCTTCATCACTAGAAGCTTTCAAGAAGAGACTGCCAACTGTCAGAAATGGTGTAGGGTCTCCTCAGAGCTGAGATTTCAGCTCCAATCCAGGAGCCTTCAAGCAGTCACATATAATAAGTTTGCTTAGATGAACCTGGTACCCTGGTTCCAAGCAGGGTATATTTGATTTAAAAAAAACCACAGCAAGCAGTGTTAGACTAGTTAGTCCCAGACTTGGTTTGGGACTATCAGGAAACTCTACCAAAATCCAGATTTATTTTTTTTTTAAAAAAAAAACAGAAAACAAGAAAAAATGTGTTCCCACTGTATGTGCTGGAACTAGAGCTGAGAAGTGATTCTAATAAAAATAGAAGGTTTCCCCCTCTTTTCAATTATAAGGTTCATCATTCAAATTCAAAACAGTGTTCAGATGATTAGCCATTGTGTCCACCCATTGAGGTTGTCAGAAATTAGCTTATAGTCTTCACAGTAGCTTTTTTCACTTCTCCGTTTTTTCATCCCTCATTCCCTTCGCTGACACTAATCTTTTAAGCCAACCATCCAAGCTCTTTTATTTATCATCCCCCAAACTGTTAATGTTATTGTTAAATTAATCAGAAAAACACTGAGATGGGTTATGATGATAACATTGGTACTGATGTTTCAGAAATCTAGTATCGTTTATTTTTCAATAGGCCCCAAAATCTCAGCAGCATCTATTTCGGAGTATTTCTTTTCTGGGGAATATCTATTTTTTTCCTGTTTTCAGGGAGTTCTTTATTCTTGGTCACTATTTTACAAGTTAGTAAAAATGGAAACATTTCAGGAAACAAGCCCTGCAACAGGAAATATTTTCATTTTCTACTACATTTACTGTGCCAGATGAGCGAAGCACATCTTTCTTCACATCTGTCCTGGCCATTTTTTTTTTTATAGAGGCATGATTGAGAGCGTTTTAACAAACTGCATTCCTGTTTGGTTTGGTGGCAGCAGTGCCTCAGTTAGAAAGTCCATACAGAGAGTGGTGAGGACAGCGGAGAAGATTATAGGAAGCTGGTTTCCCGTTATTCAGGATGCTGCTTTTACAAGCACTATAAGCCAATAGCTCAAAGCATTGTCAGAGACCCCACACACCCACTTCATGGTCTGTTTCTGTTGGGAGGAGGTTTGGGAGGAGGTTTCGAAGTATTTAGTTAGTTAGTTAGTTAGTTAGTTAGTTAGTTAGTTAGTTGCTTGCTTGCTTGCTTGCTTGCTTGCTTGCTTGCTTTATTTGATTTATATACCATCCTACTCCCGAAGGACTCAGGGCGGTGAACAGCCAAACAGTAAAAATACATAGATACAAAATTTAAAAACAAAGTAAAATCGAATTAAACAATTTGGCCCAGACAGATTAAAACACCCCAATCATTTAAAAAACCGATTAAAATTTGCATAATTAAAAAGAGGGAAAAGATTAGGCCAGGCCCGCCTGGTGGAATAAAAAGGTCTTAAGAGCACGGCGGAAGATGCGCAGATCCGGGATCCTCCGTATCTCCGGGGGGAGCTCGTTCCAGAAAGTAGGTGCCCCCACAGAGAAGGCTGTCCCCTTAGGGGCCGCCAGTCGACATTGTTTGGCTGACGGCACCCAGAGGAGCCCCTCTCTATGAGAGCGTACCGGCAGTTAGTTAGTTAGTTAGTTAGTTAGTTAGTTAGTTAGTCATATTTATGTAGCATATATTGGAGGTGATGACTCTTTGAGAGCTGTATGCAAAATTTCATTTTAATGTATGCTGATTAGTTACATTCAAAGTGACAATAAAGTTATTAGTCTGTTATGTATGAAAGGTATAATGCCACTCCTAAGATACAGAATAACAGAGTTGGAAGGGACCTTGGAGGTCTTCTAGTCCAACCCCTGCTCAAGCAGAAGATCCTATACCATTTCAAACAAATGGCTCTCCAGTGTCTTCTTAAAAGCCTCTAGTGATGGAGCATCCACAACTTCTGGCAGGCAAGCTGTTCTGTTGATTAAATTGTCCTCCCTGTCAGGAAATTTCTCCTTAGTTTTATGTTGGTTCTCTCCTTGATGAGTTTCCATCCATCGCTTCTTGTCCTGCCTTCTGGTGCTTTGGAAAATAAATTATCCTCCCTCTTCTTTGTGACAGCCTCTCAGATGCGGGAACATTGCTATTGTGTGTCCCCCCCCCCCCTCCCCCGGTCAATGGTGGGTTTCAAATTTTTTTACTACCGGTTCTGTGGGTGTGGCTTAGTGGGTGTGGCATGGCTTGGTGGGCGTGGCTTGGTGGGTGTGGCAGGGGAAGGATACTGTAAAATCTCCATTCCCACCTCACTCCAGGGGAAGGTTATTGCAAAATCCCCATTTCCTCCCAACCAGCTGGGACTTGGGAGGCAGAGAATAGATGGGGGCGAGGCCAGTCAGAATTTTTACTACCGGTTCAAAATTTCCGCTACCGGTTCTCCAGAACTGGTCAGAACCTGCTGAAACTCACCTCTGCCCCCAGTCCTTCTTTTCTCTAGACTAGCCAAACCCAAATCCTGCAGCCATTCTTCATATGTTTAATTTACAGCCCCCTAATTATCTTTGTGGCTCTTTTCTGTATTCTTTCTAGGGTGTCTTATGTTTTATAATATGGTGACCCAAACTCCAATATAATGAACTGTTTTTCTATTGTAAAATGTCTGCTTTAGCTTGCCTTTCCACATGTAGTAAATTTATCAGGGGATATTTATGATCACACTTCTTTCTGTCATTGAGTGAGCTCCTCCTCCTCTTCCTCCTCCTCCTGAATCACTGCCGTCGTCAAATTAGTAACATGGTTGTTAAGTGAATCTGGTTTCCCCGTTGACGTTGCTTGTCAGAAGGTCTCAAAATGTAACCATCATAAATATGGACCAGTTGTCAAGCATCCAAATGTAAATCATGTGACCATGAGGGTGCTGCAAAGGTCATAAGTGTGAAAAATGGCCATAAGTCACTTTTTTCAGTGCTATTTCAACTTCGAACGGTCACTAAGTCAACTGTTCTAAGTTGGGGACTACCTGTATAGGCAGTCCTCAACTTACAATCACAATTGGATTGGAATTCCCATCACTAAACAATGAAGTAATTAAGTGAGTCGTGTCCAAGTATATGACATTTTTGGCCTGGTTGTTAAGTGAATCATGTGGGCATTAAGTGAATCCAGCTTCCTCTATTGATTTTGCTTGGAAAATCCATCGGGAGTGTCACAAATGGTGATCATGTGACTATGGGAAGATGCAACAATCATAAATGCACCTACCAAGGGCCCAAATCTTGACCCTGTGACCACCAGGCTGTTGTGACAGTCATAACTCCGAGGACCATAAATAAATCGTAAATCTGAGGACATGTTTTTCAGTGCTGTTATAACTTAGGTCAGTGATGGCTAACCTTTTTGCCATTGTGTGCCAGGAAGGGGGGGTCACGCGCACGTGTGCCCACACTCATAATTCTATGCGATCCACCCACCCCCCGCTCATCCCACTCCTGGCACACAATGGCCCGGTAGGCCTGTTTTTCTTTCGCACCTGGCTCTAGGACCTCTCTAGGCATCTGGGGAGGGCGAAAACAGTCTTCCCCACCCCTCCGGGGGCCCTCCAGAGGCCAAAAATGGACCGTTTGACAACTTCCAGTCCCACCAGAAGCTGAGCTCGTGTGCCCACTGATATGGTTGCAGGTGCCACCTGTGGCACGTGTGCCATAGGTTCACCATCACAGACTTAAGTCATTCAAGGAATGTTCATATGTCAAAAATTACCTTGTAGGTGCAAAAGGCACTTTAAAATGAGGAAAACAGGTGGACTTTTGTGACTTCATACTCTGTTGATATACTTTTTAATTTTGGCAACAATATGGAAGGAATTTTCTATTATTATTTTTTTTCTGGATCTTTGTTTTTCTTTTTTGACTTCCTTGTCTAGCCCATAAGGCTGAGTTTTCTGGAGGATAATTAGAACTGCAGAAAAAACAATGGCTACCAAGCTGCCTTCCATTGAGGACCTGTATACTGCACGAGTCATAAAGAGGGCTGTGAAAATATTTACAGACCCCTTGCATCCTGGACATAAATTGTTTCAACTCCTACCATCAAAACTTCACTGCACAACAGAACAACTAGACACAAGGACAGTTTTTTTCCCGAACGCCATCACTCTGCTAAACAAATAATTCCCACAACACTATCAAACTATTCACTAAGTCTGCATTACTATAAATCTTCTCATCGTTCCCACCACCCATCTCGTCCCACTTATGACTGTACGACTGTAACTTTGTTGCTTGTATCTTTACGACTTATATTGATATTGTTTCCTGATTGCTTATTTGTACCCTAGGACTATCATTAAGTGTTGTACCTTATGATTCTTGACGAATGTATCTTTCCTTTTTATGTACACTGAGAGCATGTGCACCAAGACAAATTCCTTGTGTGTCCAATCACACTTGGCCAATAAAAAATTATATTCTATTCTATTCTAAAATGGAAAAAAAATCCCCCTACCTACGTGACGTTGAGAAAAAAAAGAAAAAGCCACATTATACTTGGGGGACCAGAAGGGAGAGAGATTGAGGAAAGAGACTCTGGCTCAGGTGGAGGTTTGGAAGTTCTCCAAATGAGCCATTTCACTTTTTGCCATTTCCTCTTCTAACTCCACTTAGGGAAACAATTTACAGCCGAGCGTGCAGGATATTATTGCAGGAGGTACAAAATTGAAAATTTTCATCCTGATTAATTTTTTTCTCTTTTGAAACACAACAAGGATGTTCTTTAAAGGAAAATGTCGGTTAGGCAAAGGTTAGCTTACCATGTCATATGTTTAAGCGGAAAGGTGGGTGGGGGGTCAGAAAGAAAGAATATTAAGGACTGGAAGCCTGTTTTATTAAAAGATTGTGGAGAATAGAAAACTAAATCTAAAGTTCAAAGAGGATGCTTAGTACCAGGAAATAAGACCCAGTATGCATGTGATACCCCATAATTTTAAGGTTGATCTGTAGAGTTTTTTGCATGGGCAAAAAAAATAAAAAAATAAAATTAAAGCAATAATTTTATTGGAAGATGGTTAAACACAACTTTATGAACCGTTGTGCAAACAGTCCTCAATCCGGCATTGTTCTCTTATTGCTTTGTAGCATGTGTGGGCAACATCCAGGTCACAGCTAGAACAAACCAGACAAGCTTAAGTTGTGATGAGTGATAGTGAGGGAGAAACAGCAGACGTCGGCAGCTCTGGATTGTCTCAAGCAGCAAAGATCTAAGCTGTCAAATAACTTGGGCCTGCATGCATGTGTTTGTGTTGTACACTGAGGAGGGAGGAGATCTGCAGTGAAAGTCTGCATTGTAAAGAGATCCAGACACCTTGACTAAGTAAGGTATTAGGTGCAGAGAGCAGGGTTGTTGGTATCAATTGATCAGAATAGAACTGGAAGAGACCTTGGAGGTTTCCTAGTCCAACCCCCTGCTCAAGTAGGAGACCCTATACCCAGTGGTGAAATCCTCTAAGGTTTGCCATTGGTTCACTGCGCACCCAGTGCACCCAGTGCACACGCGCTTGTGCAGTGCACACCAAATGTGTGCTTCGTACAGAAAAAGGAGACTTAAGAAGGTAAGTAGAACAGCGAGGGGGGGGACAGCTGTGTCGCGCGATTTAGATTCGCTAGAAAGAAGGATTTCCTGCTTTCTAGTTAATATAAATCACGCGGCACAGCTGATCGTCAGAAATACCAGTTCGGACAAAACCGGTAGCTTTTATTACTACCGGTTCGCCCAAACCGGTGTGAACCGGTAGCATTTCACCCAGTGGTGGGATTCAAATAATTTAACAACTGGTTCTGTGCCTTAATGATTTCTTCCAACAACCAGTTCACCAAACTACTCAGAAAGTTAACAACCGGTTCTCCCAAAGTGGTGCGAACTGGCTGAATCCCACCACTGATTTCACCCCTGCCTATACCATTTCAGACAAATGGCTGTCCAGTCTTGTCTGCAAAACCTCCAGTGATGAAAGCACCTACAACTTCTGGAGGCAAACCATTCTAATGGTTAATTGTTTTCCCTGTTAGGAAGTTTCTCCTTAATTTCAGGTTGCTTCTGAACCCTTCACTGCTTCAAGCATTAACTCTTGCACATTTCTGAAGGCCAGTGGATATTTATAGAAATAGCACTTCGACTTATATACCACTTCACAGTGCTTTACAGCCCTTTCTAAGTGGTTTACAGAATCAGCATATTGCCCCCAATAATCTGGGTCCTCATTTTACCAACCGCAGAAGGATGGAAGGCTGAGTCAACCTTGAGCCTGGTGAGATTTGAACCGCCAAAATGCAGGCAGCCGGCAGGCAGCAGAAGTAGCCTGCAGTACTGCATTCTAACCACTGCGTCACCGCAGCTCATGATTAATGAGGTTATCGTCTTCTTAAAATTCAGACTATTGATCCTTCAGAGACATCAGTCACAGATATTGCCATTTCTGGGAGTTTTCCTAACTTTGAGGGGTTTACGCTCTTGTTTTGGCCTCTGGTTATTTTATTTATTTAATTTATTTACATATATTTATATGCCGCCCTTCTCCCGAAGGACTCAGGGCGGCGAACAGAAGATTAAAAAACAAACGACAACAGAATAAAATCCTAATTAAAACCAATTAGAAATCTAAAATAATTAAATAGTAAAAACCCCGGAATCAGAATCAGCCTATTTGATGGAATAGTCAAGTCTTTAGGCCACGGCGGAAAGAGTGGAGATCGGGCGCCGTCCGGAGCTCGGTAGGTAGCCCATTCCAGAGGGTAGGTGCACCCACGGAGAACGCCCTACCCCTGGGCGCCGCCAGCCAACATTGTCTGGTCGAAGGCACTCTGAGGATGGCAGCTCTATGTGAGTGGACAGGATGGTGGGAGGCAGGCTGGAGGTGGGTCTGCAAGTACCCCGGACGTAAGCTATGTAGGGCTTTATAGGTAAGTACCAGCACCTTGAAGTGGATCCGGAGGACCACCGGTAACCAGTGAAGTTCGCGCAGGAGGGATGTAACACGGGAGTAACGGGGAGCTCCCATAGTTTTCCATCTTCCAAACTGTTCATGGTATGGATAATGAAATAACTGATCATATTAAAATCCAATCCCTTACCATGAGGTTTTTGTTCCTGAGACATCTGATAAATACTGGGCAAATGATCAGCCTGTCTCCTCAGGTACCTCCATGCATATTTCATTGAAAAGTTTTATAGATAGTCATTGACTTAGAACCATTCAAAGTTATGACTGACCTTGTCACACACACCCACCACCACTAAAGGCACTTACAATCTGGATTCTAAGTTCTGCTCATTGTTCCAACCCCCCATAGTGGCATGATTGCATTTTGACCGTTCATCAACCAACCCACATTTATGGCTACTTATAGTATCCTGTAGTCACATGACTATGATTTACAATTTTTTGCCAGAAATTGGTGCAGTCCCCAATTCGGTGCCTGGTGCCAAAGCCGCTGAAGAACACCAGACACGTGGTGCAGGTTTGGTTTCTTTTTATTGAAGTGCTCCAAGAAAAGGGGTCCTGGCCAGAAAATGCCTAGGAACCCTGAACATGTTCTGCCCCAGCTACGGACCCCAAAGAACACAGCAGACACAAAGTCTATACAAAACTTAAACTTACTAAAATAACTCAGTCTTTTCCAAACAAAAGCAGTTAATAAACTTTCTTAACAGCCTACAAGAAACCAAAGATAAAGTAATCACAATCTTACTAAGGTTGGCAGAAAGCCCAGAAGCAATTTGCAGAGAATCCAAACACGAAGGAGAATGAACTAAAGTTGTTCCCTACAAATTGCTTCAGTCGGTGTTCCTCCTTAAATAGGCTAAGGGAGTGGCCAATTAGCCCCAACCCTTACTCTCAAGGAGACCTCCTCCTGAGGAGCCACTCCTGCCTTTTGGTAGCTCTGTGCACCCATACATCGAGAAGAGGCTCCTCCTCTTCGTCCTCTTCACTTAAAGGAGCTTCTGGAGGTTCTGAAGGCCCTGGCTGAATCCCTGCCTCTGGCACCACATCTTCTCCAGCCTCCTCATTGTCTGACTCGAGCGCCAGCTGCACAGGCTGCCGTCACAGCACCACACCAGCCTCCTCACTGTCAGAGTCAGCTACAATCCGCACAGGCCGCTGACAGGCCACAACAGAACAATAGACTTAAGAAAGCTTTAAAAAATTTCACTAAAGCGGAAGGCAAGAAATACAATCTAATAAACATTTTAGTAATGATCTAACAATCATTCTATCATTCTCTAGCTGTCCCTATTCCTAAGCCTTGAGTAATGAATGCTATAGGAGTTATCTAATAAGCGTTCTATTTGCTCCAGGCCATCCCTATTCCTAACTTTTAGCTGAGCTACGCAGGATGTCTAACTCTTTTGTTACTGTTATCTAATGACCTAGAATTGCTGCAAGTATTTACACGTGCATATTCCTTGCGGATAGGCATTCTTTGCCCTTGCCAATAAGGCTCCATAATTACAAGCTTTCCAGCTTTCTTTTGAGTGTATGCCATAGCTTTGCTTTGATTTAGCAGACAGTCCATCACTGGTGTATTATTTCCGGTTTTCAGCTGTTGAAGACTATGGGTTTGCAAACGGCTGTAGCCTTCGTTTAACGATTGCGGTGTTCACTTAATAGCTAGGGTGTTATGACTGTCCTCCGTCCACCAAAGGCACTGATGATCTGGATTCTAAGTTCTGACGTTGCTCATTGCTCCAACCCCCTCCCCACCATAGTGGCGTGATTGCATTTTGAGTATTCCTCAACCAACCCACATTTACGGCTACTTGTAGTGTCCCACAATCACGTGATCATGATTTACAATGTTTTTTTTTTTTTTTTTGCCAGAAACTGGTGTATTATTTCCGGTTTCCAGCGCAAAAAACAACAACAAAAAAACAACCCACACACACCTATAGGAGACAATTTGTTTAACGACTGCGGTTTTCACTTAATAGCCATGGCGTTCACTTCACTACTACCGCAAACAAATAGTCGTAAAATCAGGCTGATGAACTCACTTCATGGCCAGCGCAGCTTATGATCATAATTCTTGGGTCAATTATGGTCGTAAGTCAAAGACTGTATGCATCTGTGCTTTTCGTACTGAATTGCGCCAGCAATTTTGAAAAGTGTGACCTTGTAACAATTACAGTTTAAAATGCTTCCCTTTATTTTTCTCAGAGGAGTCACAATTCAGAGTCAAAGTCTCAGCAGGCCTGTGGGGTTCTCCCCCCCCCACTCCTTTCCCCTTTTCCTTTTATTTAATCTTACATTTTTAAAACACGCATGTAAGGTAAATTATGTAACATTTCTAAGTCATTTCTTAGCAAACCATTATTGCAGTTGAAGGTTGGAGGTAGGCCTGCTGTCATCGGACATAAAAAATTTAGGCCAAACCAAACTTATGTTTAAATTGCATTAAAATTTGACTTAAGCTGAGAAAAGCTTTGAATGGTGAAGCGAAAGGAAAGAATATCTTCCTGTTGACAACGATGGGCCAAAAAAAAAATGCTCAAGCCCATGTAAAAGCAGGAGAAATTTGGTCCAAAGCAATTGGAACAAAACATTAACATCTGAGGTACATTTTACTTATTTATTTGTCCAATTTATATAGCCGCTCATCTCACAAAGAGGCGGGGCGGTGGCTCAGTAGTTAAGATGCTGGGCTTGTCCATTGGAAAGCTGAAAGCCAGGTTGGAGACCCGAGCTCCACACGACGGGATGAGCTCCCGTTCCTTGCTCCACCTCCTGCCAACCTAGTGGTTCGAAAGCATGCAAATGCGAGTAAATTAATAGGTACCACTTCGGTGGGAAAGTAGCAGCTCTCTGTGATATCATGCTGGCCATTTGACCACAGAAATGTCTTCGGACAGTGATGGCTCAATGGCCTTGAAACAGAGATGACCAATGTCCCCCAAGAGTTGGACATGACTAGTGGAGTAAAATCTGCAGGGATTCCTTTCCTTTTTTTTTAACCATTTCATAAAACAAATTATTCAGGGCAGTGTACCACAAAACAATAAACATTTTAATATTTATTGTGGGTGGATAACATTTTTCTAAAAGTTTAAGGGGTAGAGAACTGCAAAGAGTATGAGCCAGCAGTATGTTGCAGCTGCCAAAAGAGCCAATGCGGCCCTAGGTTACATCAACAGAGGGATAGAATCAAGATCACAAGAGGTGATAGTACCATTTTCTACTTCACTGGTAAGACCGCACTAGGAATACTGCATCCAGTTCTGGTCACCATGATGTCAAAAAGGTGCTGAGACTCTAGTGCAAAGAAGAGCAACAAAGAGGATTAGGGGTCTGAGGCTAAACCATATGATGAATGATTGAGAGAACTACCGTATTTTTCAGAGTATAAGATGCACCTTAGTTTTTGTGGAGGAAAATAAGAAAAAAGCTGATTGGCAGGTGAATTGGTCTCCCAGAATACCCCCAGTCAATTGTTCCCAGAGGTGAATTTTAGCAACAGGTTCCTTGGTTGTGAGCTCTGTGCCTTGCTTTTTTTTTTTTTTTTTGCTTTTTTTTCTATCTCTGAAACTTCTGAAACTCTGTTTCAGAAAAAACTTCTTTTCCTGCCTCTGAAAGCCTCTGAAACAGAGCTTCAGAAAAAAAGCCTCTGAAGCTCTGTTTGGGGGCTTCTTTTCTGAAGCTCTGTTTGGGGGCTTCTTTTCTAAAGCTTCATTTCTGATGCTTTTTTCAGCCTCTGAAACCTCTGTTTGAGAAGCTGGGTGGGGCTACATTCGAAGTATAAGACGCACCCAGATTTTCACCCTCTTTTTTGGGGTAAAAAAGGTGCGTCTTATACTCCAAAAAATACGGTAGGTTTGTCTAGTCCAGGCCTGTCAAACTGGTAGCCCATGGGCTGGATACGGCCCATACAGGCCATGCCCAGGCCATGCCCACCCGAGCTGTGCAAAAGCAAAAAAATAAAATAAAAAAAATCTTGATATGTCGCGATACGGCCCAATACGTAATGATACAGCCCACGATGCGATCGAGTTTGACATCCCTGGTCTAGTCTAATGAACATAACACTCAATGGAATAGCTTGCCTATGGAAGTTGTGGGTGCTCCATCACTGGAGGTTTTCAAGAAAAGATTGGCCAGCCATTAGTACAGAATTATATAGGGTCTCCGGCTCAAGCAGGGGGTTGTATTTTCATAATGAGAATGTGGACAAAACAAAATAACCTATGATGTCTCCATGGTACAATATAACCATAGTGTATACATTGGTATAGGGCAGTGATGGGATTCAGTCGGTTCTATCCGGTTCGCCCGAACTGGTAGCAGTGGCGGTGGGAGGCTCTGCCCACCCGCCCAGAAATCAATACCAGTGGTGGGTTGCTCCTGGTTCGGTCTGGTTGTATTGAACCGGTAGTAAAACCAGCGAGAGGCTCTGCCCATGCACCATGACGTCTTCATGGGTGATCTGTGCATGCGCAGAAGCTTCTGAGCATGTGCAGAAGTGCGCGTGCATGCACGAGTGAAGCGAGCGCGCGGGTGCACTTCCACTGTGAACTGGTAGTAAAGGTAGGTGGAACCCACTCTTGGTCAACATGTCCTGTTTTTGATGCTCTGCGCATGTGCACGCTCACATTTGCGAACCAGTAAAGAAGGTAAGTGAATGCCACCCCTGGGATAGGGTCTCCTGCCTGAGCAAGGGGTTGGACTAGAAGACCTCCAAGGTCCCTTCCAACTCTATTATTCTGTGATCTATTTGGCTGGACACTGAACTTATAAAAAACATGGACCAAAATCCAGAATGGTCAGGAGAAAGTTGCAAACGTGGTTTTTTTTTTTTTTTTTCCCCTTGGCGTTAAGATGCCACCCAGTGTTTTCCCCAAACCTTTGGGTCATTTACTACAAGATCTAGGAAAAAATAGTGATGGGCTTGGCTGGAAAGGCCTATGACTCCTTTTATTTACAGCCCCGACGGAACAAAGTTTCAGTTATTTTACTCTTGATGGAAAAAATAAGAAACCAGAGTCCACGGATGAAAAGACAGTTGGACAAACTCTGTTAAATCTCGAGTATCCCGAGGCCGTATATTTTGCCCGGTTGTTTTTTTTCCCCCTAGTTCTTGAGACTCCCTCCCTCCCGCTCTCTCCTCTCCTCTCCTCTCCTTTCCTTACCGCTGCTCTTTCCAACTTTTAACTTTTGAAAAGCCAAGCAGTTTAAGAGGCTGGTTGGATCTGATTGGTATGCAGCACCAATTGCCTAACCTGTTCCCAAGCCTGTGCGGAGTGAAAAATGGCCTGCATTTTCTTGATAGCCCATGTGGTTGTAAAGAATAAATGGCTAATGAATTACAGATGAACATTGACGCAAATTAATCTTCCTGATGTCCCTGGGTTATATGGTAGCCATTTAAAAGTTTAATCAATACGCTGAAGTTGGAAACATCCAGCCTGTGCAGTTGTTTGGATGTAATAAACATCAGAGGGAAACGGCGGCTTGTACCCAGTCCATGTATCATAATGACAGGTATTTATGTTTAATGGACTAAATATTTTTTATTGGTTGAGAGCAAAATGTCAGCCTAACTTTGTAAGCCTTGCATTCAACTTTCTTTTGTGGCTGGTGAGAGATGGCTGACATGTCAACCGAAAATGAACTCTGTGTCTGTGTGTGTGTGTCTCTCTGTGTGTGTCTGTGTGTGTAAATGCCAATAGAGACAAAGCCAAGGATAAGCAGCCACGTTTGAAAGCAACATTGTGCTGCTTTTAACACTCGGCAACCATTCATTGAATGAAAACGTTAACTCCGTTTCTGGCGTGACTGTAAACCAGTTTACGAAAGGGAAGCTTTTAATGGGCATTGGGGCAAATATGAAACCAACCCACTGCCCGATATTCTCTCCCTCCGAGCGTGTTATTTGCAGCATCTTTTCACAAATTTCACTTCTGGGAGTTTTATAATTAGCCTGCTGACCATCGCTTCTTCTCTCATGCACACATGACTGGATGAGAAGAGAGGAAACAAGGAAGTGCTGTTTAGAACCTTCCTTTTTTTGCACAGAACTTTCAGTCGGAGTAAAGTTGTAGTTGGGCATCTGCTTTCCAAACTGCCTATTATTAACTGCAATTTGAGACCATAGATTTCTGATTTCTGCCAGCTTGTTCAACTTTGCCAATAAAGAAAAGTGTATGTGTGTGTAGGAGCAGGATGCGGTCATTCTATAAACTAGTTTCTAGCATCGTAAGTTTTGATGTTTGAAGGTAAAATGAAGTAAAATTTCTTTTTTAAAAAAATATTCCCAGTTATATCAAGGAATATGAACTAAACTTTAGCATAGTGTAGTGTAGCGTTGCATTGAATTGCGTTGCGTTGCGTTGCGTTGCATTGCATTGCATTGCATTGCATTGAATTGAATGGGACTTTGGAGATCTTCTAGTCCAACCCCTTGCTCAGGCAGGAAACCCTATACCATTTCAGACAAAGTGCAATCTCCTCTTAAAAACTTCCAGTGTTGGAACATTCACAACTTCTGGAGGCAAGTCGTTCCACTGATTAACTATAAAACTATAACTATAAAAGTCGGCCAGATGCAATGGCTGCAACAAAGAGTTGGCCATAATTTGCTCTGGCTTCTGGCTGCCTTCTCTCCTAGGATGGATCATCTACAATCTACAATCTCTCCAATGTCAGGAATAATGGGTTTAAGAAGCTCCCGTTTGGGCGCAACTGTATAGCGGCCAATTTTACCTGCTTAAACCTTCATAACATAGATGAGGAAGCCATTGTTTCTCTAGTGATGAAAAATAGCTGCCAAGAAGGAGCAAGAGAGAGAAGATAAGAGATTATTAAGGGTACAATGGACTGCAAGGAGAAGAATCCACCAGTCCAAGACCAAAGAAATGCTGTCTGTTCCCTGAAGATCCATAAGCATGATACTTTGCTGAAGGATCCAATCTGGGTCGGTCACTGGGATCAGAGTTTTTGTCTTCCCAGCTTTCGGACCTGTGCTGGAGTCCATCCTCTCTAGCAGAATGTTTGCTGTTCTGTGTGTGTAGTATTTATATTGTGCCTGTTATATGCAGCTTTTTAGTTGTTGATAGGATTGTGTTGGTGGGTGGCTTTTAAGCCGTTGGCTGTCATTTGCTTGTGCTGCCCGGCCCTCGCCTTCTAAGTACTTGATAGGCTGGTGGTAAATCAGCACTCCGGTTGACTGACGAGGGCCTCGTTTCCCAGGCTTTAATCACTTCCCTGGCTGTTTTTGTGCCTGCTCGCCCAACAAATGCATAATTTGTCCTCGTATGGTAGCCTCTGGGCAGTGTGCAATGCCCATTTGCAGATCTCAGAAGCTGCGTTCTACAGCTTCTGAAATGTTTTTGATGCATGGCAGGGTGTGCTGTGTGGTCGGTCTTGTACCTTGTTTCTTCCTTTCTCATCCCATTGTGTTCCACAGACATCTTGGGACAAATGATTGTGGGTACCCATTCTGCTTGAATTGTTCATGTAGTATGTACCTGCTCTCCAGCTGTTTGGCTTGCTGGGTACTATAGTGGATTCTCATCAGGAGTGGTATTCACTTACTTTCCCTGCTGGTTCGCAAATGTGAGTACATGCGTGTGCTCGCTTCGCTCATATGCTCCCCATCCATGCATGCGCATGGTCTTCCATGCATGCGCTTTGCTGGCACGCGTGCCTTCCGTGCATGTGCATGACCTTAAAAACATGCCTAAATAGGATGGCATAGAGCGTGGGCGAACCCACAATTTCCGCTACCGGTTCGGTCCAAACCGGCTGAATACCACCTCTGGTTCTCACTCTGCCATATAGTGTTCTGATGCAACTCTGGAAGATGCTGGAATAGGTGAGATGGAGGGCATTTATCCATACAATCACCAGGAGTTACACTTCAATTATATTGCATAACTGACTGATTAAACTCTTGTCATAACATATAACTCCCAGCTAATGTAGATTATTTTAATGCTGCAAGTTATTGTGCCCAGCCAACCTGCAAGTTACGCCAGCAATCCAGTTAATCCAATGGCAGAAAAGCTACCATCACATTGTCCCAAGGAGTTTTTTTTGGTTTCACTTCCACTCTTTCACTTCACTTCACTTTGAGGCAGCCCCTTAAATACTGGAAGACTGCTATCATGTCACCTCTACTCCCTCTTTTCTCTAGACTAGCTATACCCAGTTTCTGCAACTGTTCTGCCTATGTTTTAGTCTGCAGGCCTTTAATCATCCTAGTTGCTCTTCTCTGCACTTCTTTGCATACAAGTCCATCTTCAGATTCTGGTGTTGGAACTATGAGTTCTGACCTAGGCTTCCTTAGAAATTAAACAGCACAAACTTAGTCCCGGCAAACCTCTTTAATTCCTATGGCTGTAAATTACTTTCATTTACAGTCCACAAGGCTTGATAAACAGTCTTTCAGAGGAAGGTTATCAACACCCACCTATCTCACGTGGAACGCTGCCAAAGAGCTAATTTCCCGATGCAGGACAAGGCCAAACTTGGCACAAACAGAATTTTCAAATCTTGAATCGGCCAGATGAACTAACTGCTTCCTGCAAAATCTCACATCCCATTCGCTTCTCTTTTATGTCTTATGGGAGGGGCCAATCATCTCCAAGCCTTACTCCCAAGTCGACCCTGTTTCCTAAATTGTTCCTGTCTCCTGGCAACTCTACGCATGCACACACTGGGAACAGGCTCATGCTGTTCTTCTGCCTTGCTGATGTCAGACTCCGGAAGCAGCAAAGAACTACCAGATGACCCTGGTCCCCTCTCTGCCTCCAACTCAGAGCCATCATCTGAGCCTTCCCCAGACTCCAGGACTGGCCCATGTTCCTCCTCAACCTCCTCAACGTCTGAATCTGCTGCCAGCTCTGCTGGTCGCTGGTGGGCCACAACACCATATATCTCAGACAGCACCCTCAGAACTCATGCTCCTTTACTTTTGATGCTGGGTAACACGCATATTATAAAAATGGAGTTTACCCTACAGACATAAATCTGTTGCCTGATAAATAAAATTACATGTTGTTTTAACAAAGAGGAAGAAAACATGATGGGTGGGTAACCTTTCATCATAAAAGCTTAGGAAAGCAATAAAGCAGCCCTCCTTTTGAGAGAATATCATATATAGCTCCTTACATCTGAGATTTAAAGTAATCTTTTGAAAAACCAAGCAATAATTCCCAATGGGCTGTAGGATGCGAAAACCTTACCCCCTCGCCTCCATTTACATTTGTGTATCATCCATGCTTCAAAATGCAACCCATGAATAACGCATCAGCTACAGTATAGAAAGCGTCGAGGCACAAACCCCGATATTTAAAACCCAACACACCCCCATTGTTACAGAATGAAATGCACAGCAGGAATGGTTCCAGTTGACAGACACGCAATGAAGTCACGGCAGACAAAAACATATTAATTATATTCCTTCGCGATTAAGATTGTAACCGTCGAGATTCCCTAATTGTCCCAGGCTGCTGTTGCTTCAAAAATTTGTGTTGGGGGTGAGAGGGGGGTGGTGGTGGAAATCATTGAGGTTTCAAAAGGGTTGAAATTGCCCAGGATTGTCTTGGCATAATCCTGTGTTTGTAACACAATTCCTGGCTGAGTCAACAGCATGAGGTGGTAGCCAAGGACAAAACCAGAGAGAATTATAAACCAGGGAGAAATGGAAAAGAAAGGTGGGGGGGGGGAGGAGAAAGGGGGCAAGGAGAGGATCAAAAATTTGGATCCAAAGAAGTATTTGCTCTCTATGAGCAAGGTCTAAAAAAAGACTATTTCCAATGTTCTTAGCTACTTAAAGAACCGCAGCTGAGGAAATTGCTTTATAGCATTCTTGCTATAAATGTGAAGAGAGGGTAAGGTAAAGGTTCCCCTCGCACATCTGTGCTAGTCATTCCCGACTCTAGGGGGCGGTGCTCATCTCCGTTTCAAAGCCAAAGAGCCAGCGCTGTCCGAAGATGTCTCCGTGGTCATGTGGCCAGCATGACTAAATGCCAAAAGTGCACGGAACACTGTTACCTTCCCACCAAAGGTGGTCCCTATTTTTTCTACTTGCATTTTTTACATGCTTTCGAACTGCTAGGTTGGCAGAAGCTGGGACAAGTAACGGGAGCTCACCCTGTTACATGGCACTAGGGATTCGAACCGCTGAACCTTTCTGACCTTTCGATCGACAAGCTTAGCGTCTTAGCCACTGAGCCACCGCGTCCCTTTAAGAGATGGTACTTATACTTAATAACTAAAACCCAGGGCATGTTTTGTAGGGCTGCTCATCATTTGATATCAAATGATTTGAGAGGAATTTTCTAAACCAGACATGATTTCCTTTTCTCTTGCTTCTTTTCTTGGGAACATTTCATGAACTCAGGTTTCTATTGCAGTTTGACCCAACCCTACAGAAAACCCAGGGATTCCTCTCAAACAAAGCAGCTAAATCAAACTTTTCTTCAACAGGAATATCCCCCTCTCAATATGTAAGACAGTATCGGCACTATCATGTTGGATGCAGTGGCTCAGTGGCTAAGACGCTGAGCTTGTCAATCGAAAGGTCGGCAGTTCAGCGGTTCGAATCCCTAGTACAGCGTAATGGGGTGAGCTCCCGTTACTTGTCCCAGCTTCTGCCAACCTTGCAGTTCGAAAGCACGTAAAAAATGCAAATAGAAAAAATAGGGACCACCTTTGGTGGGAAGGTAACAGCGTTCCGTGTGCTTTTGGCATTGAGTCATGCCGGCCACATAACCACGGAGACGTCTTCGGACAGCGATGGCTCTTCGGTTTTGAAACGGAGATGAGCACCGCCCCCTAACGTTGGGAACGACTAGCACATATGTGCGAGGGGAACCTTTACCTTTATTAGAACTATCTGCGATGGGTTAAAAGTTCTGATTCTGATAACATTTTCTAAATTTGGCTCGGGCCAAAAAAAAAAAGGAGATTGGAACGCAGTTGTTAAATTTGTACACTCGTTCTTCTCCTGTTTCGGATGAGGAGTATCTCGGGATGGAGTTGTAGCTGTCTGCGCCTAACTTAGTCTTCCATAACATTTGATGTCTCCGCAGACAGAGGTGTTTGCACATTTAAAACCTCTAGGGCTTTCAAATGGTGCTCCACCTCATTTTTCACTTTGTATATATGCTCCAGATAATGTATAATTGATAGCTTGCATTTAATGACATGGCTGGTATACAGATATAAATGTTATTATAGCTTTTATATTTTATGTTCTCTCTGAAATATCATTTTGCCTTTGAATAATAATCCTGTTCTGATTTCTGGGGGCTGGAAGGCGAGATGGCTGAATGTTTGCTCTTCTCTCTCTCTCTCTCTCTCTCTCTCTCTCTCTCTCTCTCTCTCTCTCTCTCTCTCTCTCTCTCTCTCTCTCTCTCTCCCTCTCTCCCTCTCTGTCTCTCTCTGTCTCTCTCTGTCTCTCTGTCTCTCTCTACGTGTGTGTCTCTGTCTCTCTGTGTGTGTCTCTCTCTGTCTCTCTCTCTCTCTCTCTCTCTCCCTGTCTGTCTGTCTGTCTGTCTCTCTCTGTGTGTGTCTGTCTGTGTCTCTCTGTCTGTCTCTCTCTCTGTCTTTCTGTGTCTCTGTCTCTGTCTCTCTCTCTCTCTGTCCATGTATTTGTCTGTGTGTTATCTTTCCAGGGTTATCATTTTTCACTTTGTATATATGCTCCAGATAATGTATAATTGATAGCTTGCATTTAATGACATGGCTGGTATACAGATGTAAATATTATTATAGCTTTTATATTTTATGTTCTCTCTGAAATATCATTTTGCCTTTGAATAATAATCCTGTTTTCTGGGGGCTGGAAGGCGAGATGGCTGAATGTTTACTCTTCTCTCTCTCTCTCTCTCTCTCTCTCTCTCTCTCTCTCTCTCTCTCTCTCTCTCTCTCTCCCCCCTCCCTCCCTCCCTCCCTCTCTCTGTCTCTCTCTGTGTGTCTCTCTGTCTCTCTGTCTCTCTCTCTCTCTGTGTGTCTGTCTGTGTGTCTCTGTCTGTCTGTCTCTCTCTGTGTGTGTGTCTCTCTCTGTCTTTCTGTGTCTCTGTCTCTGTCTCTCTCTCTCTGTCTCTCTCTCTCTCTCTCTCTCCGTGTATTTGTCTGTGTGTTATCTTTCCAGGGGAATATGAATTAGATCTTGCGTGTCATATATTTCTTTAAAGTAATTTGGAATTTTAGGATATAGGATTTTTGGTGATTGATAGGCTGCCTGGATGAGCTATATCCCGTTGAAAATAACTGTACTTGTACATGCTTACATCTGTCTCGGCTCGTAATTCACTTTCACATTGGGTTATAGATGTCTGTATTCAGTGAGTCTATCTCCCCTTCAGGTATTATTTCAGCCCTTTGAGATAATAAGGAAAGTTTAATTGCGTTGTTAATTGATTTTTTGCACAACATTATTACCTTGATTGATTGCCGAGTTGATGAAAATGTTAGACACAGGCAGCGTAAAGTATCAGCTCTGGTAAAGAGTAGGAGTCTTGCGGAGAATAGATAACCTTGACGTTAAGAGCTATATCCTTCAGATATGTCTTCCCTTGACATATTGATGGCCCTTGAAAAGGGAAAAGTTGATTGTATGCAGAATGCAATCATTAAACCCACTTCAGCTAGCTCTTGATTAATTTGTTTTTTTTTCCCCCTGAAAGATCTAGTTAAAAGAGAAGGTCTCACCAGTATCAACAGCCCCTGTTTCCCAGCCGTCAGGATTTGTTTTAAAGCATCGTGTAACAGAAAAAAGGGATGAGGCTGTGCTGAGCTCTTAGCATCAGGGAAGGCCTAAAATATTTGAGGGGCTGCCACAAAGAAAAGGAGGGGGTCAACCTGTTCTCCAAAGCAACTGAAGGCAAGACAAGATGCAACGGAAGGAAACTTAACCTGGAATTGAAGGAGAAACGTCCTGACAGTGAGGACAATTAACCAGTGCTTTGCTTAGCAATGGAAATTTTGGGCTCAACTGTGGTCATAAATTGAGGACCACCTATAATGGGTCCTCAGCAGGGGTGAAATGCTACCAGTTCACACAGGTTTGGACGAACCTGTAGCGGCGGCAGTAGGTGTTTTTCGGCGCAAGGCTCTGCCCACCCACCTGGACGTCGTTACTTCCTGGTTTTAACCAGGAGTAACCTGTTTTTGACTCTGCGCATGCGCAGAAGGCTTTGCGCATGCACAGAGGGTCTAAAATTGCACATGATGCATGAGCGCACTTCCGAATCGATAGGGAAGGTAAGTAGAATTCATTCCTGGTCCTCAGCCTTCTTTGCGGTGGTTCTACAGATACACAAAAAAGCAGCATGGTCACCAGAGATCAAGAGCTGCTAGTTCACGGTGGTAAATCTCTTTAGTTTAACCCTAAGTAACCCACTCTTAGCTTTGACACACCAATGTGGCACGTGGCATGGTTGGGTGGGGAGAGAACAAATGAAAAAGCCAAGCAATTGGAAGCTGTAGATTTATGACCTCCTCAGCCTACAGCGGTTGAGAGGACTGAAAGGGCAGCCAATCAGGTCATCCAACATCATGTACTGCTGATGCAACAGGCTGGTCAATTGAATATTGCATCCAGTTTCGGTCACCACATTCCAAAAAAAGATGTTGAGACTTTGGAAAAAGGGCAAAGAAGAGCAACTAAGATGATTAAGGGCCTGGAGACTAAAATATATGAAGTTGCAGGAATTGGGTATGGCTAGTCAAGAGAAAAGAAGGACTAGGGGGGACATGATAGCAGTATACCAGGATTTGAGGGGCTGCCACAAAGAAGAGGGAGTCAGTATGTTTTCCAAAGCACCAGAAGGCAAGACAAGAAGCAATGGATAGAAACTCACTGAATTGAAACTCATTGAGACTGACAATACTGCCTTAATAAAACTCATTGTGGCTTGCTCCCACCCACACATCCATTTCTGACATTGAGAGGCCAATGAGAGGCTTTGGAATATCTAGATCACTTATTGTAATCTGCCTACTATTATCTGAAGGGAAAGGAAACTAGACAATTATATCAATATATATCAATATAAATATCGTTACAGGCCCCAAAAATAGGGATTAAAATCCTGCAACCAAATTAAAGGTTGTTTTTTTTTTAATTTGATTTATATGCTGCCCTTCTCCGGAGACTCAGGGCAGCTTACAATGCGCTAAGCAATAGCCTTCATCCTTTTGTATATTTATACAAAGTCAGCTTATTGCCCCCACAACTGGGTCCTCAATTTACCTACCTTAGAAAGGATGGAAGGCTGAGTCAACCTTGAGCCTGGCGAGATTCGAACCTGCAGTAATTGCAGGCAGCGGGTCTTAATAACAGGGTGCTTTAGACCACTGTACTACCAAGGTTGTTAAGACAAGTGCCATAGAAGCTTAATAATTTCCCTATGGATTTGGAAGGGTTCCATTTTGAATAAGGTTTTGGACGTTTGAAGGAATTCCCACCATTACTGATGGTTTCTCAAGCTAGAGAGCCTACTGTTCTGATTTGGATTTTACAAGAGTCTGCTTCCTTGAACTGATCACGTTGACATTCCCAGCCAAGTCTCTGCAGTTTTCTTTTTGGGATTTTGGAATTGATTTGCCCTTGCCTGCTTCCTAGGACTGAGAGAGAGTGACTGGCCCAAGATCACCCAGCTGGCATTGGGCTTAAAGTGAGACTCACGGTCTCCCTGTTTCTAGCCAGCTGCCTTCACCACTACACCAAACTGGTTCTTTTCCTAAAAGTAGACATTTCCTAAATAATTACCGTATTTTTTGGAGTATAAGACACACCGGAGTATAAGACGCGTCTTAGTTTTTGGGGAGGAAAATAAGAAAAAACCTGATTGGTGGGTGGATTGGCCTCCCATAATACCCCCAATCAGCTCTTCCCAGAGGTGAATTTTAGCAACAGGTTAGTTGGTTGTGAGCTCTGTGCCTTGCTTTTTTTTATGCTTCTGAAACTCTGTTTCAGAAAAAAACTTTTTTTTCTGCCTCTGAAAGCCTCTGAAACAGAGCTTCAGAAAAAAAGCCTTTTTTTCTGAAGCTCTGTTTGGAGACTTTTTTTCTGAAGCTTCTTTCAGAGGCTTTTTTTCTGAAGGACTATCTGTACTCTGTTCAATCTCCTTTCTTTGGTATTGGTATGTAGATTAACCTCTTCCTGTCTGTTGGTTATTGTGTCATTTTGTTAGCATAGTTTGGTTAGAACCTTTACTGATTCTTCTTTTGTTGCTTGCCATATTATTTTAGATAAAAGCCTTTCAGAGGCTTTTTTTCTGAGGCTTTTTTTGTTAAGTTTCTTTCAGAGGCTTCTTTCAGCCTCTGAAATCTCCATTTGCGAGGCTGGGTGGAGCTACATTCGGAGTATAAGACACACCCAGATTTTCACCCTCATTTTTTGGGGTGCACCTTATGCTCCGAAAAACATGGTACTTCTAACCCGGTGTGGCTCACCAGCTGCCAGTGGAGCTGGCGACAGATTTGGACGATGAGGAGATTGGGGAAGAACTTGGGCCAGTTCTGGAGTCTGGGGAAGACTCTGATGGATGCTCTGCGACAGATGCTGAGAGAGTCAGGGATGTCTGACATTTCCCAGCCACCGGAGAGGCAGCTGCTTTTGGAGGCTTAGATGAGCAAGGAGGAAGAACAGCTGGGGACTCTTCCAGATAGACATATGTGCAGAGCAGTTGGGAGAGGTGAGCAATGGAGGACAAGGAGTCGACTCCGGAAACAAAGCACACATGGATGCTGAATGGTCCCTCCCTGGCTGGGGAATAAATAGAAGGAAAAGGGAGTGGTTATCATAAGAGACAACCGTTCGGATTTCTGAAGATTTTGCTCATGGTTTTGTGTCACAAAGACTGCTTGCCAGAACTTAATTGGCAACCTTTCGGCTGGGAACTCAGGGCCTTCCAATTATCACAAGGAACTGATAAGGTCTGTTATTGCAGTTAACTACTTGCAGGACTCTTGCCTGGACTTTTCGGTGGATGAATGCCATTAATTCACAAGAGGTAAATAAAGAGGGGTGTCAGCACTTCAAGCTGCATTTACTCTAGTGCTGACATAAGAAAGAGAAACGGAGGCGTCTGGAAAGGGACATTTGACTTTTCATCTACTTATTTTCCCTGGAGATAATATCCCCTAGGAGATGGGATGGGAGGGGGGAAATTCCTTTGAGCTGGAGAAGTAGATTAGGGGTAGAGTGACTTGCAAGATGGCCAATGAGTGCAGAGGAGTGGGGAAAGGAAAGGGAGGGTTTTGGGTCAGGAAGTCAGTGTTGGCTGCGATGGAGTCGGAGTTAGAATGTTGTGCTTAATAAATGGGAGTTTTTCATCAAAGACTTTGTTTGAAATGCAATTTATTTGAGATGACCTCAAAACCTGACAAGGGGTTTATTCGTGACAAGGAGTCTTGTCTCTTGCTTCTGCTAAGGCTGGGTCAGAACACTTAGTTACTGTGATGGTTAAGTTACCAGAACCCCGATGAATGAAATTGACCAGATTGGTGACTCGATAACATTGTGAGAGCAGGTCCTGTCTCAGGTTTATCAAGTTCTTCCCGATCCACAGAGCCTCACTTTAAATTGAAGAGGAGCTGGGCCTTTAATATGTTTACCCTGACAATAACGTGAAAAGTTTAAGAACCGGTGATCAGTGAAGCAGCAGTAGCAACCAGCATGAAGATTGTGTTATATTTAACGAACGTTAATGCTTTGTTGTAGAAAGCCTGTTGGGAGCTGGTGGCATATAAATCCAATCCTTCAATCCATCAGTTGTTGTGTTTGGCCAACCTGGACAGGCTTTAATGCATGCCGTGGGGGCCTCAGGACTTCTCTTCTTTCAAAGTTTGAGCTCTGCTGGAGAAGATTGAGAAGGACTGGAGAGCAAAGAAGCATGAGAAAACATCTTCTCTTCGCTTCGCTCTTAGAAGTGGGGGGGAGAGAGATGTGGGCTTCAGAAAGCAGCTTCAAAGGAATGCTTGGCTTGAGCCTTCATCAAAGTGAAGTACTTTTGAAGATTTGCACAGCCCTTCTTCTTCTGCATAAATGAATCCAAGTTTGCGCTCTTAATGCCGCGTTGGTATTTCAGCCCAAAGATTGCCAGCATTATTGAATTGGTTTACAATAAATTAGAATTAGAATAGAATAGAGCTGGAAGGGACCTTGGAGGTTTTCTAGTCCAGCCCCCTGCTCAATTAGGAAAACCTATACCCGTGATGGCAAACCTATGGCATGCATGCCACAGGTGGCACACGGAGCCATATCTGTGGACACGTGACCTTTGCCCTAGCTGAGCTCCAGCATGCACGCGTGCGCCAGCCAGCTGATTTTCGGGGCTTTCGGACCCCTGGAAGTTGGGAAATGGGGCGTTTCTGGCCTCTGGAGGGACTCCGGGGGTGGGTGGGAAAGGCTGTTTTCACCCTCCCCAGGCTCCAAGAAAGCCTTGGAACCTTTTTGCCGTCACGTGCCAAAAGCGGGGGAGTGCGTAGAGGTCATGTGCGCATGCACGGGGGGTGGGGCACGGGGGCATTGAATTATGGGTGTGGGCACACTGACATGCAACCCCCCTGCTCCCCCCGCTTTTTGCACACGATGGCAAAAAGGTTAGCCATCGCTGATTTATACTATTTCAGATAAGTGACTCTCTAGTCTTTTCTTAAAAACCTCCAGTGACGGAGCACCCACGATTTCTGGAGGCAAACTGTTTCACTGGTTAATTGCCCTCACTGTTAGGAAGTTTCTCCTTGATTCCAGGTTGCTTCTCTCTTTGGTTAGTTTCCAACCATTGTTCCTTGTCCTGTCCTCTGGTGCTTTGGAGAATAATTTGACTCCCTTTTCTTTGTGGCAGCCCCTCAAATACTGGATTACTGCTATCATTTTGCTCCTGGTTCTTCTTTTCTTTAGACTAGCCCAGGGGTCAGCAACCTGTGGCTCCGGAGCTGCATGTGGCTCTTTGGGCCCTCTGCTGTGGCTCCCTGTCAGGTGATCCCACCACTGGCTGGCCCCGCCCCTCACCCTCCCCTCCCAGTCACTCCTTGCCTGGCCTGAGAAGGCAAGTGGGATGGAGAAGCGACCAGGGCAGAGACAGGGAGATACAGAGAGAGGGGGACAGAGAGAGACATAGAGAGATACAGAGAGAGGGGAGAGAGGGAGGGAAGGGAGAGAGAGAGATGTCAAAAGGATTTTGTGGTCCCCAGTGTTTTTTAACAACTGGTTCTCTGCCCTAAAGATCGGCTGGGTAGGCGTGGCTAGGGGGGTCATGTGACTGGTGGAAGTGAGTGACATCGAGTTGGCCACGCCCACCCAGGTTTTGTGGCTCCCGGTGTTTTCTTTACTGTGGGAAACTGGTCCTAATGGCTCTTTGAGTATTTAAGGTTGCAGACCCCTGGACTAGCCAAATTCAAATCCTGAACTTTTTCCAAAGTCTCAACATCTTTTTTGTAGTATGGTGAACCAAAATCAGTTGCAGTATTCCAGGTGTGGTCTTACTAGGGTTTTATAAAGTGGTACTAATACGTCACGTGATCTTGATTCAATGCCTCTGTTTATGCAACCCAGGATTGTATTAGCTTTTTTGGCTCTGCCACACACGGCTGGCTCATATTCAAGTGTTCATCCACTAGGACTCCAAGGTCCCTCTCACTATTACTGTTTTTGTGCCAGGCCTCAATGGCAAGCATTATCTTAATAACAACCTCACTATACTTTAATGACAATTGAAAAGCAACTGAAGAGGACTACGCTACTTTATCTCTCGTACTAATGCATCTATTTCCCAATGGCCTTTGAATAAACAAGTCTCCATGAAACCAGCTATGACACAATGAAATGGATTTTGATCTTTATTAGGCCACCAACTCTTTGCCCTGGAGCATCCTGGCCTCTGTTCCAGATGCTTTCCCTAATAAAAATACAGAACTGCTTTCCATCATGCATTCTTACATAACCAGAGGCTACTCCAGAGTTGCTCCTCTGTTTTTGCTTCAGTTACAGTTCTTCGTGTTTTCATTTTTAAATGGAGTTTCTCACAGTCTTTAGGAAACAGAATGAGCTGGTTCAGGTCTTGGAACAGAAATGAATGATTCAGGAAAGAAGCCCTGGTTGAAGTCCATCTTCAAGCATGGAAGTTCATTGTGTGATTCTGGACTGTTTATGTGCTACCTTGAGCTTCTAGAAACAGTAAAGGTAAAGGTTCCCCTTGCACATATGTACTAGTTGTTCCCAACTCTAGGGGGCGATGCTCATCTCCGTTTCTACCCCAAAAAGCCACCGCTGTCCAGAGACGTCTCGGTGGTCATGTGGCCGGCATGACTAAACACCAAAGGCGTACGGAACGCTGTTACTTTCCCACCAAAGATGGTCCCTATTTTTTTCTACTTGCATTTTTTACGTGCTTTCGAACTGCAGAAGCTGGGACAAGTAACGGGAGCTCACCCCATTACGCGGCACTAGGGATTCGAACCGCTGAACTGCCGACTTTTCAATCAACAAGCTCAGTGTCTTAGCCACTGAGCCACTAGAAACAGACAAGATACTAAATAAGCCAGCAATCCAAGGTTGCCTTATCTCAACGTTTGCTTCTTTCAAACTGGTCAAGTCTTTCTTGCAAACAGGACCTTCAAATGGAACTTCAATTGCAAATGGCTGTCCATTGCACAGAATGTCTTAGATCATATGGGGGATGAGAAGGTAATAACAGCTTGCTAGGTGCAGTGAAGATTTAGTGCACCCCAGGGGAAAAAGTGACCATAATATCCATTGTCTAGGGCAGGGGTGTCAAACACAATTACATTGAGGGCTGCCTCAGGGCTGTGGTTGACCTCGGGGGGGGGGGGGGCAGCCGGGCATGGCTAACTGAGTGGGTGTGGCCAACTGAATGGGTGTGGCCAGCTTGATGCCACTCCTCAATGGCATGTTTCTTCTTCACATTGGGTAGACTGGGCTGAAGCTACGGTGGCCTGATCTTCCCTCTTCGCATCGGGTAGACCAGGATGGCCACGTAGGCTGGATCCAACCACATCGTGGGCTGGGTGCGGCCCTCGGGCCTTGAGTTTGACACTCCTGGTCTAGGGAGATGCCACCACTATCAGTATTCAACCTGTGGCTTCAAATCGTTTCTGCTGTGTAAGTTTTAGAAATTCGCCTTACCTTTTTGCTTAGAGCACAAGTGTTGATGGCACAATTATTATTATTTTTTCTTAGACCGGACAAAACTATTGCATTTTTCTTACTGCTGGATTTGCACAAAGATAGCGAGTGAGTGGGATTTTTCAGTCTCCCACAAGTCAGATTTCTAGGCATAAGCTGGAAGCTATGAATGTACAAATTGAAACCACAGATCCTTACAAAGCATAACGTGAACTGTGATGGAAGCAAAGGGGATTGCTTTAATTGTCCTAGAAGAATATGTGCAGTTTGTGGTTTCCTTTGACAAATTAATGCTGCCCTCTAGTGGTCAAGGTCTTTGGTTTAGGTGGGAATAGATTTCTTTGACCTTTGGAACTTGCTTTCCATTACACAGGAAAAAAGGGGGAAAAAGAGACTTATTGGAAATAGGCCATATCTTTAGGGATGTATCTCTAGCATAATTTTTCATGCAAAAAAAATCAACTTTCATAGCAACATCAATAAAATCTTAATATAATGTCTGCTAAGCTCTTCTCTATGTCTCTCTACTGCAGATATGATAAATGATAGATAGATAGATAGATAGATAGATAGATAGATAGATAGATAGATAGATAGATAGATAGATAGACAGACAGACAGACAGACAGACAGACAGACAGACAGATGACATGATGACTAGGGGTGACATGATTACAGTGTTCCAGTATCTCAGGGGCTGCCACAAAGAAGAGGGAGTCAAGCTATTCTCCAAAGTACCTGAGGGTAGGACTAGAAGCAATGGGTGGAAACTAATCAAGGAGAAAAGCAATTTAGAAGTTAGGAGAAATTTCCTGACAGTTAGAACAATTAATCAGTGGAACAACTTGCCTCCAGAAGTTGTAAATGCTCCAACACTGGAAGTTTTTAAGAAGAGATTGGATAACCATTTGTTTTCTGCCTAAGCAAGGGGCTGGACTAGAAGACCTCCAAGGTCCCTTCCAACTCTGTTATTCTATTCTATAATCAGATAGGTAGATGATAGATAGAGGGATGGATGGATAGATAGATAGATAGATAGATAGATAGATAGATAGATAGATAGATAGATAGAATCATAGGGCAGGAAGGAATCACAGAGGTTTTCTAATCCAACCCCCTGCTCAAGGCAGGAGTCTTATTCCATCCCAGTCAAATGGTTGTCCAATCTATTTTTGAAAACATCCAATGATGGAGCACCCACAAGTCCAGCAGGCAAGCTATTCCATTGATTAATTGTTTTCACTGTCAGAAAATGTCTTCTTACTTCTAAGTTGTATGTCTCTCTTTCCATCCATTACTACCATTTTTAGGATGGAATTATGTCCAAGAGAAAGGAGGAGGCATCCTGCATTCTACAAATAACTTGAGCTCAAGTTATAGCATAGTCAATGCCTTTTCTGAAGAGCTAAATGTCACAAGTGGTGATGTGGCATTTCTCTATTAGGCAATGATGTAGAGGAACCTAAAAATGGGGGGAAATGTAAAAAAATAAAATTTGGTATGAAACCTATGAAACTACATATTGCACACATTAATCAAAGGAAAAAAACAAAGAGAATTCCAGAAATTTCTCCAAAGCATGAGAAGGTAATGGGTGGAACCTTGTTAAAGAGAGACCCAACCTAGAAGTGAGGAGAAATTTTCTAGCAGAATGATTAATCAATAGAATAGCTTGACTTGCTGTTCGAGCTGAGGTGGCACAGTGGTTAGAGTGCCGCACTACAGGCTACTTCAGCGGAGTGCTAGCTGCAGTTCGGCAGTTCAAATCTCACCAGCTCAAGGTTGACTCAGCCTTCCATCCTTCCATCCTAAACAAACAAGTTGTCAGGCACAAAAGACCAAGTCCACATCTGGAGGTCCAATTAAATTGACCTATTGCTAAAATGCTTATGTACAGGAACCTTCTCAACTAATGGTTTGGTTCACACTTGCTTGGACTTAACAGCAACAGCAACAACAAACCAGACTTTGAATTAAAGTAGATTTTATCGTGCTTATTATTAAGAGCCGCGGTGGCGCAGTGGTTAGAGTGCAGTACTGCAGGCTACTTCTGCTGAGATTTGATCGCCAGCAGTTTGGCAGATCGAATCTCACCAGCTCAAGGTTGACTCAGTCTTCCATCCTTCCGAGGTGGGTAAAATGAGGACCCAGATTGTTGGGGGCAATAGGCTGACTCTGTAAACCGCTTAGAGGGGCCTGTAAAGCACTGTGAAGCGGTATATAAGTCTAAGTGCTATTGCTAAGTGCTATTGCTATTGACTTCAAGAATTGTGGGTGCTTCATCACTGGAGGTTTTCAAAAATAGACTGGACAACCATTCGGCTAGGATGATATAAGGCAGTGATGGCTAACCTTTTCCAGATCAGGTACCCAAAGCGTGTGCCCGAACCCCCAAAATGCAATGCACGTGCACCCCCGAATGCACCCCATGCATGTACACATGTCCCCCCCACGCACATGCATGTGTGCCCCCATGCACCCTGCACGCCCCCTGCCCCACGCACATGTGTGCATGGCCCCCAGCACGCACCAACCCCCACGTGCATGGCAGAGATCTGAAGACCAATTGGCCGGCAGGAGGGGCGCATGCATGCAGGGTGGAACTGAATTGGGGTGATGCTTTGCGTGGCAATAGAGAGGGCACTGGGTGCCACCTCTGGCACGTGAGCCATATGTTCACCATCACAGGTATAAGGTCTCCTGCTCGAGCAGGGGGTTGGACTAGAAGACCTCTGAGATCCCTTCCAGCTCTATGTTCTATGTAAGAGTGGACCTACTGTAGGTGTCAGTCTGTAAATAGTATATTATCTATAGTCTGTAGATAATATAAACAAAATTAAAATAGACAATAGTTGTTTACTAATCCTGTCTTTGCATGTTATGTGCAACATAACTCCTAGATGAATAAGTAGCTCTTTTTTGTCTTTTTTCTATTATTCTGTGTCCTTTTCACACATTTTACTCCTATTGAAAAAGGAGTAAAACATCAGAGGCTTTTATTTTTTACTTTTAAAAGCATTTTTTTCTACAACCTCTTCAGCTGAAAAAACGCTTTTAAAAGTTAAAAAAAAAAGCCTCTGATGATCGCGCGGCTCAGCTGGGATCGTCAGAGGCTTTTAAAAGCATTTTTTCTACAACCACTTCGGCTGAAGAGGTTGTAGAAAAAATGCTTTTAAAAGTTAAAAAAAAAAGTTGGCCACACCCACCCAGTCACATCATCCCCCTCCCACCAAGCCACGCCCACAGAACCTGTAGTAACAAATTTTAGATTTCACCCCTGCTCCCCAGGCTCCAAGAAAGCCTTTGGAGCCTGGGGAGGGTGAAAAACGGTCCAAAATGCCATTGCGTGCCAAAAGCGGGGGGAGCATGGGGGGGCGTGGGGGTTGTACACATGCGTGGGGGGGCAGGACGCATTGAATTATGGGTGTCGGCACGCATGCACAAACACATCCCGCGCCCCCCTGTTTTTGGCACACAATGGCAAAAAGGTTAGCCATCACTGCTCTAGTTTTCCTTGTGGTCCTGTATCTAAATAGGACCACGTTTTGACCTGGTTTAACTAGTTCTGGAACGAGCTCCTCTCCGGAGATCTGGAATGAGCTCCTCCTGGAGATACGGAGGATCCCGGATCTGCGCACCTTCCGTCGCGCGCTTAAGACTTTTTTATTTCATCAAGCTGGCCTGGCCTAAATCTTCTCCCCGTTTTAAATGTAAATTTTAATTTGTTTTTAAATTATGGGGTATTTTTAAATTTGTCTCAGCCAAATTATTTCATTCATTTTTATTCTATTTTAAATGTTTGTATTTATGTGTTTTATTCTGTGGCTGTTCACCGCCCTGAGTCCTTCGGGAGTAGGGCGGTATAGAAATTTAATAAAATAAAATAAATAAATAAATAGATGATGTCATCTGCTGAGCCATCCATTTGTATATCCTCCAAACGGCCGCATAGCAATTTACCACGATTCATGTGGAAAAACTGGGTTATTGTTAATAGTGCTCTGCCAGGTGAAGAAAATATTTCCACCCTTTCCAATGTTTGCCATTTAAACGCAAACATTTCAAAACAGGTAAGTGGTAAAGAGTGTCAAACTCAAGGCCTGCAGGCTGGATGTGGCCCGCGATGTGGCTAGATCTGGCTCGCAAGACTGCCCTTGAGACAGTGAGGGACCGGCCCCCAATGCCTTAATCCTGGCTCAGGCCGGCCAGGCGCTAATCTATAACTTAATGGCTGCAATCCAGGCCAGAACGCGGTCAGCCTTAGAAGCGGTGAAATCTGAACCGATTTGCTACTGGTTCACTGGCCACACATGCGCGCTACATGCCAAGCACACACTGTGCATGTGTGCGGATATGTGCAGTATGTGCCAAAAAGAGATTTGGAAAGGTAAGTAGGACAGCAAGGGGAGGAATCATCTGTGCCGCGCGGTTTAGCTTTGTTTGAAAGCAGGATTTCCTGCTTTCTAGCAAAGCTAAACCGTGCGGCATAGCTGATCTTTGGAAATACCAGCTCAGAGGGACCAGTAGCTTTTTTAAACTATGGTTTGAGCAAACCGGTAGCTTTTTTTTTTTTTTTTTTTTTTTACTATCAGTTTGCCTGAACTGGTAGTTTTTATCACTACCGGTTCGCCCAAACTGGAGCAAACGGGTAGCATTTCACCCCTGCTTAGAAGGAAGGAAAAAGGTGGGAATGAGAAGGAGAGAAGGAAAGAGGGGAAGGGGGGAGAGAGGGAAATGGGAATGAGAAGGTGGGAGGCAGGGAAGATGGCCACGCCCGCTCTTGACCCACCCGCCCTGGACCCACCCACCCCGGCCATGCTCTTCACCAGACCCCAAGGTCAACCACAACCCTGACGCATCCCTAAATGAAATTAAGTTTGACACCCCTGCTCTAAATTGTAGTTCAGCAGCAACTGGACGAGTTTCTACTCCCAATCCACATCCCATTAGCTCACATTGGACCTTAAGAAGATAAAATGTATACATGCAATCTTTTTACACAGAGAGAGAGGGGGGGGAGGGGGAGGGAGAGAGAGAGACCACAGAGGCCTTCCTACAAAGTTCTACCCAGCTATTTACAAATGATTGCAATAATTTCTCTGAAAGGACCTCTGTTCCTGGATCTGTAGAAAGCAGACGCAAAAGATCACAGCATTGTCATTCAAGAAGGAAGAGCCGCTTTTTGTTCTCTTTGCAAATGAAGTACTGTGTGACATCTAAGGCACAGTGCGTTATTTGTTTCCCTGCACGCAAGGGTATGTGTAATGGAAACATTCGTGCTTCTTCCCCCCCCCTCCCTTTAATCTGCTAACCTAAATGGCTCAGATCCTTAATGCATTAGGGAGCCTTTAAACTATGTCTAAGCCTGGGTCAAAGAAAGCAAACCACTGTTTGTGGCCTGACTACATCATGATGACATAAAAGAACTCTGGCTTAGTATGGTAGATTATTTAAACATCTAGTGGTCTGTTCCCTTCAATGCACTTGGTCTAGGTCAAATTAAACCTTAACCTAGCCAGACACAGTTATAAGTAGAGTTTTTAGTTCTTTAATAATAACACTCCTGGGCATCTGTTTTCCCCCATATTTATATATATATTTCTTTTTAGAGAAAGGACACCCATTTCATCCAAAGTGGAAATACTGCAGTGGAAATACTGAAATGCTTTTAATCGCTCACCAGCTTGACTATGAGTTGTTATTGTTTTTTTTACAGAACCATTATTGCAATTTCTGTTGGCCTCCTTCAATGTTCTCAAACCTGACAACTTTAAGATAGGTGAACTTCAACTCCCAGAATTCCCCAGCCGGCATGCTTAAGACTTCTGGGAGTTGAAGTCCACATGTGTTGGCATGTTAGGTGTGTCAAGGCTCGCCTCTGATTTCAACCAATGTGCAACGTTTGAGGTTCTCCTAAGCCCGTGATGGCGAACCTATGACACGCGTGCAAGAGGTGGCACGCAGAGCAGTGGTGGGTTTCTACTGGTTCGCCCCAGTTTGGGCGAACCAGTAGTGGCCGTGGTGGGAGGCTGTGCCCACCCACCCAGACGTCATCACTGACGTTCTGTGCATGCACAGAAGGTTCTATGCATGTGCACGGTGTTAGTTCCGAACCGGTAGCGAAGGTAAGTGGAACCCACTCCTGACGCAGAGCCCTCTCTGTGGGCATGTGAGCTGTCGCCAGCTGATCTTCGCATGTGCTAGAGTGCTGAAAACCCAGAGACCAGCTGGCCAGTGTGCATGCTCACTGACCAGCTGGTCTTCGGATGTCTGATGCTCCAGTGCGCGGGCGTTCCGGTTTGGGTACTCAGTGCCGAAAAGGTTCAACATCACTGTCCTAAGCTTATGAGAGCTGCCTTCAGCACACCATTGGATCTAGACTACTTACAAAGTTGTTTTAAAACAGAAAGAGGGAAAGTTCCAGGCAGGTGATTAAAGATTAAGCAGTTTAATTTTGCACCAATTGAAGCTTTCAAATAATTTGAAGGGTTCCCCCACCTAGACTGAACTTTACAGTCAAATCGTAAAAGTAGCTCCCTGGACATTTAGAACATAGAATAATAGGGATGGAAGGGATCTTGGAGATCTTCTAGTCCATGGCTAGATGGCTAACCTTTTTGCCATCACGTGCCAGGAAGTGGGGGGGGGGGGCAGGGGTGGGACAGGAAGTTGTCAAACGGGGCATTTTTGGCCTCTGGAGGACCTCCGGAGGGGTGGGGAAGGCCATTTTCATCCTCCCCAGACTCCTAGAGAGGCCCTGGAGGCTGGGGACAGCAAATAAATGTGCCTTCCAGTCCCACTGGAAGTTGTTAAACAGGCTTTTTTTGGCCTCTGGAGGACCTCCAGAGGGTGGGGAAGGCTGTTTTCGCCCTTCCCAGATGCATAGTGATGATCTGGAGCCAGGTGAGAAAGAAAAACGGGCCTTCCCCACCCCTCCCAGGCCCTCCGGAGTCAGGAAAAAGCCTGTTTCCCTACTTCTGATGGACCCAGAAGACCCGAAAATCAGCTGGCCGGTGCACGCATGTGCGCTGGAGCTGAGCTCGCATGCCAACTGATATAGACACGTGTGCCATAGGTTCACCATCATGGTTCTAGTCCAACCCGCTGCTCAAGCAGGAGATCTCATATGCCATTCTGGAGACTGGCTGTCCAGTCTCTTCTTGAAAATCTCTAATGATGAAGCACCCACAATTTCTGAAGGGAAGCTGTTCCACTGATTACTTTCACTGTTAGGAAATTTCTCCTTAGTTCTAAATTGGATCTCTCTAATGATTTTCCACCCATTACTTCTCTGGTCACAGGAATTACAGCCAATGCAATTGTGGACATCTGTCTCCCTTCCCTATAGGAGGCTCTAGGAACTTTACAAGAAGAGGCAGGGAATAAGTCATTCAGATCCCAAATACCAAAACGTTGTTGCATTCATTGCTGGACCCGGGGTGTCCTTGTTGTGGGTAGATCATAACTTCGGAGGAAGATCCCTTATCGCATTAGTATTTCTGTTTGGAGAAACTGTTATGTCTTTTATGTATGACAGTGGTGTCAAACCCGTGGCCCACGGGCCGGATTCATCAGGTACTGGCCACGGCCACTCCCGGTTTAGCGAAAAGGGGAAAAGTCATGATACGCCACAGGACAACAACGTGACATCGCGAATTTGACACATTGGCAGATCCTTTTTGGGGTACCTATGACATAAATCCACTTTCAGCCTTCTACCAGGCTGAACTGCTGGTAAAGTGATCACAAGTAGGAGATGTGAGAGGAGAACAGAACTGAACAGAATAGAATCAGTGGTGGGATTCAGCCGGTTTGGGCCGGTTTGGGAGAACCAGTAGTTAAATTGCTGGCTGGCCACTCCCCTCCCCTTCTAGGAATCCCCCTACCCTTCTGTGAGATTCATTTTGGCTCACAGGTAAGTGCAGGGAGGCCTCCTAGGCCCAAAACAGGGCATGGGGGTGCGGTGGTCCCCCCCCATGGCCCATTTTCTCTCCCAGGAGGCTGCAATCTCACCACAGAATAGAATAGAATAGAATAGAATAGAATAGAATAGAATAGAATAGAATAGAATTTCTCTATTTAGAAGAATGTTGAAGGCACCATTATCTCAAATTGTTCCAGCGTTCAATACTAATTGGAAGGAAATTTGATCTCATACCCTGAAAGGATGCCTTTTTATTTCCTCCAAACAAGTGTGTACGTTGTAGTTTAAATATTCAAGAGTTTTGAGCGCCGCACGCTCATTTTTAATGCATATTTTTTAAAAAAACTTGTGTTAGTATGTATGCATGTATTTGTTTATGAGGATAATTGCTCCCACCCCCCCGACCTTCCCCCATGCTCCAGTAGGCATTGCATCCTGACAGTCCGATATAACGTTTGAGTGAGACAGATATCTCTGCGCAGGCGAACGATGGCGAGATTGTTACTTACTCAGTATAATTAGAACATCCATTCCGCAGAGGGGAAAACATTTAAAAGATAAAGAGTGTATTTAAAAATGAATCTTCCCCTCCGTGCAATTTTTTCATAATTATACTTTTAACAGCTTTTGGGCGACGGTGGAAGAGGCTACTTAAGAAAAATTAGGTGCTCCATTTGGAGAAGAATGATCCTTCAAGAGGAGGGGGATGTTGTCATTTTTCAGCAGCCTTGGATAGAAAAGAGCTTCCAGTTCTCCTTGTATCAGAACTATATTTTGCTTATCAGGTCCAGCGCTGGATATTTTAATTAAAAATGCCACGTAGGTCATTAAAGGTTGGCCATTTTTTTTCTCTCTCTCTCTTTGCTACACGTTTTCTGGAATTATTTCCAGAAGATATCGCTAACAGGAGAAATATTAGGAAAGAAAGACCTTCCTCCCAAATGCTCTTCCTAAAGCCAACCAGCTCGGTTCATTTGCAGAGTTTTCTCAGCTGCTAAGAGTGGGAAAGGGATGGTGTGAGTGTGTGTCTCTGTGTGTGTGTGAACATAAATCCTTGTGAGTCTGCCTCTCTGTGTATAAACGATGCAGGTCTCTTTGTCACCCTCATTGAAACGATAAGGGAGATTATTGCTTTACAAATACCGTAACCTTCCTGATAAAAAATAATAGCCATTCCCGCCTGAGACTGTTTTTAGCTTTGCTTTTATCAGGGACCTCTGAGGGGGGGGGGGAAACCCACCAAAAAAATGTGAACATAAACCACCCAGTAATGGAACTGAAGCTGGGCTCCTTAGTAGGTGTTCTCCTTGAACACAACACTTCATTAATTTAAACAACCGTAGACCGAAGGAGTCGAAAAAAGAAAAAGAAAAAAGAAAAAACCCAGCCGGCTTTAACAGTCACAAGTCCCTTTCTCCTCAGGCCAACCACAGAAGCAGCATCTGGATTTCATTCTGTGCTGGCAGACTGTCCAACCTCCTTTTGCCCAACGTCCCTGGAACTGAGTTCCTCGAAGGACTTTATTTAAGGTGACAGCTCCTCACACTTTGGTGTTCAGATCACCTCAAGTCGCCAAGATCGCCCTGAAAACGAGAGCGCTTCTGCCACAAATTCCAAATTTAGATTGACTGAGGTTGTCCTTAGGCCTCACGGATTGAAAACCCCGTGACAGCGGAGGCCTGCCAGGAACTTCAGAAACAACACTGGAGTTTGTAATGATGTCTAGGGAAGGAAAAGAGAGAGAGGAAAAAAAGAAAAGAAATCTGCAGGAACCACAAAGAATATTCTAAGTGGTAGGAAAGGATGTCAGGTTATGTTAGCGCCGGCGACAGTGTTAGAATATATGTGGAGCAATTCAGCACCAGTATCTCTGACCTGCGTTTCTGTTTTCTGTCACCGCACACAATTCCAGGCTTGTCTCGAATCCTGACAGTGTCTTCTCAGATCAAGTTATTGTCCAAAGAGCCACTCTACCCAATCATCGTCTTTTGTTGGAAAGCCTGGCCTTTTGTCTTGTACACACTTGATGTCTATTTAAAATCGGGATGGTGACGGCAGGATTCTGTTTGGCTGTCAAGAGATCATTGACAATATTAATACGTTGCCTCCTTGTCTCATTTTCTAAGCCACGACACCTCATCGCAGGTCTGATGCATTCATCAAAGGAGCACCACGATTTCCATAAACAGCTTCTATCCCAGGCGCTGAGGGGGGAGGGAAAAAAAAAGAAAAAGAAAAGCAGGATTGACTTTATGGATTGCTTTATCAGTCCCATCTGCCAAAGGAACTTGAGGAATGTTGTTAATAAAAGACAACTCGTGCTAATAAAAATACACTTCATGGTCTTTAAATTTTGATACTTAAAATCGACAGCCCTGGGTAGCCTCGTGGGGGGAAAAGAAACAGCGATAGCTTCAGCGTTTGTCATGAAAAGTCATTCTGGAAGATAAAAGCCCTGTTTTTCATGGATGGTGACTTCCAGAAAAAGAATGAGGGGATTTATCTATTTCTGATAACATGTTACCTTCTCAGCTGCTCATCCGTCAGTCTAATCTGTCTATTTCTTCCTTAATCTCTGAAGAATAGCAAATATGCACTGAAATGTGGAATTATATGCATATTATATTGTGCATATTATATATAATATAACCTCTCCCAAATTAGGTGTTTCCAAATACATTATTTTTCAAAATAGATTTGAACGTATGCTTTCAAAAGACACCTTTCAAAATATCTTCACACTTGTACATCAGGGATGGATTCTACTTACCTTTACTACTGATTCACAATGGGAAGCTTCTGCGCATGCGCATATCATCAATTATGACGTCCGGCTGGATGGGCGGAGCTTCCCACCACTTTTACTACCGGTTCTAAAGAACCGGACAGAACCGAGAGCAACCTACCATTGTTGTACATGTATGCTGAAAGGCAGCCCCCATTGAATTCAATTGATTACACTCAGTGCTCATTATCTTTCTTAAGTTGGGTATTTTCCTTTTTAAAAGCAGAAGGAATATGGATAGCTTAGCTGTGAATCTGGTAGGGTCAGATTAATTTGGAAGAGGCAAAATTTGAAAATATAGCTCACCCTGAAAAAGAAAAATTCAGTTGCAGTTATAAGACTTTTCAATTGAATTTATACCCTTTGTCATTTTTTTTTTGTCTCAAAAAAATATTCAATCTGAAATTTAAAAATGCTTAAGGATTAATTTAATTTTGTTGGCCTACATTTCAAAATCTGAATGAAGGAAAGAACACGGCTTTCCAGACTAATGAACAGATCAATCTAACATCCTCCTGATTTTGCCTGCCTTTGAACTTTACAATGAACTTTTAAAAATGCCAAAATGAACATTATTTTAGTATCTATTAATATATGATACTTTTATAAAGGCTTTTTAAAAAATATAAAGAGAGAGGCATATTTTGGAAGGGCGACATAATCAAATATTGATTTAAATAGAATTATTGTTAAATAGAATTATTATTAAGAGCCTTGGTGGCACAGCAGACTAAAGTGCTGTTAAGTAGCACCAGCTGCCTGCAATTACTGCAAGTTCAAATCTCACCAGGCTCAAGGTTGACTCAGCCTTCCATCCTTCTGAGGTAGGTAAAATGACGACCCGGATTGTGGGAGCAATAAGCTGACTTTGTATAAAAAAGAACACCGCTTAGGGGCCCCCAAAAGCCCTACTAAGCAGGTATATACAAAAGTATGAAGGCTATTGCTTAACGCATTGTAAGCCGCCCTGAGTCTCCGGAGGAGGGCGGCATATAAATTGAACAAACAAACAAACAAACAAACAAACAAATAGTGTTCTTTTTAAAATTCAGAAATAGGATAGAACAGATTTATAAAGAAATAGACATGAAATGTTTCTACCAAAGGCTCATTGGTAATGTTTGACCATCGAGTGCTAAGGCAAAAATCTTTCATGTGTTTTGATTCCAACTAGCATTCCAGTGATCAGAAATTATAGAAGTTGTAATCCAAACCTAATTCTATATTATATTTCTTTGAAACAGAACATGCAGATTTAGAATAGAATTTCACCTGAGTTTATGTTAATATATGTTGTATTTTAACAACAAGTTGGGTAAATATATGAATGAATATATTTTGCATTGATATTTTACTATGTGGTACAAGGGGACGTGGTGTCTCAGTAGCTAAGACGCTGAGCTTGTCGATCGAAAGGTCAGCAGTTCAACTGTTCGAATCTCTAGTGCCGCGTAACAGGTTGAGCTCCCGTTACTTGTCCCAGCTTCTGCCAACCTAGCAGTTCGAAACCAAGTAAAAAATGCAAGTAGAAAAATAGGGACCACTTTGGTGGGAAGGTAACAGCGCTCCATGCACCTTTGGCGTTGAGTCATGCCAGCCACATGACCACGGAGACATCTTTGGACAGCACTGGCTCTTCAGCTTAGAAACGGAGATGAGCACTGCCCCTAGAATCGGAAACGACTAGCACGCATGTGCAGGGAAACCTTTACCTTTACCTTACTATGTGGTACTATGTGATATATAATAATATGCGAGAGCTAATATATTTTCAGGGATCTCTGCAGGATGTGGCCCCAAAAAGCTAAGGAGTCAACCGTGACGGTGTGAACTTCCACCCATTTTTTTAGCCTGTGTCAAAGATGTGACACACCCAAAAAGAATGAACTGAGCTTTGATTGCAGCATTATGGCCACTGTATTGATTTATAGACACCCCTGTGCATTTTCATGCTTGTGGTCTACCCAAATAACCAGATTGCTAAAATTCTACCTAAAGTACATGATTGTTGATGTGTGATTTTGCTCTCTGAATTTGAGGGGAGCCATTGCGAAGTCAATTCAAAGTCAGATTGGATGTAAAGATGCAAAATAGACATATTTAGTATTGCCTGATGAAGTGACAACATCTAGTTGGCCTTGGCTGATCTCAAGGACCTAATTTGTTTTTGGAGTGATCTACCAGAGCTGTAGACATGTTTGAAATATACAGAAAACTATTTTAGTTTTTGTTTAATTTTTTTTTAATATCCTACAGGAATGTTATTCATGAAGTCGCCAGAAACTAAACTTGATTTGAAGGAAAGTTTGGTCTTTTAAAGGTTAAATTAAAAATGTGTGACAGATGTTCTATGTCAGGGGTCTCCAACCTTGGCAACTTTAAGACTTGTGGACTTTGTGAAAAGTGGCTTTGCTGGCTGAGGAATTCTGGGAGTTGAAGTCCACAAATCTTAAAGTTGCCAAGGTTGGAGAGCCCTGTTCTATGTTGTATGTTGTATTGTAACAAATATCCTGAACTCAGGTTAACGTGAGAGCATTGTTCTTTAAGTGACTTTGTTCTCTGCATGGATAATTCTTTCTTTCTTCTTCTTCTTCTTCTTTTTTTTTTGCAAAAAGATTTTTTTATTTTTATTTTTTTCAAACATACAAATTACATCTTTTCGGAACAGAGCTTCGGTCCGGTCATCAATTTGTTCAATTGCTCACATTTGCGAACTGGTAGGGAAAATAAGTGACTACCAGTTCTGGGAAAGAAGTATTTTCTTGTTCCTTTGCCTCAAAGATAAAACAGAAAACCTAATCTGGTCTAGCCCATAAGAGACTGAATACTCAAATACAAGATTGGAGGAAACTCAATTTTTATACTCATTGTTTTTATTCCTCTCCCCTGTAAGGGCTCACAATATACATATCACAGTATTTCTGCTTCTCTTTCTCTGCTGCAGGTGTTCTGGGGAAATGCCGCTATATCTACTATGGGAAGCATTCAGAAGGCAACCGATTCATTCGTGATGATCAGCTTTGAGACCAAAAGGTCTACATCGCCCTAGTTGTTGGCATGTGCTACCCAACACATCTTCCATTTGCATCTGCAGATCAACCCAAGTAGTGGTACGCACCGCACACCCACACAGATACCCACGGCGTTCAATTGGTCGAAGGGAAAGAAAGAGGAAGTGCAAATCAGAGTCCTCCAGTATCTCCTGCTGACTTTGCTGGGCCTGTCATAAAGCATCCTTCTGCTTGAGCGTGAGTAGACACATAGATTTTGACAGGATTGCCTCTAAGCAGGTTCCATCTACCCCGGTGACAGATGGCTGCAGGAAAGCACCAGATCTGACAGCAGGGACACCATGATGGATTGCCTGACCCAAATGTTGCTTACAAAAGAGCAAAAGGTCACACCTGGGTCTCGCTGAGCATGCTCAGACGGTCAGCCTGTTGAGTGTGAAATCTACACCACGTCTGTCGAGAAAGAATGGTGCAATTGGAGCAGTTAAAGGGCATCACTTCCTTATCCGACTTTATTTTCCACAAGAATTAATTTTTTCAGGTGGGCTTACGAAAAATGCGTGGAGAGCACGGCGGGGTGTGTGCTGCTTGCAGAGAAAAATAAATATGATTTAACTATAACATCTGGAAGAGTGGTTTCTGGAGGAAAAAAAATTTTGGGGGGGTGGGCAGTGTTGAAGCTTGACTGGAAGGAATTTGGGAAGTTAAAAATCTGCAGAACTAGTTATATCTCAACCTTCTGCCTTTGGTGAAGGTAACACCTGAGGATACTTAAGAGTCCAGGGGGGAGGTAAAAAAAAAAGTCAATGTTACCGCTTCATAAAAGACCCACCTCCATTTTACATACAAAGCCATCATCTAGGTGTGTGTGTGTGAATATATATATGTGTGTGTGTGTGTGTGTGTGTGTGTGTGTTAAGTTTTCGCGGGTGTGCATATGCAAAAAATTAAAATCTCGGGTGTTTTCCTGCGTCATTGTAAATAAGTTGGTTAAAATATTTAAAATCCTGGTTAAAATCCCAGCTTAAAATCTTCTAAAAATCCTTACAGAGCACTCTAGATCACTCTACCTCTGTAGGTAGGATTTTAGCTGAGGTTTTAAAGGACCTTTAAAGATTTGACCTTGCAGATTTTTAGAAGATTTTAAGCTGTGATTTTAACCAGGAATTTAAATATTTTAACCAACTTATTTACAATGACGCAGGAAAACACCCGAGATTTTAATTTTTTGCATATATATGTGTGTGTGTGTGTGTGTGTGTGCGTGTGTGTGTGTGTAAAAAGTTAAAATCTCGGGTGTTTTCCCACGTCATTATAAGTTTGTTAGTTAAAATGTTTAAAATCCTGGCTAAGATCACAGCTCAGAATCCTCTAAATTCCCAAACAATCCCCTTTTTAAGGTCTTTCAAAAACTCTGGCTGAAATCCTAACCAACACTTGAAAGTTAGGCAACGTTTCAACAAGCTTTCTACCTTGTCGTCTTCGGGCCTTTATTATCAGTTTAGAAGCTGTGGGTCATGCTTCATTATACTAGCTGCAGCCTGAATGCGTGTTAATGGTCCAGTTTTCTCTGGCTCCCTATTACCAACTGTCAACTGCAAAGAGGTAAGAATTCTAGTAGGCATCACAGCACCATTGGTTGCCTGTTGAGATCTTAGCATATTTTCTGGCTTGGTTCTCTCTCTCTCTCCCTGTTGCTAGCTATCAACTGCAAAGAGGAAAGGGTTCTTGTATGCATTACAACACCACTGGTTGCCTGTTGGGATCTCTGCCTATCCTCTGATGTTAAAATTCGAGTTTCCCTCAGTGCAGGTTTCCAAATACTTGATAACCTAGAGGCGTCATCTCGTCTATTCATATTGTGTGGCCTCTTTTCAATTTCGATAGCCTCCCTAATTATTCTCTTATTAAGATGTTCCTCTTTTACCACTGTTCTAGCCTTGTTGAAATCTATATTATGTCCTGTGGCCTTCATGTGTTGTACCAAAGAAGAAGTTTGCTCTTCCTTTTTCACTGCATTTTTATGTTCTTCTAAACGCACACTTATTCGTCTATTCGTCTGTCCAATATAAGATGACTGACAGGAAGTACATGGTATTTCGTATATTCCTTGATTTTCCAGCTCAATTTTATCTTTGGGGTTTCTCAACATCATTGATATTTTTCTATCTATGCGGAACACAGTTTTTATTTTTTGTTTCTGTAGTATCTTGCTAATTTTATCGGTGGTTCCTTTTATATAGGGCAGGATGGCTTTTCCCATCTTTTGTTCTTCTTCTTGGGTTTCTGTCTGTCCTGATGTCCCTTGTCGAATTATACTTTTAATTTTATTTTCGTGGAACCCATTTGCTATTAATACCTCTGTGAGAGTCTGAAGCTCTGTTTGTACGTGTGCCTCATCTGCTAGACGTTTAGTTCTAGTGATTAAAGTTTTTGCTACTGAATTTATTTGTGAGGGATGATGGTGTGAGTGTGCGTTTAGGTATCTATTTGTGTGTGTCTTCTTTTGGTAGATACTATGTCCTAGGGTGCCATCAGTTCTCTTATATATTAATACATCTAAGAATGGGAGTTGATTTTCAATCTATATATATATAGATAAAATATAGATAAAAATCTTGTTTACGTAGGAACAATCTAAGCAAAATTGCTGTTAGGAAACCATGTATCTTTGCCAGGTGTCCACTGTTTGAGCGGACAGTCCGCTTTTTTCACTTATGTTCACTATTTTTTTTTCACAAAATAGTGGACTTTTTTTTATTCAAAAGCTTTATGATGAAATGGTACGTAATCTAAAGCTGTACAGTCTAAGAGAATAAGGATAGAAGAATCACGTTTTGTCTTTTTTTTCATAAGTTAGAATGAGACAAAGATCGAATATCCATTGAACTCGATTGTCCGAAAAAATTAATGATGAGATTAAAATAAAAATATATTATAAAATTATGTACAGTTCACATTTTTAAAATGTATTGTAGCTTGTGTTGACTGACCTAAAATGGCGTCGAGTGATGAGAGTGACAGCGGCGAGATTTCAAATTCTTTAAAACGAAAGAGAGGAGTGTACAAATACACCAAAGACTGGGAAGCTACTTTTGCATGGATTACCAACAACGAAACCAACAGAACAAATACGACGGCCTACTGTAAATTGTGTCAGAAATCGTTCACAATTGAATATAATGGTATAAAAGCTGTCACACAGCATGCAAGCACAAAAAATCATTTAGATAAGGAGAAAATAGCTTCCAGCAACAAGCGAATCAATTCGTTTTTCATTGTTAAAGACTCCTCTTTCAGTGAGAAAGTGACTGTAGCTGAAATAGCTGAAACTTACCACGGGATCAAACACCATATTTCTTTCCTGGCTCAAGATTGCGGTATTAAGTTAATGAAGTAAATTTTTGATGATTCAGAAATTGTAAAAAGGATGTCTTGTGGAAGAACCAAATCATCAGCTATTGTCAATGAGGTTTTGTATCCTTTTTCTATTGAGTTGGTTTTCAATGATCTTAAAACTGGAATTCCATTTTCTCTCTCCACTGACGCATCAAACAAGGGAAATCGCAAAATGTATCCCGTTGTTGCACAATATTTTACTTGTGAAGAAGGACTGTGTGTGAAAATTTTAGACTTTTATGAGGATTCTTTTGAAGATTCTACATCAATAAAAAATCAGCTGTGTCGAGTTCTTAGTGATAACGAATTGGAAATAAATAATGTTTTAGCTTACTCAGCAGATAATGTATCGGTCAATTATTATTATTTTTTTTAATTTGATTTATATGCCGCCCTTCTCCGGAGACTCAGGGCGGCTTACAATGCGTTAAGCAATAGCCTTCATTCTTTTGTATATTTTATACAAAGTCAGCTTATTGCCCCCACAAACTGGGTCCTCATTTCACCTACCTTAGAAAGGATGGAAGGCTGAGTCAACCTTGAGCCTTGGAGAGATTCGAACCAGCAGAAATTGCAGGCAGCTGTGTTAATAACAGGGTGCACTAAACCACTGTACTATCAAGGCTTTATGGAGTGAACAAATCTGTTTACCAAAAATTAATGCTGGAAAATGACATAATTGTAGCTGCTCATTGCAATAATCACATTTTACACAACAGCGCAAAAAATGCATTAAAGCAGTTATCTTTTGATATCAAAAATGTAGTGCTGAAGATTTTTGCCGAATTTTCGAATTCTGCAAAGAAACGAGAAACGTTGAAATCATTTTTTGAGTTTTGCGAGTCAGAATTCCATGAAGTTTTGCACCATGTCCCAACACGTTGGGTAAGTTTGTTTAAAGCGGTCGAAAGACTTCTTTTAAACTGGATACCTCTAAAATCGTATTTTATTTCTCTTGGATCTGATGAGTGCCATAAGGTTATCTGGAACCTTATTTCGGATCAGGAAAATGAACTCGCAAAGGACGATGAACCAACAATTTCAGAATTGTATTTATATTTCACACACTTCTTCATGTCAATAATGCAAGACACCCTACTGAAGCTGGAAAGCAAGAAAATTCTTGCATGTGATCTTCACATTATCATGTGTAAGCTGCGTGATTCTTTGCAAAAAAAAATACAATGAGCAGTTTTTTGGAATGAAAGTTTTATTTGCCTTACGTAAAAAACATTTGCCTGAGAATGCCATGCAAAAGTTCAAGAAAGAAGCCATCAACGTGTATCAAAGAGCCATTGCATACCTAGAAAAGTGGTATAATTTCACCGATTCAGTAGATGAGACGCTAAATTGTTTCAATCTAATTGATCGCAATAATCCTCCAACTTTAGAAGAAATAACCATCTGGTTATTATCACCATGGCGAGAAGAACTTCCACCCAACACTCTCTTCAATGAAATTTCTGCCTTAGAAGAAGTTTATGTTCATCTGCAGGGGGATTCATCCCTTGATAAGTGGACGTACTTTTTCAAGAAAGAGCCAGCTCTGAGTTTACTGAAACTGTTCCAGTATTGTGCATCAATTCCGGTATCAAATGCAAACGTTGAACGAATTTTCAGCCTCATGGGAAATTTGTGGACTGACGAACGTAACCAACTGCTTGTACCATCAGTTCGAAGTGAACTTTGTATATTTTTTAATATTTCTCAACATTGTACTGAAATTAAAGAATTATTCCTTAAACACAAAGAATTGATCAAAGCTGCGCAGTCAAATAAAAAATACACATGACAGCAAAGTAAAATGTAATTTAATATTTTACATATTATTATATTTGATGTTTTGAATTTTAAGTAAAGTTTTGAAGTGATTATTTTAATACATGTTAAAATGTTTGTAAGAAAATATATAATTTAACTGTAAAAAATTTTTTTATTTTTTTACTACTTAATCCCCCCCGCCCCCCTTGTCCACTATTTTTTGGAAGCAGACCTGGCAACCCCAAAACCATGAGGTTTGTCAAATCACACACAAGAAGTCTTGGCACCCTGCTATTTTCCTCCTAGTGACTTCATGGCCTTCTGAATTTTTCTGGAATTGCAGGGAACACGTGATAAATTTAGTGTGTTTAATATTGTTAGATGGTACCACAAGTGAGAACTGGAGGAGAGTAAACTAAGTGCTTTCAACCTCCATCCATAGCTTTACTCTGATACCTAATTGTGTCCTTAGTGTGCATCCTAAACGGAGCATGTGAGTATATGTATGTTGACAGTTGGAGTTCCTCAGAGTGAGATCCAAGCTGGAAATGAGGAATTTCCTGACAGTGAGTACTATGAACTAATGGAACAGCTTACATTCCAGAGCTGTGAGTGCTCCATTACTGGAACTTTTCAAGAAAAGATAGGACACCATTTGTCCAGGATGGTACAACTCGGGGGTGGTATTCACTTACCTTCGCTACCCGTTTGACGCACAGAGCGTCAAAAACAGGATGTGATGATGTCCGGGTGGGTGGGTAGAGCCTCCCGCAGCTGCTGCTACCGGTTTGCCCAAACCGGGGAGAATCACCTGAATACCACCACTGATACAACTATTTGTCCAGGATGGTATAAGGACTTCTGCTTTAAGTTCATGGGTTCTCTCCAACCCTATGAATCTACCCTGTTTCCTCAAAAATAAGACATCCCCTGATAATAAGCCCAATCGGGCTTATGAGCGCATCTGCTAAAATAAGCCTCCCCCCGAAAATAAGCCCTCCCCGAAAATATTTAAACGCAGAGCTGGAACTCAGGTAAGACGGCAAGAGGAGCCCCATCTTGCTCCATGTGCCCCAAAATAATAAGACCTCACCCAAAATAAGGCCAAACGCTTATTTTTGGATTCAAAAAAAATATAAGACAGGGTCTTATTTTCAGGGAAACACAGTATGATTAGGTCAAGGTTCATCTTGTTCCACCATATTGCTTCTCTCTATGTCCCACCAGATGCCTCTGGGATGGGTCTATGACAACTCGCCGTGGCAAGTTGCTGCAGCCAACTCACCACCGGCCAACTTGCCACCGGACAAGAATTACACTAATATCAAAGAAATAGTTGAATAGAATCGGTAAAGAAAAGATGCCAAAGGAGGGACAAAATGAAAAGCAAATGACAAAAATTAAAAACCAATTTTAAAATTATTTTAGATAGAATAGATAGATAGATAGAATTCTTTATCGTCCAAGTGTGATTGGACATACAAGGAATTTGTCTTTGGTGCATATGCTCTCAGTGTACATAAAAAGAAAAGTTACATTTGTCAAGAATCATAAGGTACAACACTTAATGATAGTCATGGGAACAAATAAGCAATCAAATCATATTAGGAAACAGTCAATATAAATCGTAAGGATACCAGCAACAAGGTTACAGTCATATAGTCATAAGTGGGAGGAGATGGGTGATAGGAATGATGAGAAGATTAATAGTAATGCAGACTTAATTACTAGTTTGTCAGTGTTGAGGGAATTATTTGTTTAGCAGAGTGATGGCATTCGGGAAAAAACTGTTCTTGTGTCTAATTGTTCTGGTGTGCAGTGCTCTATAGAGTCTTTTGAGGGTAGGAGTTGAAACAATTTATATCCAGGATGCAAGAGATGTAAATATTTTACATTAAATATTTTACATTTACATTAAATAGGTAAATATTTTCACAGCCCTCTTTTTGACTCATGCAGTATACAGGTCCTCAATGGAAAACAGATTGGTAGTAATTGTTTTTTCTGCAGTACTAATTATCCTCTGAAGTCTGTGTCTGTCTTATTTTAAATAATTAAATTGAATTGTTGAACTGTCCCACCGTGAGTTGTCCCATGGCGAGTTGGCCACAGCGAATTGGCCATAGGAAATTGACCGTGGCCAATTGGCCATGGCGAATTGGCTGCAGCGAGTTGTCCCATTCCTCTATGGGATCTTCAAAAGGAGAAGAAGGAGATGTATCCCACTCATTTTCCCACTGCAACTGCAACTGGTTTGGGACCAGGTTATCTGAGGGACCGTCTCTTGCCAGTCACATCTATCCGACCCATCAGAGTGGGGAGGCAGGGAATGCTGCGGGTCCTATCCCTGAGGGAGATACACCTGGTGAGACCTAGAAAGGCCTTCTCTGTGGTGGCTCCCTCTCTCTGGAACATCATTCTCCCAGAGATTAAAATGGCCCCCACTCTAATACTCTTCCGGAAGGCGCTGAAGACCTGGTTCTGCCAGCGGGCCTGGGGAACCCAGAGTGGGATGGAGCCCATTCAATGGCTAATGTGATCTGTTGTCACCGGGGCAGGAGATGCATGTGGGTGTTGTGACCTAGGCTTACTGAGTGTTGTGTTATGACCTAGGCTTACAATACACAATTAGTCCCCAAAAAACCTATTTTATTATAACAGCTGAGAATTACGTTCATTCCAAGCTGAGTCCCAATTAGTCGCAAAACAAGTCCTTCGGAAGAAGTCCTTCGGGACAATCACCAACCGTTACCTTCTTTGACACCCTGCCAAAGGCCTTACTTGGCAAAGCCCCATGAAGTTCAGAAACAAACAAGAGATGCCGACTGGAAACAGAGTTAGCAACATTGCTCTCCTACAAAAGGGCAAGTGCCTTTGTTTCTTTTTTAAGACTTATGGGAGGAGCCAATCATCTCCTGGCCTTACTCCCGAGTCGTCCCTTTTGCTTTAGATGCTCTTGCCTTCTGGCAGCTCTGCGCATGTGTGCACTAGGAACAGGCTTCTCCTGTTCCTCTGCCTCTCTTCTGTCTGACTCTGGGGGCTCCGGAGTCCGCGCATCACTCCCAGATGGCCCTGGCCCCATATCTGCCTTCGACGCAGAGCCCTCGTCTGGGCCTTTTTTAAAAAAAAATTAATTTTTTTTTATTTGATTTATATGCCGCCCTTCTCCGGAGACTCAGGGCGGCTTACAATGCGTTAAGCAATAGCCTTCATACTTTTGTATATTTATACAAAGTCAGCTTATTGCCCCCACAAACTGAGTCCTCATTTCACCTACCTTAGAAAGGATGGAAGGCTGAGTCAACCTTGAGCCTTGGAGAGATTCAGCAATAATTGCAGGCAGCTGTGTTAATAACAGGGTGCTTAGACCACTGTACTATCAAGGGCCTTCCCCAGACTCCAGGACTGGCCCATGTTCCACCCCAGCCTCCTCACTGTCCGACTCCGCTGCCAGCTCCACAGGCTGCTGGCGGATCACAACAGGTGGGGGGTGATTTTATTACATTAATTAATTTGATTTTTTATTAGTTTCACTGTTTTTAAATGTGGTTTTTATATTCTGTAAGGCGCCTTGAGTCACCATGGGCGAATAGGCAGCAATATAAATTTAATAAATAAATATTAAAGAGCCACGGTGCCTCCAACATAACAATGAATTGTCAAGACCAATAGCTCCTGGTGAGTCTGTTCATCATAAATTTAGCCATTTCCTTTTCAAAACCAAACAAATTACCCATGTAATGAATTTCACAGTTGAACTATGCACTATTTGAAGAAATGCTTTGTGTTGGCTGTCCTAAATCTTCGAATCGGTTTCGTTAGATGCCCTTGGTCCTTGCATATTGAAAAAAAAAATGAAAAAAAACTCTTCCCTGTCCTCTTCCTTTACACATGCCCCTTGACCGTGTCCCTACTCAGTTGCCTCTCCCCGCAAGCTAAATCCTCCACGTGGAAGCTTTTTATGCAATTGATTAGAAAGGAATTGCCTTGTAATTGAGTTTAATGACCAATTAATTGATCTTAAATAAGATATCCATGAGTTGAGTCAAGAACAGCCAGAAGAATCTGCTTTGAAAACTGGTTAATGGAGATTAAATTTAGGCTGAGATTCAGCATTAGAGGATACCAACTCTGGAACAGTAATGCTTACAGGATGGATTGGAGGAAGTTATAAACACTCAAGCAAACTGTAAGTCATGATTATTTACATTTCATTGGTGATTTTTGCTGCATAAGTACACATTTTGGTTCAGAATGGAACAACTTGCCATCTTAACTTCTGTGTTCTCTTGTTTTCCAATTTAACTTGATCGTTACATTCATCAACCTCTACTTCTGCATCAGTGTTTGAAGTTTCAGCTCAAATGATTATCAATTAAACCAGGATGTTTAATTAGTGTTATTCAGTGGTGAAATCCAATTTTTTTTTACTACCGGTTCTGTGGGTGTGGTTGGTGGGTGTGGCAGGGGAAAGATATTGCAAAATCTCCATTCCCATCCCATTCTGGGGCCAGCCAGAGGTGATATTTGCTGGTTCTTTGAACTACTCAAAATTTCCACTACCGGTTCTCTGAACTGCTCAAAATTTCCACTACCGGTTCTCTGAACTGCTCAAAATTTCCACTACTGGTTCTCCAGAACCTGTCAGAACCTGCTGGATTTCACCCCTGGTGTTATTGCATTCTAGCCAAGAGCACAATGCTCTTGGCTACAGCCATTATCTCCTCCCAAACTATAAACAGATCAATGTACCTTCTTGGTTTTTTTCCATGTTCCATGTCTGATCCCATTCCCTCTCAATTTGATGTTGCCTAAGGTGTTATTTTGTAGTCATTTCATCTTCCATTGTGTTGAGCTTTCCTGGGCTCATACTTCTTACATTCGTGTTTCTACTATAATTCTCTTTGCGGCTTTAAATTTTTGTTTCCCCGAATGGCAACAACAGCCACTAGATGTCCTGAAGGCTTTAATCCAGCCGTGTCATAAACACCATTAGTACTTCGAAAGTTCCTCAGCATTTCCTCCGTGGCATGTTGAGTGCATCCAACCCAAGGGGCCAATCATCCAGCACAACATTGTTGATCATTTTATATTTTTTTTATCTATGTGGTTTTCTTGGGAATGTCTGAAAGTCAAGTCATGGCAACTGGGCTTCTTTTCTTTCTTTCTTTCTTTCTTTTTTTTAAATCTTTATTAAATATTTACAGTAAAATTAACACATAATAATGATTGGGAAACAATATAAGAAATGAAATGTAGGAACACATAAACACAAGACTAAAAGGAAACAACAAACATGACTAACCGAGAGTTAAACTCACTCTAATATCATCTTAACCAAACATTTCAATACAATCAAGTTCTTTCAATTATCTACAAAACAATTGGCCTGCTTTTTCCAAAATTATAAAGAATTATATAGCCTATTAAGTATCTATTTAATCTAATAAGACGATTTTATCACCCTAGGTTTAACCTTTTTTTAAGCCAGACAAAGCATCTGTCCCAACTTTTATTATATATTGATTATCTTTTAATATATATGTTAACTTGTCCATCTCAGCACATCAAAGAATCTTGTTTATTATCAGATGGTCAGGGGGTGTATCTGCATCTTTCCAGAGTTGGGCAAATGCCATTCTCGCCGCTGTTGAGACATGGACAAATATGTACCAATCCTTGTTGTCAATGTGGTTCGGTCTTATTCCTAGTAAGTAGAGGTCTGGGTGAAGGGGAAAGCTCACACCTGTTATTTCCAGCAGCCACTGCTGGGCTTCTTTTCTTGTTGGTCTGAGATGTTTCACTACCCATCCAAGCAGCTGTCAATGTTCTGACTGACGAACCCAACTAAAGCAAGCACGGCCAAGACAATCCAATCACTTAATGCAAAATTTTATTGAGTACATTATATCGGCAAAGATGAGGGCAAAACCAGATCTAACAATTTTCCGCGCAAACCCATATAATTAAAATTCAGATTCTCTCCCCCCGCCCCCTGGTTAGACCAGATCACATTGTCCAATGAGGTCTCCTGGTATTGTTATGAGAAAGTCTTTTGGCTCTGGTAAACACCTGCTGAAACATCCTTGGTTCTCAAAGCTGGCATTTTGATGTCTGGAACCTCCCCTCATAGTTCACTGGCAAGCTGAGAAGCGATAATAGTTGCAGCAGCAAAAATGTCTTTTGATGCTTTGACAGCAGCTTCTTCGTCTGAACTAGTTGATTAGGGGAATCTGAGTAGGCAGAAAGTCGTTGGAATGTACCAACTCCTAAAACACTTAGGGGTCATTAAGTGGGTCCTTCTTGGTGAGAAACTAGAAAAACTAGTGGAAAATCCTTCACTCGGTAGAGCTGGAGGCCTCAGACATAATTTGTTCTCCATTTTTTTTTATGGTGCTCTCTCATCAATCCTTGGAAAGTTCAAGACCACTTCACAGGTTTACTAAGGAAGCCACACTTAATGACCCCTAAGAATGTTAGCAGTTGGTACATTCCAACTACTCTCTGCCTACTCAGATTCCCCCTAACCAACAGGTTCAGACTGAAGAAGCTGCTTGGATAGGCAGCAAAACATCTCAAACCAACAAGAAAAGATATATATTCTCTTTTAATTTTTAATAATTCATTCTTTATCCTAGTATATTTAAACATGTTCGGGGATGCCTTTCTTCCATTTCATCTTTTTTGTTTTACAGCCATCTTTCTTCTCTTTCTCTTTCTCTTTCTCTCCCTCCCTTCTTTTATCCTTCCTACCTTCCTCTTCCCTCCTCTCCTACTCCTTCTCTCCTTCCCCTTCCTTTCTCCCCCTACTCCTTTCTTCCCCCCTATCTAACCTTCTCTCCTACTCTTATTTCCCCTCCCTTTCTTCCTCTCCTCTTCCCTTTCTTCTATTCCTTGGAAGAGTAAATCTCTGGTCCCAGTGATCGACCCAAATTCATTCTCATATTCTTCACTCATCCTCCTAGGAACAGACACAGAGATGGTATTCAGCTGGTTCGTACCGATTCGGGCAAACCGGTAGCGGTGACTGTGGGTGCCACCCACCCACCCACCTGGATGTAATGCCGTCGTATTTAGCCATGTTTTTGAGGCCAGGAGCATGCGTGGAAGGCGTGCATATGAGCAAAGCACATGCGTGGAAGGCCAGGCGCATGCGTGAAAGGCGCGTGCACACGTGAAGCAAGCATGCACATGTGAGGCGAACCTGTGGTGTGGAACCCACTGCTGAACACACATACACACACACCCGAGTCACCCCCAAGAACAGCCCCATTACCATGATGAAGTAGCACAGCAGAACCTGGGGAAGGGAGCCCATTTCATTCTCTATTTCACAGTTTTTCTCTGTGGGCTTCTTGTTTTATTGCAAGCTGCACTGATGACATATTGTCAGCGGGGAGGGAAAGAAAAGAAAAAAACCAAAACAAAGATTCTTTGAATGACAGCACACAATCCGGTGACTTCCTTTTGAAAGTGTGTGGGGGGGGGGAATGAATGATGGGGTTGAGATTATGCTGCTGGTCCACTTGCAGCAAAAACAATTTATGTAGCTGCGGTGAAGCACAGCAGAGATAAAGATTCATACCAACCTGCCTGGTTTGAATGATACATGCCAATCATAAAATTAGTTTTCCCTTCTTTTCGGGACTATCGTTTCCCCTGGGGGGGGGGAAAATGATCTCCCTCGCATTTTGCTTTGCCTTATTGTGATGAAGGGGGATAGGAGTAAATACGACATTTAATAGAGCTCATCGAAGATTGGCATTGTTCCTAACCCTTGCTTCCCCACGAATCTGTCACTTCAAGCTTGAAGATAGTATTTCCGGGAGCTGAGTAACATTGATGGCATTGCCAGAGAAGAAGAATATTCTAACGATAGGAGCCCATTTGCCTGCTCAAAATTGTGTTCTTGGGCCACTGATTCATGATTAAGAAAATAATTGGATCTACAGACTTTAAAACTTGAAATCTTGTGTCTAGATTACACAGAATAACAGAGTTGGAAGGGATCTTGTAGGTCTTCTAGTCCATTGGCCTGCTCAAGCAGGAGACTCTATACCAGTGTTGGGGAACGAAGTGCTGAAATGGGAGCACTGGAAACCAGAAGAGCAGCTCCCTGGCATGCATGTGAATGCCGGGAAACTGAGCTTCCGGTTTCCGGTGTGTGCATGCATGCCAGTCACCTGGCCTTCTGGTTTCTGGCTCGCATACACACGGGAAGACCAGCTGGCTGACGCACATGCATGCACCGGAAATGGGAAGTTCAGCTTCCCAGTGCGTGCATGCACGCCAGGGAGCTGATCTTCCGGTTTCTGGCACTCTGACGCATGCAAAGACCAGCTGGGCGGCGCACAAATGCACGCCAAAAACTGGAAGAGCAACGGGCGATGGCTGGTGTGCCCACAGAGATGGCTCTGTGTGCCACTCCCAACACATGTGCTATAGGTTCACCATCATGGCTCTATACCATTTCTGCCAAGTGACTGTCCAGTCTCTTCTTGAAAGTCTCTAGTGATGGAGCACCCACAACTTCTGCAGGCAAGCTGTTCCATTGGTTGACTATTCTCACTGTTGGAAAATTTCTCCTTATTTCTAGGTTGAATCTTCCCTTGATCAGTTTTCATCCATTGTTCATTGTCTTGCCTTCTGGTGCTGTGGGAAATAGGTTGTTCCCCCTTCTTTCTGTGGCAGCCCCTCAAATATTGGAACACAGCTATCATGTTTCCCCTGGTCCTTCTCTTACCTAGCCTAGCCATGCCCAGTTCCTGCAACCGTTCTTCCTATGTTTTAGCCCCAGGGGCCTCTAATCATCCTTCTCTGCACTCTTTCCAAAGTTTCGACAGCTTTGTTCCTTATGCCATCTGCCTTGCAAATTGGCAGGATTCTTTTTGACAATTTTCTTGGTTTTTTTCTTTGGAAAACATTTCTCATCCAAGAAGCTTCTTCGGTTCTAACTTCCCTTTGAAAAGGTTTCACTTCTCATCCAAGAAGCTTCTTCGGTTCTAACTTCCCTTTGAAAAAGTTTCGCTTCTCATCCAAGAAGCTTCTTCAGTTCAAAGGTGAAAAACTAAAGAAGTCCAGTTGTCCCAAAGATATTTTACAAAAAGCACATTTGGGACATCCATGGCCTGGAGGATTGATAATCTCCATAAACATAATGTCAAATGGTTATGTCTACATCTGTGGTCAGAACTGGACCAACCAGCACAACATCACAATTATCACTATGCAAAGGCAAATGAGGAATCTAGTGATTACATACGAAATATGGGTAGTGTGAAGTTTCCAAAAGATGCCCTAATTAATTCATGAGCCATGAGCCAAACTTCAAAAGAAATAACAGTCTTTTATTAGAAGCACCATTTCGGCAATATTTGGATGCAGTTAGAACTAATCCCATGTAGATTTACATTCCCCTATGACCCTGTCTCTCCCCTCCTCCCTGGCCATGTCATAAATCACATTCTCCAATTAACCACTTTGGCTATCTGTGAAATCCAACACCCTCCTACTGATTGCGGTAAGAAAGCATGTATGGAATGTAGTTTCAGTTAGGGAAATCAATCAGCTCTATCAGTTCTCCTTCCCTCCTGCTCATGGCAACTTGAAAGCTTTGCAAGTTGACAGATAGCTTTCAACTTACGACAGCTCATTTAGTGACTGCTAAAAGTTACAACGCCACTGAAAAAAAGTGGCTTATGACCATTTTTCCACACTTAGGCAGCATCCTCATGATCATGTGATCAAAATTCGGATGCTTGTCGACTGGTTCATAATTATGACCATCGCTATCCTGGGGTCACATGATCCCCTTTTGCAACCTTTTGATAAGCAAAGTCAACGGGAGAAGCCAGATTCACTTACCAACCGGGTTACTATCTTATCAACTGCAGCGGTTCACTTAACAACAGTAGCCAGAAAGGTCGTAAAATGGGAGCCAAACCAATGACTCACTTAACAACAGAAATGTTTCCAGCTCAGTTGTGGTCCTAAATCGAGGACTATCTATACGCGACTTAATGCTGGCTCTTTATGATCCAGATCCAGATCAGGAGGCCTAGCTTCGTTTGAAAGCAGCTCAGCTACATGAAATGACAGATCCTTGGCAGGTTGCAGACTTATTTCACTTAGGGAAATTGTGAAGAAATAATAGACTGGATGGCTGCAAACTCTAAAGCCACTCAATTCAGCTCTCATGAAGGCAACAATTGTGCCGCCACGAAGTCATTCTGACTGCTTACAGCATTTATGGCAATTTTACAAAAGGACGGTCAGTTATATTTGGTGACTTTTAGGGTGATTAACTCTTGGCAGGCATTAGGGGACTGAAATTAGACTCCTGGACACTTTTCTCAGAAAAGGGAAGAAAAGTGCTTCTGACAAATGCCAGCTCTGAAACTCTTCAACGTTCCTTCTGGTTCCCTTTGCTTGAAAACCGTTCCAGCCTGCTAAGAAACTCTGCCATGACCTGCACAACACTTCCATGATCAAGATTTTATTAATAGTCCGGGCAATTTTTCTTCTTCTCCAAATTAGTAACTCATCAACAAAGCAGGACAAGAAGCAACAGATGTGTCAGGTCCGTTTTGGTGGGAGGAAAGGAGGGATCTCAGAAGTGGTATTCGGCCAGTTCAGATTGGTTTGGGAAAACCAGTAATGGCAACCTGCGGGTGCCACCCCACCCAGGCGTTATGCCATCCTATTGAACCACATTTTCTAAGCCACGTGTATGCGTGCAAGCCACGTGCACTCAAATTTTCGGTGCATGGCGAACCACTGCTAAAATCATGTGAAACCCACCTCTGAGTGATCTGTATATGAAGTTTTGGTTTCCTGCATTACTGTGCTGATGTTCTGTCCCCGTCTCACACATGCACCCCCACAGACAGGCAACAGTTAAAGAACTCAGCTGACAACAGTTTATCTTGTATCAGAATTGGCAGCAACCCAGTGGCTGGATGCCAGGTATTCTTTACTCACGAGGGGGGAGTTTCTCCCTTCGTCCAGGAACAAAGCCAATACACAATAATCCACAAAGTCCAGTAAATGCAAAGAAGGTCATCTGATATCCGTTTTTTGCTTGTCATAGAGCTGATCCGGCCACCACACCCTCTTTTATACCCTGTGGGGTGTTGTCCAATGACTCAGCCTAATCCCTGGCACGCCTCTTCTTCTGTTGCGCATGCTTATCTCTGCGACGCTGCCGAGGATCCAGCCAAGACTCATCTTCCTCATTACTGTCCACCTGTGGCTGCGTGGACGTGCTTGGCCCCGGGCCTATCTCTTGACCTTCGGCAGACACTGAAGGCATTGCCAGAGAGGAGGGTCCTGGAGAGGAAGGCCTTGCCAACTCCTCTCCTTCACTCTTGGAGTCCTCTCCTGCCGATAACACAGGCTCAGGTAACGGAGCCACAACAGCTAATCTCTATATGAAGCTTCTCTTTCTGTTTCTTGTATTGCTGTGTTAATCTCTATATGAAGTTTCTGTTTCCTTGCAATGATGTAGTGTGGGAGAGGTTTGGTTAGCATTGCTTTAAACAGCTGGTTTTAAGTGAGAAGCTTCAGTTCTTGCCTAGATCTCTTGTTATCACAAACCTTCCAATAAAAGCTCCTTTTGGAACCACTGCAGTTTCAAGAGTCCTGCTTTCTTCAAGAGTCCAGTTTCAAGAATCCTGCGCAGAAGTGGTAGGAAAGGTAAGTGAATCCCACCTCTGAGGAGACCCTACACCATTTCTGACAGAGGGCAATCCACTCTCTTCTTGAAAGCCTCCAGTGATGAAGCTCCCACAATTTCTGAAGGCAAGTTCTGTTCCATTGGTTGATTGTTCTCACTGCCAGAAAGTTCCTCCTTATTTCTAGGTCGAATCTCTCCTTGGTCAGTTTCCATCCATCATTCCTTGTCTGGCCTACAGGTGCCTTGAAAAAGAGCTTGACCCCTTCCTCTCTGTGGCAGCCCCTCAAATATTGGAAGACTGCTATCATGTCTCCCCTGGTTCTTCTCTTCACTAGACTAGCCATGCCCAGTTCCTGCAACCATTCATTATATGTTTTAGTCTCCAGTCCCCTAATCATCCTGGTTGCTTTGATGGGAGGGAGGCTCTGCAGCTGTCCTTCCTCTGCCTGTACCTGGGTGTGCTTGCACATGCACATCAGGAAGGGGGGGGGGATGGATTTGTTTATATTCATATTCCCTCTTTTAACCCTTTTGTCTAATGGCTTCTTTCTCCTGGCTGTCATCAAGAAGCCAATCTTTGAGGGATATAAAACACTCCCGGAATGACCTCTGCACCCAAAAGAAATAAGCAGTTTGCTGGTGTGATGTAAGGCCCATCGAGAATGACAAACTCAAGGATTTTTCTCCCCTTCCGCCAAGATTATTTTTCCTGCCATTTCTCATCTTGTGCCTGCAGGCTGCTGACTCTGATTCATGAGATGAGGGAGGGAGAACCTTTTGAAGCTTTGGTGATCCACTTGTCCTTATCCTATTGCCCAGAGCTGCACCTCCGAGGGAGGGATCATAAATTTATCCTGGGCTTCTTTAATAACCTCGCTGCTTTATTTAGCCCTCTGACACCCCCTGCTGCAGTGAATTCTGGCTCTGCCTTGTACAGAACAGTATTCCTGAAAGGCAGGGAGTTCTTGGCTCACATTTATATGATGGCCAAAGGGTGTAAAAAAATAAAAGAAAGACCGGGGCATCTCAGTTCCGAAGAAAAGCCATGGTTCTTTCTAAATAGGCGACCTCTATATCGGGAAGCTGAGCTTGTCAATCAAAAGGTCGGCAGTTCAGCAGTTTGAATCCCTAGTGCCACGTAACAGCGTGAGCTCCTGTTACTTGTACCAGCTTCTGCCAACCTAGCAGTTCAAAAGCACATAAAAAATGCAAGTAGAAAAATAGGGATCACTTTGATGGGAAGCAGGGGTGAAATGCTACCGGTTCGGATCGGTTCACCCAAACCGGTAGTAATAAAAGCAAATGGTGATCATGTGACCGTAGGATGCTGCAACCATCATAACAACATGCCAGTTACCAAGCATCTGAATTTGATCACATGACCGAGAGGATGCCCCGATAGTTGTAGACCGGTCCTTGGTCGCTTTTTTTTTTTTTAGCAGTGTTGTAACATGAATTCCTATTAAGACGCACTGGCTCAGTGGGTAAGATGCTGAGCTTGTCGATCAGAAGTTCAGCAGTTCAAATCCCTAGTAACGGGGTGAGCTCCTGTTACTTGTCCCAGCTTCTGCCAACCTAGCAGTTCGAAAGCAGGTAAAAAATGCAAGTAGAAAAATAGGAACCACTTTGGTGGGAAGATAACAGTGCTCTGTGTACCTTCGGCATCGAATCATGCTGGCCACATAACCATGGAGACATCTTCAGACGGCGCTGGCTCTTTGGCTTAGAAATGGAGATGAGCACCATCCCTAGAGCCAGAAAACTACTAGCACGCATGTGCAGGGGGAACTTTTACCTTTATATCAGGAAGCAGATCCTTTTCTCTGGTGGGATTAGGCTGTCAACACTGAGAGAAGGGCGGGATGAGGGCAATTTTACAGTAGAGGTGAAATGGTCAGGAAACGGGTAGTCATAATAATGTTTTCCAAACTCTCCATTAGGCCAGAGAAGCTGATTCAAAAAAAAAAAAAAAAAAAAAAAATTGCAGAAGGAGACATAGTCAATGCGTGCAATCCTTGATTGGCATCCATGTGAAAGACTCTCACATTATCACATGCATTGAGCTGAGGAAGATGGGAAAGCATTCAAAAGAGATTCAGAGTGGCTCCACCCACCCACCCCTGACTCTCTGGATTATAAAAGGGATGGAAGGGAAAATGCAGGCAGTTTTGCAAGGTTCAGTTATTTACTTTTATTCTTCTTAGGAGTCAGTTTCCTGATCCGATCGACGTTGTGTCACCCAAAGTATCACCTCTCTGGAACGGTATCTCCTCTAGATTGTAATGGCTCCCATCCTGATGATGGTTCTTATAACAAGATTCTGGATACATAGAGAACAAAAATTGCCTTTACTTTGAGCAAATGTTTCATATTCATATTCAAATAGAATCCTCAGGGTTTCCTCCAGTTTTAGTTCCCTTGCATCTGAAAATATTCTTCTTTTCTGGAAGGAAAGGACATTTATTCTTAATAAGAACACTAATTTTGATACGTCGATTCTCCTGACTTGTCCCGGTTTAGTGTCATCCTGCAGCGTTGGCCCCATATTCCTCTCTTAAAAGTATTATTACAAGTCTGATTGCAATAGGAAGATGCTAAAAGCAAAGACTGCAGAACATCTCTTCCAAGGCCATTACATAAAAAAAATATGCAGCCAGAATTCAATTGAAAGTTAGGAAATAACTACTCTCTTTCCTCTCCTCTCCTTCTCCTCAATTCTTGGTAATCAATAGTAAGTTAATAGCTATTAACTGCAATCTTTTGGCCATCCTACATATTTTAACTCGGTCTTTTCAATAACTGTGGCATGCAGTGATTTCTTTTTCTCTCCCAATGGGATATTAAACATTTAAGCTGTTTTACCTAGTTACTGAATTAACAGGTTTTTCTGAGTTTGCACAGGATGGTGGACAATTTAGGCTGACCAGAGGCCATTTCCCAATCTCAGGATGTATTTCTGTTTGGCGACAGCTTGGTAGCAAACATGCAAAGCGTAATCTCCATAAAGGCATTGCAAAATTCCAATTTTGAAACGTGAGAATAATAAGAGACGTGCGAGAAGCAAAAGTGACCAACCAACAAGTAATGGAACGCATGTCACTGGAAGGCAAAAATCACAAAACTGTGGTCTCACTTATTTTGGCCATGTTGTGTGGGGGAATTCATTGGAGAAAGCAATGGTGTTTGGAAGAGTTGGCAGTAAAAGAAAAGCAGGCCTCCGGAGAACAAAGTGGCTGGACACCATAAAAGCTGATACCAGCCAGAGCATACAGTAGAGCAACTCAAAGAAGCAGCGCAAGATAGGAAGACATGGATAGACCTGGCCCATAGAATCGCCAAGAGTCAGGCATGACTGAATGGACAACAATATCATCACCACACCTATTAGATTGCTAGAAGCCCTACCTCCCTCTCACCCCAGAGGTGGGTTTCAGCAGGTTCTGACCAGTTCTGGAGAACCGGTAGCGGAAATTTTGAGTAGTTCAGAGAACTGGTAGTACAAATTCTGACTGGCCCCGCCCCAAACTATTTCTGCTTCCCAAGTCCCAGCTGATCAGGAGGAAATGGGGATTTTGCAGTATCCTTCCCCTGGAGTGGGGTGGGAATGGAGATTTTGCAGTATTCTTCCCCTGTCATGCCCACCAAGCCATGCCACGTCCACCAAGCCACACCCACAGAACCGGTAGTAAAAATTTTTGAAACCCACCACTGTCTCACTCCCTGCTTCCCACCCACCCATCTTTTATTCTCATATCGCTGTATCATTGTTCTCTTTTTCATTGTTCATTCTATTGTTCCATTACTTCACTACTTCCATTTTTATTGTGGTAAGCTGCCCAGAGTAGCCCCACAGATAGATCCCACAGAGAGGGATCTATTTACAATTTGCCGTGGCCAACTCACCACACTCAACTCACCACGCCCAACTCAATGGACAACTCACCATGGCCAACTCAACTATTATTACTTCTTAGCTTGCCAACTCACCACAGCCAACTCGCCATGGCCAACTTGCAGGGGGACAACTTGCCATGGCCAACTTGCAGGGGGACAACTCGCTGCAGGACAAGAGTTACACTAATATCAAAGAAATGGTGGAACAGAATCATTAAAGAATGGATACAAAAGGAGGGACACAATGAAATGCCAACGACAAAAGTTAAATTAATTTTTTATTTATTTTAAATAATTAAATTGAGTTGTTAAATTGCCCCATGGCGAGTTGGCCATGGTGAGTTGGCTGTGGTAAATTGTCTCATTCTGCACAGAGCATAAATAAATTTAAGAAATTAGCAAATAAATAATACTGTAACATGCAGATCTTGACATTAAGTCAGCTGATACCCTGGAACAAACTCAGGCATCTGAGTTTGCATCTACCTGCCATCAGACTGACGTTTCCCAAATCCATCTACCTCGATACTTTGGGTTGGATGAGATCTGTAATTGGTTGGATTGGGAAAGTGCATGAGAAGGGGCATAGTGAACTTATTCCCATTTTTCCAAAGGAGAACTTCATGATTTTGGGGTACTTGCCAGTAGGAGTTGGAGTCATAACCACACATCCCACCATTGTTATTTGGAGGGTCATGCAACCCCTACACTGTGTCTTTTTTTTTTTTGACAGCAACATTAGTTCTATGGAGTCCCTGGCTGGCCCCTTTCGCCCATCTGGTGGCTTTCTGAAGGTTCTAGTTCATGCTCTCCTGCATGTAGGCCAGTGTTAAGCTTCCAGAGACATGTTTGCTAGTTCAACTATGATTACTTCTTAGCTTGCCAATGGACTATGGGGGAAGGGAAAGGGCAGATAGAGGGAGTAAGATCCAGACATCAAGATGGTAACCGTGAGAAGCAAGGTCACTGCGGCAGGTTTTTCCCCAATGATGCCAAACGTTCCCACAACATCTGGAGATCCCATTGGACAATGTGACCTGGTCCAAGACGGGATGGGAGAAAGTGAACTCTAATTATGCGGGTCTATGTGGGAAGTACTCAGATCTGATTTTGCTTTCATTCTGTGTTGAAACAATGTACTCAATAAAGTTTTGCACAAAGGGATTGGATCTTCTTGTCTGTGCTAGCTGGTTTGGGTTCATCAGTCAGAACCTGGACACACGGTTTCTTGCTTGACCGTAGAATCATGGCATGGTGGAATCCAATCTTCTTCAATGTTCCAGAAAACCATGCACTATAGCAGTGATGGTTAACCTTTTTGGTGCTGAGTGCCCAAAGTGCGCACGGGTGTGCGTGAATGCCCACGTGTGTGCCCGAACCCCCAAAATGCAATGCAAGTGCCCCCTGTGCATGCCGCTTGCCCCTGCGCATGCACATGCATGTGTGTCCAAATGCATGCACATGCATCCCCACACATTCGCTCCCCCTGTGCATGCGCCCCACCCTCCCGCGCCCCATTTTGGCTTCCAGGTGTGTGCAGGGGGCTTTCCAGGCCTAAAACGGGGTATGGGGGGCCTCCCCTGGCCCCCCACACCCTGTTTTGGCTTCCAAATTGGTGCAGGAGGCCTTCCGAGCTCAAAATGGGGCATCGGGGGTATGCACAAACCCCAAAAATTCAATGCATAGCAGAGACCTGAAGACCAGCTGCCAGGCGGGAGACGTGCACCAGTGGTGGATTGTTACGGGGAGGCGGGCACCAGTGGTGGATTGTTACTGGTTCACAACGGATCAGGCGAACCGGTAGCAGTGGCGGTGGGAGGCTCTGCCCACCCACCCGGATGCTTTTGCACATGTGCAGAAGGGCCGTGCGCAAGCACCCACGAGTGAACCGGTAGCGACGGGATTTGGAACCCACCCCTGGCATGCGTGCATGTGTGGTGGAGCTGGGCTGGGGCAAAAGCTGGTGAGCCCCTAGAGAGGGCTCTGCATGACATCTGTGGCACACGTGCCATAGGTTCGCCTACGGCACTATAGGAACCTCCAGAGATGTAAAACCCACAACTTCTACCCTATAGACATACTTGTTCCATTGTTCTACAGATATTACCATCCAGAAGTTTTAACCAAAATCGAGGTAGTTGCATTGTCAGGTTTCGATGTTGTCTCAAATAAAATAAATTGCATTTCCAAACAGATAGTCTTTGAAGAAATCTTTCATTTTATTAAGCACAACAACCTGTCCCCGATCGTGGCGTAGCCAACTCTGACTTCCTGACCCCAAACCTTCCCTTTCCGTTCCCCAATTCTCTGCCTCTCATTGGCCCTCTTCCAATCACTCTCCCCATATCTACTACTTCAGCTCCCAGGAATGTCCCCCCTTCCATCTCATCTCCTAGGGGATATTATCTTCAGGGAAAATAAGTAGGTGAGAAGTCAAGCATCCTCTTGCCAGCTGCCCCCTCTTCTCCTTCTTATGTCAGCACTAAAGTAAATGCAGGTTGAAGTGCTGAAATGCATCTTATACCTTTCATTTCCGGTGCTAGTTTCCATAGTCATGGAATCTAGTTCTTGATCATCTTCCTCATCGATTCCTTTTGAGGTAGTCCTCAACTTACAACAGTTTATTTAGTGATCGTTACAACGGCACTGAAAAAAGTGACTTATGACCAATTTGCACTCTTATGAATTTTGTAGCATCCCCAGTTGCTACAAAATTTGTTTGTTTTGATTTGTTATCAAAATTCAGGCGCTTGGAAACTGACTCGTCTTTATGACGGTTGCAATGTCCTAGAGTCACATTTTGCGACCTTCTGACAAGCCAAGTCAATGGGGAAAGCCAGATTCACTTAACAACAATTTGAAACTCACTTAACAAATATTCACTTAACAACAGAAAGTTTGGGCACAACTGTTGTTGTAAGTCAAGGACTTCCTGTATTTGAACATGGCTCTCATTATTTCCTTCTGGCTAAATGTCCCCAATTTCTTCATCCTGTCTTCACAGAGTATGTCCAAGTTAATCATCTTGGCTGCTGTCCTCTGAACTCTGTTCAAAACTGTCAGTCTCCTTCTGGAAATGGGATGTCCAGAACCATAGACTGTACTCCAGGAGTGGTTTTACTAATGTCAAATAGGAAATAATAATGATTTCTTGTTTCTTTGATGTGAAGTTTCTTCTAATAGAGCCCAGAATTATGTTAGCCCTTTGGGCAGCTGTCTCATACTGTTGAGTCAGTTCAGTTTGCTATTAATGACCTGTCCAGTTCCTTCTTGGATGCTGTATTTCCAAACCATGAATCCTTTATCTTGTATGCATGGCATGCCCTATATTTTTTCTCTCTCTGAATGTAGTATTGCACCATTTTTCCTCCATTGGTGGAAAGGAGGTTTTAGTCCTTTCCACCAAGTCTTCCAAAGTACTATAGTCCTGATAAAATTGTGATTGTCTGTTCTATCAGCCTAAAGGTTGGACACTTCTCCCAATTTTATATCATATTCATATTGGTATATTGCTTTTTATGTCCATCTATGTGTAACCTCCGCAGTAGTGCAAATTTCAAAGAGGAACTCAACTGAAAAGAAAATGTATTTTTGATGTCACAATGGCAGCTTTGAAATGGCACAATCTCTTCCATCTTCTGCAATAACAATTCTGTTCTAGAACATAGAACATAGAATAATAGGGTTGGAAGGGACCTTGGAGGTCTTCTAGTCCAACCCCCTGATCAAAAGAGGAGATCCTATACCCGTGATGGCGAACCTATGGCACACATGCCACAGGTGGCATGTGCAGCCATATCAGTGGGCATGCCAGCTCAACTCTGGCGCGCGTGCGCACCAGCCAGCTAATTTTTGGGCCTTCTGGGACCACCAGAAGTAGGGAAACAGGCTGTTTCTTGCCTCCGGAGGGCCTGGGGAGGTGGGGAAGGCCCGTTTTTCTTTCTCACCTGGCTCCAGATCCTCTCTATGCATCTGGGAAGGGCGAAAACAGCCTTCTCCACCCCCTCAGAGGCTCTCCGGAGGCCTGAAACAGTCTATTTCCCAACTCCTGGTGGGACAGGAAGTGACTTTTTTGCTGTCCCCAGCCTCCAGAGACTCCTAGAGACTCCGAGGGGTTGGGGAAGGCTGTTTTCGCCCTCCCCAGATGTATAGAGAGGATCTGGAGCCAGGTGAGAAAGAAAAACGGGCCTACCAGACCAATGTGTGCCAGGAGCAGGGGGGGTTGCACATGCATGCGCAGAGTGGACCGCATAGAATTATGGGTGCGGGCATGTACACGTGCAAACCTCCCCCGCCCCACCCCCTCCTGACACACGATGGCAAAAAGATTAGCCATCACTGCCTTATACCATTCCAGACAGGTACTGACCTGTCTCTTCTTGAAAACCTCCAGAGATGGAGCACTGACAATTTCCAGAATAAATTGTTCTCACAGTCACATTTCCCCTCAGTTCTAGGCTGGATCTCTCTTTAATGATCTTCCACCCATTACTTAAACAGTAACAGAGTTGGAAGGGACCTTGGAGGTCATCTAGTCCAACCCCCTGGGCTCACACAGGAGACCTAGGGATTCGAACCATCAAACTTTCTGATCAACAAGCTCAGTGTCTTAGCCACTGAGCCATCTAGCCAGGTACTTCTTGTTCTGCCCTCAGTTGCTTTGGAGAATAGGCCGATCCCTTCTTTGGGAGAGCCACTCAAGTACTGGAAGACTGCTATCACATCACTTCTAGTCCTTCTCGTCATTAAATTAAATCACTAAATTAGTAATTTGGGATTGTCAATAAACCTTGTGTAATCAAAAAGAGAAGTTATCCCCAAGTGTATTATCCTTGATTGGAGAGTTACATCCATTTATAGGTTATTATTTTCTATAGTCAACAATGTTGGAGTGGAGTTGGCAGTAATGGTGTCACTGGCCTAATGATTAGAATAGAATAGAATAAACAGAGTTGGAAGGGACCTTGGAGGTCTTCTAGTCCAACCCCCTGTTTAGGCAGGATACCCTACACCATTTCAGACAAATGGTTATTCAATCTCTTCTTAAAAACTTCCAGTGTTGGAGCATTTACAAGTTCTGGAGGGCAGTTGTTCCACTGATTAATTGTTCTAAGTGTCAGGAAATTTCTCCTTAGTTCTAGGTTGCTTCTCTCCTTGATTAGTTTCCACCCATTGTTTCTAGTCCTACCCTCAGGTGCTTTGAAGAATATCTTGACTCCCTCTTCTTTGTGGCAGCCCCTAAGACATTGGAACACTGCTATCCTGTCACCCCTAGTCCAGTGGTGAAATCCAATTTTTTTTTTACTACCGGTTCTGTGGGTGTGGTTTGGTGGACATGGTGTGGCTTGGTGGGCGTGGCTTGATGGGTGTGGCAGGGAAAATATATTACAAAATCTCCATTCCTTCTCCACTCCAGGGAAGGATACTGCAAAATCCCCATTCCCTCCCCACTCTGGGGCCAGCCAGAGGTGGTATTTGCCAGTTCTCCGAACTACTCAAAATTTCCGCTACCGGTTCTCCAGAACCTGTCAGAACCTGCTGGATTTCACCCCTGCCCTAGTCCTTCTTTTCATCAGACTAGACATATCCAGTTCCAGCAACCGTTCTTTACATGTTTTAGCCTCCAGTCCCCTAATCACCTTTGTTGCTCTTCTCTGCACTCTTTCTAGAGTCTCCACATCTTTTTTACATCGTGGCGACCAAAACTGGATGCAGTACTGTTTGTTTTCATAGAAAGAACATTTCTAGAACGCAAAAGCGATGTGTTTGGCCAGACCCCGGATGTCCACGAATTAAGCTCGAAGAAGAAAATTCATTTTAACTTTCTCTGAACCCAGATATTTGATAGCTGGGTCAATGTCACAGGCGCTTCCTAGCAGCAGTCAGATGAGAGGGAACATGGTTTTAAGTTTCTGAACTATTGCTGTAGCCTGCATCCATTTGTTCCTCCCTCCTCTTTTAGTCTTGTTCTAGTGTGACATAACAAGGATTTGAAGTGACACACACCAAACTTTGAATGTCCTGGAGGCAGTTTCAGTGGCTCAGATGCTGTCATCTTGAACCACATCACTGGCTCAGCAACTTCGTCCGTGACACATGTCAGAAACGTTCTTAAGTCTGCTCTTTTTCTTTTTCTTTTTTTTTTTTTTTTGCTTTTTTTTTTCATCAGGATGCTTCTGTAGCTTAGCAAGGGAAGAGCTGACATTTTCAGTTTGCATGGAGGTTGCTCCTGTCCCTTCTTCGTGCCTCCTCTAACTGTCAGTCTGAGTTTTCCCCTAAACATATCACAGTGCAGTGAAATAAACCATGTCATTTAGAAATATATTCAGTAATAACCAGGTTTTTATAGCAATATGAAAGAGATTTGGGCACGTTTTTCTCATAGAACAGATGCATGGCGCAAAACACCAGCAGTGGGCTATCTCTGACCTTTGTGATGTGCCGAATTCAAATCTGATGTGCAGAACTCAGCTGCCTATGGATTCCTTGACATTTCAGGGACCCCCATCCCCACCAATCAAGAGAAAGTATGTTGATAAATAAAACCCAACATAATAAGGGTATTTCTTCACCCACCATGTGCCAGGAGTTGGAAGAATTAACATTTGGATCAAAATACTTAGGTTAAGAAAGGAAGATGCAATTATTCCCATGAATGCCGCATGGATGCCCTTGGATGACTTCTGGATGTTTAGCTCTCATTATTTTTCACAACATTTGAAGCAACTAAATCTTCACCTAGAGTCATGGGAACATATTTTCTGGATGAGAGCTCATAAGTTCTACCATTCTCTTCCAACTGGGATCATCCAGATGCTTCTAGGATGGGTGTCAGCAACCTGCAGCTCCAGAGCCACATGTGGCTTTTTGGGCCCTTTGCTGTGGCTCCCTGTCGGGTGATCCCACCACTGGCTGGCCCCACCGCTCACCCTTCCCTCCCAGTCACTCCTTGCCTGGCCTGAGAAAGTAAGGTGACAGTGGGGGATGGAGAAACGGCCGTGGCAGATACAGAGAGAGAGACAGAGAGACAGAGAAAGATACAGAGAAAGGGGGGGAGAGGGGGGGGGGAGGGAGAGAGAGAGAGAGAGAGAGATCAAAAGGGTTTTGTGGTTCCTGGTGTTTTTTAAGAACTGGTTCTCTACCCTAATGACCAGCTGGGTAGGCATGGTTGGGGGGGGTCATGTGACTGGTAGAAGTGAGTGATGTCGAGTTGGCCACGCCCACCTACGTTTTGTGGCTCCCGGTGTTTTCTGTGGGAAACGGGTCCAAATGGCTCTTTGAGTGTTTAAGGTTGCAGACCCCTGTTCTAGGAGATCACAAGGAAATCAAGAAGATATCTGCTCTTCTCAGTTGCATGCTCAAAAGTAAAGACTCATCTTGAGTTGCTGAGTAACCAAGTCCTATCTAAGAAGACAGTTAACCAATATCCAATTAATATCCTAGAAGTAGTCATTGATATTCATTTGTTTGATGACACCTCCTTGGTAGGAGAATGGTGATATCAGAGTAGGAAGAACTTTTATGAATGAGGAAAGAGAATCTGAAGAGGAGAAAAAGGATATTCCACCTGTTGAGATGCAGTAGATGAACCAAGAGCCTATAACAGTTTATTGGCTTGGGAAGAGAAGTGCGGATTAATGAAAGAATAGATTTTCCAAGGTTGGAGAAATGTTGCAGGACCTCTCTCTGGGGATTTAATAGGTCACAGCAGATGGCAGCACTTACTCAGTCTTTGCTGATCTTGGAAATGCTGTTGGCCAACAATTGTAGTATTTTAGTAGTGTCTCAGAACACACAAGTCATGAGAATTGCATTTCAACCCCAAACAATCATCTCCTTGTGATATGTCATAGAGATGATAGACACCAAATTGTGGGGGGGGGGGGGGAGAGACTGCTAGCACTTTGGAGAATAGACTTAAGATTCAGAAGACTCTTGACAGACTTGAGCATCGGGCCCTAGCCAACAAGATGCAGTTCAGTGGTGAGAAAAGTAAGGCCCTGAAACCCAGGCAGGAAAAACCAAATGCATAGATCTAGACTAAGGAGTATCTAGCTCAACAGTAATAACTGTGAAAGGCATCTCACTGTCCTAGTGGACCATTACTTAAGTATGAGCCAGCAGTGTGCTGCAGCTGCCAAAAAAGCCAATACAGTCCTAGGCAGCATCAACAGAAGGATAGAATCAAGATCAAGTGATGTGTCAGTACCACTTTATAATGCCTTGGTAAGACCACACTATGGCAAATCTAGACAGCATACTAAAAAGCAGAGACATCACCCTGCCAACAAAAGTGCGTATAGTCAAAGCTATGGTGTTCCCAGTTGCAATGTACGGCTATGAAAGTTGGACCATAAGGAAGGCTGAGCACCAAAGAATTGAGGCCTTTGAACTATGGTGTTGGAGAAAACTCCTGTGAGTCCCTTGGACTGCAAGGCGATCAAACTAGTCAGTCCTAGAGGAGATCAACTTCTCACTGCTCTTTAGAAGGCCAGATCCTGAAGATGAAACTCAAAATACTTTGGCCACCTAATGAGAAGGAAGGACTCACTGGAGAAGAACCTAATGAGGGGAATGATTGAGGGCAAAAGAAGAAAGGGACTGCAGAGAATGAGGTGGCTGGATGGAGTCACTGAAGCAGTCAGTGTGAGCCTAAATGGTCTCCGGGGGATGGTAGAGGACAGGAAGGCCTGGAGGAATGTTGTCCATGGGATCGCGATGGGTCAGACACAACTTCGCAACTAACAACAAGAAAAAGACCACACTTGGAATACTATATTCACATTTGGTTGCCACAAGATAAAAAAGATGCCGAGACTCTAAAACCTGTGCAGAGAAACCATACAAGGAATGATTAACAGCAGGGGTGGGTTCTACTTACCTTTACTACTGGTTCGCAACAGGATCGCACCAGTGGTGAAATCTAAAATTTGTTATTACCGGTTCTGTGGGCATGGCTTGGTGGGGGGGCGGGGGGTAATGTGACTGGGTGGGCGTGGCCAATTTTTTTTTTTTTACTTTTAAAACCATTTTTTCTACAACCTCTTCAATGAACAGGTAGTTAAAAAAATGCTTTTAAAAGCCTTTGAGGATCCCAACTGAGCCGCGTGATCATCAGAAGCTTTTTTTTTTTTTTTTTACTTTTAAAAGCATTTCTTCGGCCAAAGAGGTTGTAGAAAAAATACTTTTAAAAGTAAAAAAATAGCCTCTGATAATTGTACGGCTCAGCTGGGTATTTTGGAAGTGGGGTAGGCAGGGATTTTTGCTACCAGTTCTCTGAACCACCTGCCTCCATCGCTACCGGATCGGGCGATCTGGTCCAAACCAGGAGCATTTCAACCCACATACGCGCTCGCTTCGCTTGCGTGCACACCTTGCTTCTGTACATGTGCAGATCACCGATGATGACATCCGGGGCAGTGGGCGGGGCCTCCCACCGATTTTACTACCAGTTCTTGCGAACTAGTCTGAACCAGGGGCAACCCACCATTGATTAAGAGAACTAGGTATGTCTAGCCTAACATAGAGAAAGAATTAGGGTTGATTAGATAGCTGAGGGGCTGCCACCGAGAGGACAGAGTTGGCTTATTCTCCAAAGTATCTCAGAACAGGACAAAAAGCAACAGATGTAAGCTCATTAAAGAGAGATCCTGTTTAGAAATACAGGTAGACCTTATGACCACAATTGAACCCAAAAATTATGTTGCTAAGTGAGAAATTTTGTTAAGTGAGTTTTGCTCCAATTTACAACTTATCTTGCCACATTTGTTAAGTGAATCTCTGTTGTTAAATTAGTATACTGCAAAATCTACATTCCCTCCCCACTCCAGGAGAAGAATACTGCAAAATCCCCATTCCCTCCCCATTCCTGGGGGAAGGATATTGCAAAATCTCCATTCCCACCCCACTCTGGGGCCAGCCAGAAGTGGTATTTGCCGGTTCTCCGAACTACTCAAAATTTCTGCTACCGGTTCTCTGAACTGCTCAAAATTTCCACTACCGGTTCTCCAGAACCTGTCAGAACCTGCTGGATTTCACCCCTGCTTTGCTGGTCAGAAGGTCACAAAAGGGGATCACATGACCCCTGGACACTGCAACTATCATAAATGTGAGTCAGTTGTCAAGCATCCAAAAATGTAAGTCATGTGATCATGGGGAAGATGGTGCAATAATTATAAGTGTGAAAAATGGTCATAAGTCTCTTTCTTTCAGTGTCGTTGTAACTTCAAACAGTCACTAAGCCAACTGTTGTAGGAGGATTACTAGTAAGTAGGAAATTCCTGTCAGTGAGAACAATTAATCAGTGGGACAGCCTTCCTTCCAGAGTTGTAAAGCTCCATCAATAGAGGTTTTCAAGAAAATATTGGACAACTGTCTGGGATGACGTGAGGTCTCCTGCCATGGACAAGAGGTTGGACTAGAAGACCTCCTGTCAGGGTTCTGACAGATGCCCTAATTAAATCATGAGTCTCAATCCAAGCTTAAAAAAAAATCCAGTTATTTATTAGGAGCTTCATGTCAGCATGTTCCATGTGAAGCCAACTCTGACCCCATGTAATTTATGGCCCAATCTTGATGCTGTTTCCCCCCTCCCCCCAGGGTGTGTCATCAGTCACATTCACCAACGGAGCAATTTCATGGGTTGTAGAGATCACTCCCCTCGGGCTGCTGTGGGTAGCCCTGGGAGACAGCCTTGAGAGAGATATGTCTGGAATGTGCTTTTGTTTTTGGCTGCCCTGCTGCTTTGCCGGTTTCCCATCCCTCTTGCCTATGGCAACTCGAGAGCAGGCCAGGGATGCTTTGCGAGTTGACACCTCCAAAGTCATTTCCAGCCCTATGATTCTGTGCTGTTTTATTCTGTTCTGGTTTTGGTTCTGTTCTTTTACGTTCCATTCTGTTCTGTTCTGGTTGTGTTCTGAAAAACGGATAAACTCTAACATCAGATTAAACGACAAGGTTCCATCTTTTATTCGTTTTTTGGCTTTTCTCTTGTGAACTGCAGTAGGATCATCCCTGAGGAGATTCCAGCAATAATTGGCAAGCATGGACATACTCCATTTCCCTTGGTATCTTTATCTCCATGCCTGTGATATCCTGGTGGAATCTCTCCCCATGCTTGTCAGAATCTGTAGCGATCCAGCCAGCACACAAGCAAATAATTCAGCAGGACTCATTTATAGAAGAAACTTCTTTAAATACAATAATATAAAACATAATGCATGTATACAATACCCATGCAGCTCTTGCAACGTGGTAGAGCGAAGAAGAAGTAGCAAGTACAATGACAACATGTAGAAGCAAGGAGCAAGGAACACTCAAGCAAAGACAAATGAACTCTTATATACACAGAACAGTTAAGCTAATCCACGCCCAGGCTCTGAGCCGTCTGACATGGCTCACAACAAGTCCTGTGTCTCAGTCACTAAACAGTTCCCATTGGCTGATTTGTTATTATGGATATTCCAGTTCATAAATTCTTATACACTGACAATGCTCATCACTCACAGTTCAAAGGGAAATAGTCTAAATGCGAGTGTAAGAAGTGAATTTTCAGGGTCATGTTTGCATCAAGTGCTTTATAAGACCTAAGCAAATATTCCATGTGTTTTTCATCGTCATCTTGCTGTTCTCAAAGTGAAGATACATTTGTACACTGCCATGTGGTACCATATTCATTGTTCTGCCGTACTTTGTTGAGAAGTTACGAGGCATCATTATCATAGACACCTCCTTCCCTTGTAGGCAGATATACTTGCCTGTGTATAAATCTTTATTGTGAAATATCTTGAAAACCTTAGCCAACCAGCACCTTTATCACCTGTTTTCTAATTCATCTAATCAAAACATGTAAAATTAACACATTTTATCTCGGAGGTCGATAATTTCTCAAAATTTGTAGACCAGTGTAGCATTTTAATTGTAGTTTTTAACATCTGGGTTTTATGATTGTTTTTATTGTAAGCTGCCTAGCGTCCCTTTATTGTAAGATGGATGGCTATATAATGTGAGAAATAAATAAATAAGACATGAATAAATGCCAACTCTCCAGAATCTCAATTCGCAGTTAGTAACAGCAGAGACAGATAAGTTGATTAATTTTGAAGACTTCTTTTTAAAAAGGATGTTGTTCTTTGGATAGTTCGTTTTTTTCTCCCACAATCCAAGGTTTATGAAACTGCCCTGAAATAATGGAGCACCAGAAATCAAATCCTTGTTATACCCAGTGACAGCATTTAAATCCAAGACATTCATCGCCTTCTTCCTTCTCCCTCCCTCTCTCTCTCTCTCTCTCTACTTCCCGCCCTCCCTCCCTCTCTCTCCCCCCCATTATATAAGATCTTTCTCTCATCCTCAACTTTTGCTACAACCATTCCCTAATACACATTTTTCTTAACCTTAGTCCCTTTCACTTCATCCTTGCACACATTTTTCATACTTCCCTTAGTGTAACTGCACAACACTTCTCTGGGTGCTTTGTGGCATCATTATTTTTCATTCTATCCAAACAGTTACAACATCCTATTTTCTTATTTTTACTTTTCATTCATTCTGTGGGAAATCTGTCTCTAAATACTTCGTGCAGTCATTCTGCTTTTACTCTAGTTTCTTTCGCATCTTTCCTTGTCTTCTCTATCCATTTCTCCATTCATGACATCACCAAAAGATTTGTCCATCCCACATTCAGATATGGATGATTAAAATCCATCACTAATTCTTTTAATCTGTCACTTTAAATGGTCCAATCAGTTACAGTATGCTTTCAGATTGTATATCCATTGAGGTTTCATCAGTTGAAATGAATAGCCTGATGCTTAAACTGTTTGTTTAAAAAGATCTTTTTATCACCATAAATGAGTGATAAATGAGTAGCCGTTCTTTATTCTTGGAACTTACAGCCATTTTTCATTATCGGAACTCAGAATTACTTTTGTCCTCTTTCATCTTGTTCCCATTCACCTATTCATATTACCTTTTTTTTTTCTTTGAACGACCCTGTAATCTTTTGCATCAGGGTGGAGTCGGGGCAACTGAACAGAGCTCGAGCATTTACTGGCCGGATGCCCTTTCTGATGCCCATGCGGAGTTAGCAGCACATATTTCCTCTTTGTGCCCAGAGAGAGAAATATCACCTAGGATTGAACTCATAGCTTCCTGACTGTGAGGCGAGAGCTCCACATCTAGGCCACCATGCCACTCACATATTCCTGTTACCTAATTGAATAATATTCTCCTGGATTGCATTCACGCAAAGTGTTGCACAATATTCCTCAAAATTCATCTCTAGTTCTTGTATTACTGCCATTTATCAGAGCATAATAAGAGCCATGGTGGCACAGTGGTTAGAATGCAATACTGCAGGCTAATTCTGCTGACTGCCGGCTGACTGCAATTTGGCAGTTGGAATCTCACCAGCTCAAGGTTGACTCAGCCTTCCATCCTTCTGAGATCGGAATAGACAACCTATTAATTCCTATTGTCATGTACAGCCTCCATTAAACGAGACCAATTCATGCTTTCTGGTGTACATACCTTTAATTCATATTTAAACATACTCCTTGATTTCCCTGAGCATATGCATCAGCCCCACTTCATAAGACATGATAGCAGCCTTCCAATATTTGACGGCCTACTCCAGAGAGGACGGGGTCAAGCTATTTTCTAAAGCGCCTGAAGGCCAGACAAGAAATAGTGGATGGAAACTGAACAAGATTCAACCTGGAAATAAGGAGGAATTTTCTGAAAGCGAGAGCAGTCAACTAATGGAACAGAAGTTGCCTTCAGAAGTTATGAGAGCAGAAGTGAAATGCTCCCAGTTTGGACTGGATCGCCCGATCCGGTAGCGATGGAGGCGGGTGGTTCGGAGAACCGGTAGCAAAAATCCTTGCCCCCCCCCATGCCCAGCTGAGCCGTGCAATCATCAGAGGCCTTTTTTTTTAATTTTTAAAATCATTTTTTCTGCAACCTCTTCGGCCGAAAAAATGCTTTTAGAAGAAAAAAAAAAACCCTCTGATGATAACGCAGCTCAGCTGGGATCATCAGAGGCTTTTAAAAGCATTTTTTACAACCTCCTCAGCTGAAGAGGTTGTAGAAAAAATGGTTTTAAAAGTTAAAAAAAAAAAGTTGGCCACGCCCACTCAGTCACATTGCCCACCCACCCCAAGCCATGCCCACAGAACTGGTAGTAACAAATTTTACATTTCACTACTGATTTACACCTACTCCTTGATTTCCCTGTGTATACAGTACACATCAGCCCCACTTCATAAAACATGATAACAGCCTTCCAATATTTGATGGCCTACCCCAGAGAGGAAGGGGTCAAGCTATTTTCCAAAGCACCTGAAGGCCAGACAAGGAATAATGGATGGAAACTGAACAAGGAGAAATTCAACCTAGAAATAAAGAGAAATTTTCTGACAGTGAGAACAATCAACCCATGGAACAGAAGTTGCCTTCGGAAGTTGTGGGAGCTTCATCACTGGAGGCTTTCAAGAACAGACTGGACTGCCACTTGTCAGAAATGGTGTAGGGTCTCCTTCTTGGATGGGGGGTTGGACTAGATGACCTATAAAGTCCCTTCCAACTCTGTTAATCTGTAAATTCAGTCTACCATCATTAAAACAGTTTATAACTTTCTTCTTTCTTTTCATTTCAGAGACAGGCTGCATATTTAATTTTCTATTTTTCCTTTGGTTCTATGATCATTAGGCCATCCTGTTTATTATTCCTTTTCCATTCCAAGTCTCAATTTTCATGAAGTCTATCTCATTTTTACATTTTTTTAAATTTTGTATTTGGTTCCAGAAAGCAGACCCTGGATCGATAGATTTAGATTTTACACACACGCGCGCACACACACACACACAAATAGGGGAGAATCTAAGCTAACATTAGGAAGAACTTCCTTATCGGCTTTGATCTTTTAATCAGAGTTTTAAAAGCGAGGAATGGAGTTTCAGAATTAACGGGAGGATACATGGGAAGAGCCTCTAATCGCCCTCTCGTTTCTGTGTCGCTTTTCCAACCTTCTTTCTCGCAGTCCTTAGTACTTAACAGCTTTTCAGAAACAGATATGAGAACAATCTTTTTCTCCTGCTGCGATTTCCTACTCAACAAACCATATCGGTTCCCTGAATAAATGCTGCAATACCTCAGAGGCACAGTCGTATATATGACTGGCAAGCTTTTAATAGCCTTATCAATCATGAATTAGTCTAATTCCCCTTTAAAGCTAACAAAATTAGGGGCATGACTAATTGGCTGCTGTTGCATTTGTTATTATTTCTATTTGTGGTACCTGTAGTATTAAAATTCATTTAAATAGCAACGGAGTTGGGCAATTTGGAGCTAGGTTCACCGCTTTACTGATGATTAAAATAAAATCTGTTGGTTTCTCCCCTGGAGACTTATGGTAGACCTTTCCAGTCTGTCTGCAACACACAACTGCAAATAAAATAGGCGACAGGCAATGCCTGAAGGTTTAACTGAATGAAGATGCATTTGTTTTGGGCTTCTAATTAATCAAGATAACATCTCTTTCAGCCATTAGACAGTAAAGTCAATAGCCTGGGCAGCCTGACTGCCATTTAGACTTCTATACAAACACCTAATATTGGCAATAGTGATGTATTTAACCATTTCATCCTTTATTATATTTCAAATAAGAGTCAGCCTCAAGAAGATGTATCAGGTTCCATGATCACAGTTGCCTTGCTATACACATTTGTCCACCAGCTGGGCTTTATAAATGAGGAACTGTTAAATGCCTAAAATGAAATGTATCTGACAAATTTGTGAACTGTTCTGTCTTTAGCAGTCAACTGCATTTGTACTGTCTTGTAAGATCATCTTCATATTTCCATACACATATTACCATGATTTTGAAGTAAGGCATGGAAGGGCCAACTTCCATGAGGACCCAGTTTGTGAGGGCAATAAGCTGACTTTGTATAAATATACAAAAGTATGAAGGCTATTGCTTAACACACTGTAAGCCACCCTGAGTCTCTGGAGAAGGGCGGCATATAAATCAATTTTTTTTTTAAAAAAAAATGAAGCTGCAGACAAGTCTCATCATTGCAATAATGTTCATTGAGCTATACCTAGTAACAGGGGTGGGTTCTACTTACCTTTACTATTGGTTCGCAACGGGAGTGTGCATGTGCAGATCATCCATGATGACATCCAGGCGGGTGGGTGGAGCCTCCTGCCACTTTTACTACTGATTCGCAAGAACCGGTCCAAACTTGGAGCAACCCACCACTGCCTAGTAATCTCCAGGACTGTTGGCTGGCTCATTTTTGTTGGAATTATTTGTTGGAAGGTATTCTTATGCAACAACTACAGTAGGATTCAACCAATAGATGGCAGTGTTTACAAGTTTGGATCTTTGGTATATACTCCATGCTCTTTTGTTCTAAGTAAAGTTTCCTGTTTCCTGTTACAATAATATAGTTGAGCAGTAAACCACATGGTGATTGTACTGTTTGTTTGCTCTATGTAGAAAAATGCTAAACTGTACTCAGCGGTGTTGATAACTTACAGCCAAATGTGTGTTATTTTCAGGACACTGTAATGTTGGATGTTGGAACAGACTTATTTGAAACAAAGCTCTGAGGCTCATGCCCAATAAAACTTTATAATATAGGTAACTTCTCTATAAAGTACTGCAGAATCCTATGAAAAGAAAAACATTCATGTTGTTGTAGGCTTCTGGTGGTTCATTTTCATGGAGTCTCAAGTTATTTTTGTGATCCTGATTTCTCTTTGATTTCATGGCCCATGTTCAATTGAGGCTTACAACTTATCAAGTTGTTCCTTAGGTGATTGCTAAAAGGATTGGCCTGCAGAAGTTAGTTAGACTTCTCTTTCTGTTTTGTCATTGAGAATAATGGAGTTAAGTTACCAGGAACCAGATTCTGGTTGAAGATTAGGAAGAGTTAGTTAGTTAGTTAAAACAGTTTGAAAGTAAAACCAATTAACTGGAGTAATTGATTCCTTTTCAGTGGAGTGGAGTCAAGATTTATTTTATTTTATTTTATTTTATTTTATTTTATTTTATTTTATTTTATTTTATTATTTTATTTTATTATTTTATTTTATTTTATTTTATTTTATTTTATTTTATTTTATTATTTTATTATTTTATTTTATTATTTTATTTTATTTTATTTTATTTTATTTTATTTTATTTTATTTTATTTTATTTTATTTTATTTTATTTTATTTTATTTTATTTTATTTTATTTTATTTTATTTTATTTTATTTTATTTTATTTTATTTTATTTTATTTTATTATTTTATTTTATTTTATTTTATTTTATTTTTGAACTTGTATACCGCCCTTCTCCCTGAGGACTCAGGGCTGTGAACAGCCAAATAAAAACATCAAATACAAATATTAAAATACAGTTAAAAATATATATAAATTTGGCCCCATTAATTAAAACAATAAACAAAAACAATTAAAAACACTTAAAAAGAGTTAGGCCAGCCCGGCTTGTTGGAAAAAGAAGGTTTTAAGGGCACGGCGGAAGGCACTGAGGTCATGGATTCTCCTTATCTCTGGGGGCAACTGATTCCAGAGGGTAGGTGCCCCCACAGAGAAGGCCCTCCCCCTGGGGGTCACCAGCCTGCACTGTTTGGCTGATGGCACCCCGAGGAGGCCCTCTCTGTGGGAGCGCACGGGTCGATGGGAGGTCGTCGGTGGCAGCAGGTGGTCTCGAAGATAGCTAGGCCCTATGCCATGGAGCGCTTTAAAGATTGTTTGAATTAGGATATTGAGCAGAAGGCTGAGTTTCATATTCTAAATACTTCCTTCCGATTCTATTATTACCTTCCCCACACACACTTTGCTTAATCTTGACTTTTTAACTGTGTTCACCATGCTCCGTTTTCCTTACATCTCGTAACTGCTCTCCACATCTCAGGTTTGTCCAGAGGTGGGATTCACTTACCTTCCCTACCAGTTTGCAGATGTGAGTGCACGTACAGCCTTCTGCGCATGAGCAGTGCTCATGCATTACATCCGGGTTGGGTGGCCAGAGCTTACCGCAGTCATGGCTACCGATTCGCCCAATCCGGCTGAATCCCACCACTTTGTCTGACTTTAATACTATTCTTGATATAGTTTAATTAGTTGTTTTTCCCCTTCTGGGTTAGAGAGTCTGAATTTATGTTATTGAAGGACTAGCTCGTACGCCACACCGAATCTTCTTTGTGCCTTGTAATTTCTTCTGTTTTCTTACCTCAACCTCCAGCCTACTCTCTCCTTGGCAAATTTTAATATGCAGTTCATATCTTTTCCAATATAATAGGTGGTTTAGTTCTCACTTGCCACGGTGTGTTGTCTTGCTTCATAAAAGAACAATGGCCACAGAAACATGGCCTCCAGCACTGAACAATTTATAGGTATGGAGTGGTTTAAATAGCCAATTTGTAAAAGCTTCAGAGTCAATTTATGTGCTAGGTGGGTTTTTTTTTTCTTTCCCCATGGCGTTTACTTTGATAAAAGTGTAAAATGTGCAAGGTTTCAGTTCTGTTTACTCTGTTTGTAACTCATCAGCTAACAAAAAAGAGAGAAAGGCCCACTTAGACACAGTTTCAAATCCGGTTCGTCATTCGAACTGAGAAAAGCGTAAATGTTCTCGAAATGCAGAAAGCATAACCTTGAAGCTGGATCTTTAATTTTATTTTAGGATTATGCCAAGTGTTCCTCATCTGGGTTATTTGGAAAGGAGCAGCTGGAGTGAAGACACTGTACATCTTAACTGGAATATTCAACTTTAAAAAACAAAAATTTGAAATCTCCCATCTCCTGTTACTTCAGTATCCCTTTCCCCATGGTTAATTAATATTGTCTTTTAACAATCAGTTCCAGTGGTGGCCCTGATATTAGACTGAACTGGATGTCGTTATACTAATTACCGTATTTTTCGGAGTACAAGATGTACCTTTCCCCAACCTAAAGGTGGGTGAAAATTTAGGTGCATCTTATAGACCGAATAAGGGCATTTTTGGGCTCCCAAGCCCTCCATGCATCATGTTTTCGCCTTCTCCATCCCTGAAGCACTCTGCAGGCCAAAAATGAGCATGTTTTTGGTGAAAACAGGCCCAATTTTGGCTAAAACAGGCCATGCGGACCACTGCAGAGTGCGTCTGGGGGACGGGGAGGGCGAAAACGTGATGCATGGAGGCAGTGGTGAAATCTAAAATTTGTTACTACCGGTTCTGTGGGCGTGGCTTGGTGGGGAGGGTAATGTGACTGGGTGGGCGTGGCCATTTTTTTTAACTTTTAAAACCATTTTTTCTACAACCTCTTTGGGGAAGAGGTTGTAAAATAATGCTTTCAAAAGGCTCTGACCATCCCAGCTGAGTTGCCTGATCGGCAGAGACTTTTTTTCTTTTAAATGCCTCTGATGATCAGGCAACTCAGCTTGGATCATCAGAGGCATTTAAAAGAAAAAAAGGGTTTCTTTCTTTTAAATGTTTTTTTTTTCTTTTAAATGCCTCTGACAATCCAAGCTGAGTTGCCTGATCGTTAGAGGCATTTAAAAGAAAAAAAGTCTCTGCCAATCAGGCAACTCAGCTTGGATCGTCAGAGGCATTTAAAAGAAAAAAAGGGTTTTTTTTCTTTTAAAAGCCTTTGATGATCCCAGCTGAGCACAATCATCAGAGGCTTTTTTTTTTTTTACTTTTAAAAGCATTTTTTCAGCCAAAGAGGTTGTAGAAAAAATGCTTTTAAAAGTAAAAAAAAAAAAGCTTCTGATGATTGTGCGGCTCAGCTGGGTATTGGGGGGGAGCAGGGATTTTTGCTACCAGTTCTCCGAACCACCCACCACCATCGCTACCGGATCGGGCAATCTGGTCTGAACCAGGAGCATTTCACCCCTGCATGGAGGCCAAAAACTATTTTTTTCTTGTTTTCCTCCTGTAAATTTAAGTGCGTCTTATAGTCTGAAAAATACAGTAAATATTTAATAGATGACAGGTTCTTTAACAACTGCCTAAATCAACATTTTTTTTTCAAATTCTCACAAAGTCTTTTTTTTAACTGGATTTGTTGAGAAGACACAGATAAGGTTGTGAGGATTGCAGAAATTGAACCATTTCCGTATTAAAACCTCTTTATTCCCCTATTTAGTAAGACGGAAAGTTTCTTAGCTTCTTTTTAATAGCTTTCCTGTGGTTCAGGGGAGAAATACTTTTTGCCACTGTTAATGGAGAAGCTTTCCAGTGGTTGGGTTTAACTGGTTTGTATGAAGACAATAGTTCATTTAGTGACCGCTCAAAGTTACAACAGCACTGAAAAAAGTGACTTATGATCGCTTTTCATGCTTACGACCAATGCAGCCTCCCCATGGTCACATGATCAAAATTGAGAAGCTTGGCAACTGACTCAAATTTATGACGGTTATGGTATCCTGGGGTCACGTGATCCCTTTTTGTGACCTTCTGACAAGCCAAGTCAATGGGGAAACCAGATTCACTTAACAACCACATTACTAACTTAACAAGGCTCGTGATTCACTTAACAACTGTGGCAAGAAAGGTCGTAAAATGGGACAAAAACAAACACTTCACTTAGGCACACAAATTTTGGGCTCAATTGCAATCGCAAATTGAGAGTTACCTATATTTTCTGATTACCCGTTTGGCGAGATGAAATTTATAGCAATGCTCATTTTGGGCAATATCCGAAATATTTTTTGTTATTGTTTTTAGCTTTCCTAGAACATAGAATAATAGAGTTGAATAATATAGAATAGAACAGAATTCTGTATTGGCCAAGTGTGATTGGACACACAAGGAATTTGTCTTTGGTGCATATGCTCTCAGTGAATATAACATAGAATCATATATTTATACCTAGAATATTCTATTACATAAAATAAATAATATATAGAATATTCTATAACATAGAATAACAGAGAACCATGCCTGCATTTCCTACATACTGAACTCTAATACGTGTCTTTTGTATTGATTATTTTTAATTTGTAATTAAGGAATTGCTCAGGCGCTTTTCTGTGCATGCATGTCTATGAATTTCTCACAGATTCAAGCAGCCTTAGGCCCGATGGGAAATCACTGTCATTACTGAAACAATGATACACCTCTGCTCCCCCAAAAAAGCCAATGCAATCCTAAGTGGCATTAACGGAGGGATACAATCAAGATCACGTGAGGTACTAACACCACTCTATAAAGCCTTAGTAAGACCACACCTAGAATACTGCATGCAATTTGGGTCACCACACTATAAAAAAGATGTCAAGACTCTAGAAAGAATGCAGAGAAGAGCAACCAGGATGATTAGGGACCTGGAGACTAAAACATACCAAGAACGGTTACAGGAACTGGGCATGGCTAGTCTAGTGAAGAGAAGGACCAGGGGAGACATGAGAGCAGTCGTCCAATATTTAAGGGGCTGCCACAGAGAGGAAGGGGTCAAGCTAATTTCCAATGCACCTGAAGGCCAGACAAGGAACAATGGATGGAAACTGACCAAGGAGAGATTCAATCTGGAAATAAGGAGAAATTTTCTGACAGTGAAAACAATCAACCAATGGAAAAGCTTGCCTTCAGAAGGTGTGGGAAGCTTTCAAGAAGAGACTGGACTGCCATTTGTCAGAAATGGTGTAGGGCCTCCTCAGAGGTGGGATTCACTTATCTTCCCTACTGGTTCTCAAATGTGAGCACGCTTGTGCTCACTTCACTCACACGGGCCACCTCTGCACATGCGCACGGCCTTCTGCACATGTGCAGTAGTCGCACATTACTTCCGGGCAGCTGGGTGGAGCCTCCCGCAGTCGCCGCTACCAGTTCGCGCGAGCCAGAGAGAACCGGCTGAATCCCACCACTAGTTCTCCTGCTTGGGTGGTGGGTTGGATTAGAAGCCCTACAAGGTCCCTTCCAACTCTGTTCGTCTGTTCAAGTTGTTTTAAGCATTATCTGCCAGGCGTCATACCTGGCTCCCCTGCCTGTTTCAATCAAGATCCCCTCAAAATCATTTATCGAAGCAGCCTTCGCTACCACTTCTATTTTTTTGTGTATTCAACTCGGCGTCGGGAAACCCAAAGTCATAACATATCAATTCAACAATCTCAGGGCAGAGTCCGGGAACTGCCCGTCAGCAACTTGGCTGGGCTCTCGAAGAAAGGACTGGCTAATTCAGCCCAAGCTGTCTTCCTGCTACAGCTTTGAGTGATGTGTACGGCCCAGTGCACAGTTGCTGAAAACTAGTATCAGGGAATGACATACAGTTTGATAACATAAGATGCTTAGAGGGGTTTTTTTTTGGTGGTGGCGGGGGTGGGGCTCAAGTGAGATGTTCAAAGCTAATAGCTCTGGTGAGCGGAGTTTTAGCTGCGATCTGTACCTTGAGATATCGGCTGTGTCTGGCTCAGGGAGAAAGGGGGGAGTGGGAGAGTGGGGGGAAGAGAGAATGAAAGCTTATTTCTAGAAAGGGCTTCCGATGAGCAGCATTTGTCATTGAAGGGGAGATGGGTATAATTAGCTTGTCAGTCTCATTTGGGCTGAGCTCGCTGCCTCGGCTAAGAAAGATGGACTAACTGCCAGAGCTGCTGACAGGTAGTCGATAATGTAGCAATTAATGTCATAAATAATTCTGGAACCAATTATATCAAAATGGACTTTGAGCCTTTAAAAAAGATCAGAATTCCCTTCTTCTTCTTCATCAGCAAGTCACCCTTTTCATTTTTCTCTATAATTACTTTTCATTGTCCGCGGCCGTAATGTAGAGTCTTTTTCTTCGGCCCGTATTTTTCAACCTCCTTAGATTCCCATCAGGGCCCCCAACACCATCCCACGTCCCTGCCTGTCCGTTTCTCTCTCTCTCTCTCTCATTCCTGGCTTTTGTTGTTATTGGATATCTTTTGGTGCCCGCATAATCTTTTAGCCCCGATGGTTTACATGATAAGTCCCTCTGCAGTCTAATGATTAAAGACCCCCGTTTTCTCAAATGTCATGAGAGTTGTCAGCAGGGCATGCCCAAAACAATGGCATTTGGAAATGAAGACATTTGTGAAATGAATTGATTTGTCTTATTATTTTAAAGGTTGTTCTGACTTTGCTTACACTGAACCTATTGATTTTATTTTTTGGAGGGGGGTGGAGCGGCCCCTTCCTTTCCCACTACAGTTGCAAACTGAGGATGTTAACCATATTCTGTCTATGTTGCAAAAATGATCTTCGCTGGAAGCTTAACCATGGAGTTGTAACCAGCGGTGGGCTTTTGAAATGATGATTGTCAGAAGAGCTGCATCTAAGGAGCCGTGGTGGCGCGGTGGTTAGAGTGCAGTACTGCAGGCTGACTGCTAGCTGCCTGCAATTTGGTAGTTCGAATCTCACCAGGCTCAAGCGTGACTCAGCCTTCCATCCTTCAGTAGTGGGTAAAATGAGGACCCAGATTGTTGGGGGCAATAGGCTGGCTCTATAAATCGCTTAGAGAGGGCTGTAAAGCACTGTAAAGCAGTATATAAGTCTAAGTGATATTGCTATTGTTATAATAACTGATTCTTGAAATCCTGTCTGAGTTTTTCTCTGCCCCATCACATGCTAAACAAAATCAGTGCTGGATTCTTTTGAGTTTCTTTCTTATCGTTGCTTCAACGGCCTCCTGAATAGCTGATTCCTCCCTTCCCGTCATGTGGCTCCTTCTTACCTTCCCGAAGGTCAACTTTTAATTCTGAGTAGAAGAATGCTGCCATTATTCACCTGTTCAAAGGGGAAAGCGGGAAGGAGGAATGCCGAAACTACTACCTCGATTGTTTTCCATTTGTGACATGTTCTTGCAAACATTGCTTTTATGTAAATGAGGTAAAATGAGGACCCAGATTGTTGGGGGCAATATGCTGACCAAGTAGCGGGATTCAAATCCCAGCACTACTGGTTCACTATTGGGAGTGTGTAGGCACACGCACTTGGTTCCCAAGTGGGTGGCGCTTCTGCGCATCTGCAGAAGGTTCTGCACATGTACAGAGCATTTTTGATGACGTCTGGGTGGGTGGGCGGAGCCTCCCACCACCGCTACCAATTCGCCCAAACCGGAGCAAACCGAGAGCAACCCACCCCTGATGCCAATTCTGTAAACCACTTAGAGAGAACTGTAAAGCACTGTAAAGCAGTATATAAGTGCTATTGCTATTTCTACTTCCACGATGGGCATTTTGAGAGGTTGAGACTGGAATGAGCTTTGCCTGCTTTAGGATGCTAGCAAGCAGAAATATAGAGCATTTATTCAGTACTTAGAAAATTTACATGAGTCATAAATCAAGAATATTGACGTCTCAGGGAGGGGGAGAATTAGTGGGAAGAATATTTCCTAAGGATATTTATTACCCAGTGATTTACAGCAGTTATTATATATTTGATACAGTTGCAAAAAAGACCCTCGGCTTTTCTTTTTTTTAGTCCTAAACCTAAATGAACATTTTTTGACTAAAATGTATAAAATCAAGCAAAGATTCATATTCTTATTCTAAGGTCAGCATTTTAGGGATAAAAGGGATATTTGAAATTAAATTAAATTAAATACATTGTAGGTAGCCCTCGACTTACATTTAGTGAGCGTTCAAAGTTACAACAAAAAGGAACTTATTACAATTTTTCATACTTAGGACCGTGGTTGTATTCTCTTGATCACATGATCAAAATTCAGGCATTTAGCAATGGATTCATATTTATGACGCTTGCAGTGTCCCGGGGTCATGTGATCATGTTTTGCGAACTTCTGACAAGCAAAGTCAATGGGGACGCCAGATTCACTTAACAACCAGATTATTAACTTATCCACTGCAGGTATTCACTTAACGACAGTGGCAAAAAAGATTGTAAAATGGGGCAAAACTCCCTTAACAAATGTCTCACTTAACAACAGAAAATTTGGGCTCAATTGTGGTCATACATTGAGGAGTACCTGTATTCTGTTCCATTCCATTCCATTCTGTTTTGTTCTATTCCATTCCATTCTGTTTTGCTCTATTCTATGCCATGCCATGCCATGCCATGCCATGCCATGCATGTCTTCCCTTCCCTACGCCATCCTTACAAGACTAACTGAAATATTTAACCAGGACAACCAGATAGATAGATAGATAGATAGATAGATAGATAGATAGATAGATAGACAGACAGGGAGGGAGGGAGGGAGGGAGGGAGGGAGGGAGGGAGGGAGAATTCTTTATTAGCCAAGTGTGATTGAACACACAAGAAATTTGTCTTTGGTGCATATGCTCTCAGTGTACACACAAAAAAAAAATTCATCAGGAATCATAAGGTACAACACTTAATGGTAGCCATAGGGTAGAAATAAGCAATAAAATCATACTATGAACCAATCAATATCAATATAAACTGTAAGGATGCAAACAACAAAGTTACAGTCATGCAGTCATAAGTGGGAGGAGATAGGTGATAGGAACGATGAGAAGACTAATAGTAGTGCAGCCTTAGTGAATAGTTTGACAGTGTTGAGGGAATTATTTGTTTAGCAGAGTGATGGCATTCGGGGGAAAACTGTCCTTGTGTCTAGTTGTTCTGGTGTGCAGTGCCCTATAGTGTCGTTTTGAGGGTAGGAGTTGAAACAGTTTATGTCCAGGATGCGAGGGGTCTGTAAATATTTTCACAGCCCTCTTTTTGACTCGTGCAGTATACAGGTCCTCAATGGAAGGCAGGTTGGTAGCCATTGTTTTTTCTGCAGTTCTAATTATCCTCTGAAGTCTGTGTCTGTCTTGGTGGGTTGCAGAGCCAAACCAGACAGTTATAGCGGTGCAGACGACAGACTCAGTTTGAGCTTCCTGAGTTGGTGCAGAAAGAACATTCTTTGTTGTGCTTTTTTGATGACGTTTTTGATGTTAGCTGTCCACTTTAGGTCTTGAGATATGGTAGAACCTAGAAATTTGAAGATCTCTACTGTTGATACTGGGTTGTCTAGTATTGTAAGAGGTGGTAGTATGGGAGGGTTTCTCCTAAAGTCTAGCACCATTTCTATGGTTTTGAGTGTGTTCAGTTCCAGATTGTTCCGGTTGAACCACAAGGCTAGTTGTTCAACCTCCTGTCTGCATGCAGATTCATCGTTGTCTTGAATGAGACCGATCACTGTTGTATCATCTGCAAACTTCAGTAGTTTAACAGATGGATCATTTGAGATACAGTCATTGGTACAGTATATAGAGAGAAGGGAAGTGGAGAGAGCACACAGCCTTAGGGGGCCCCTGTGCTAATTGTACAGGTATCTGATGTGATTCTGCTTAGCTTCACCTGCTGCTTACTGTCTGTTAGGAAGCTTATGATCCACTTACAAGTATGTACAGGTACCACTAGCTGGTTTAACTTAGTTAGAAGAATGTCTGGAATGATGGTGTTGAATGCTGAACTAAAGTCTACAAAGAGGACCCTTGCGTAGGTCTTTGGAGATTCAAGATGTTGTAGGATGTAGTGTAGAGCCATATTAACAGCCTCATCTGTCGATCTATTTGCTCAGTATGCAACTTGCAGGGGGTCCAACCTCGGATCCATGATGGTTTTCAGGTGAGACATCACTAGCCTTTCAAAGGTTTCCAGCACAAACCTGTGCATTGTCTACTCAGAAGTAAGAAGTATAAACAACTATAAGTGTAAGTATTGTCTTCTCAGAAGTAAGAAGTATAAGTAAGAAGCCACCCAGAGTCACCTTATAGGGGACATACCAGAATAATAGAACTGAAAGGGACGTTGGGGATCTTCTAGTCCAGCGGTCACCAACTGGTGGTCCATGGACCACTGGTGGTCCGTGAGAAAATTTTGGTGGTCTGCAGAAAAATTATTTGCATTTTTTATATTGCACTAAATCAGGGGTCCTCAAACTATGGCCCCTGGGCTGGATACACGCAATGAACGTTTGCGTTACTGCAGAGTCTTCCCCTTTGGGATCTTCTTGTGTGGATCGGAGCAGGGAAGAAATTCCAACTTGGGGTCTTCTTCAGCTTCCTAGTGCGTGGCTTTGGGCTAAGGCTGGAGGGAAGTGCTGCTGGTGGCAATGAGCCAGAGGGCCTTGTTCCAGTGGGACTGCCTCATGGCCTGGAACTGACTAAACATCTCAACCCGCTGAGCCTCCAGGCACCGGTACCTGGCTTTACACTCCCGCAGGTCTTCCCTCTGCTTGGAAAGCCTATGCTCATAGTCCTCAGTGAGGTGCTTCTGCTGAGCCTCCTTCTCAGTCCGATCCAATTTGAACTGAGCTGTTTTGCCAACTCTTTCTTATGGTGGCTCCTTAGCTCCAACAACTGCTTCCTGTTGGGGCCTCCCAGGTGGGGAGGCGAGGAGTATCTGGGAGGGGAGGGGCAAATAGAGGCTGGCGAGGCACCCCTCGACGTGAGTGACATCGAGTTGACCATGCCCACCCAGTCACATGACCACCTAGCCACGCCCACACAGCCAGTCATTAGGCAGATCATATTATTGGTCCGTGGAATTTAAAATTATGAATTTAGTGGTCCCTAAGGTCTGAAAGGTTGGTGATCCTTGTTCTAGTCCAATCCCTGCTCAGGCAGGAAACCCTATACCATTTCAGACAAATCATTGTCCATTCTCTTCTTTAAACTTCCATTGATGGACCACCCAGGTCCAACAACTCTTAAATGATGTCCCAGGATCTCCTGAGAAACCATTCTTCTCTTAGAATCTAGTATTGCCAACACTCTGGAATCCACCCACCAACTCAGAATTTAGTCAGGAATTAAAGACATAAATATACCAGAACTTCTTTTTTCAGTTTATCCAGTTAACTGACCGTGAAAATTACTAAAGGGATATAAGCTTTCTGCATTAGCAGAAAGTATAAATATTTTCTACAGATGATTTTAGTAGGGTTTGGAACGAGGTTATGCCACCCATGGAATATTTGTTTCATGTGAAGCTTTATAGTGTATTCGCTGCATGCATTCTGAAATGAAATAGTCCCTGGAGGACCTCAAGGGGATTTTGTTGAACATGTAGGCAAGATCAGTGGATATTTCTTCTTAGCCACAAAAATAGAGCTTCTATATCATCAGCATATCTGTCCAAAATCATGTCTCGCCAGTAGGGTTTCTACTTCACAGGGTGTCTGGCATGAACAGACAAACCTCCATCATTTAATGGTCGTGGGGGGGGAGGAGATTTTTATTGTGAGCTTTAACTCGTGTTACAAACTGAATCTGCATGTTGCTTTGCAGCTCCCCTCAGGCCACCTTCCTTGTCTGCTGAGTATTCACTGCCATTTCCCTAACAGAGCTAATAGACTGCGCAGCTTGTCAGAAGACAGACAAAACCGAGGAAATATAAGGAGAGTGGAAAGAGCTTTTTAAAAGCAAGCCTATTTATTAATCGTAATACGTTCAACTGCTGTGACGTTAAATGCATATCAGACTCAATAGTGATAGGCTCTTAGATGACGATAATGATTGTCTTATAAGGAAGGAAGGAAGGAAGGAAGGAAGGAAGGAAGGAAGGAAGGAAGGAAGGAAGGAAGGAGGGAGGGAGGGGGAGGGACAAAAGGAAATAAGGAAGGATCTCAAAAGAAAAATATTAAGTACTACAATGAAAAGAAAGAAAGAAAGAAAGGGAGGGAGGGAGGGAGGGAGGATCTCAAAACAAAAAGATATTAAAGATATTAAAGATATTAAATACTACAAATACTAAAATATACTACAATATATTAAAGATATTAAATACTACAATGAAAAGAAAAAAGAAAGAAAGAAAGAAAGAAAGAGGGAGGGAGGAAGAATCTCAAAAGAAAGATATTAAATACTACAATGAAAAGAAAAAAGAAAGAAAGAAAGAAAGAAAGAAAGAAAGAAAGAAAGAAAGAAAGAAAGAAAGAAAGAAAGAAAGAAAGAGGGAGGGAGGAAAGATCTCAAAAGAAAGATATTAAATATTACAATGAAAAGAAAAAAGAAAGAAAGAGAGAGATAGGGAGGGAGCAGGGGTGAAATGCTACCAGTTCGCTCCGGTTCAGGAGAACCGGTAGTGATAAAAAGTACCGGTTCGGGCAAACCAGTAGTAAAAAAATGCTTTAAAAAGTAAACAAAAAAAAGGGTTCTGACGATCACAGCTGTGCCGCGTGATCATCAGAAGCTCTTTTTTTACTTTTTTAAAGCACTTCTTTTACTACCGGTTCCGGTGAATAGATAGTAAAAAAATGCTTTAAAAAAGTAAAAAAAAAAAAAGTCCCAACGATCGCGCGGCACAGCTGTGATCATCGGAACCTTTTTTTAACTTTTTAAAAGCATTTCTTTTACTACCGGTTCTGGCGAATAGGTAGTAAAAAATGCTTTAAAAAGTAAAAAAAAAAAAAAAAAAGTTGGCCACGCCCACCCAATCACATAAATCCCACCAAGCCACCCCCACCAAGCCACGCCCACAGAACCGGTAGCAAAAAAATTTGCATTTCACCACTGGGAGGGAGGGATGGAGGAAGGAAGGAAGGAAGGATCTCAAAAGAAAGATATGAAATACTACAATGAAAAGGAAGGAAGGAAGGAAGGAAGGAAGGAAGGAAGGAAGGAAGGAAGGAAGGAAGGAAGGAAGGAAGGTTCCCACAAGGAAATTCAATGGGGAAGCTGACAGAAAATTGGGAGTCATTCCCACTGATTTGTTTGCCTACACAAGACCATTCTATTTCTCTGTTCAGGTAAGGAAGGAACGGGAGGGAGGGAGGGAGGAACAGTGAAGAAGGAACCCTGTGTACCCTTCCTGGTGCATGCTGCCCCATGTGCCCTCTCTGATCCATGCTGCCTCCCTATAGTTTGCCTTCTTTGACCCATGTGGCACGTCTTGCACTCATATATGCACCCCACCTGACCTGCCCCATCCCTCACATGCCTTCCTTGTCCAGGTGGGACCTCTTGTGCACCATCATGCAACCTTACTGACCCACACCATTTCCTGCGAGCCGTCCCTGACCCACATAACCCCTCTTGCACACAAAACTTCCTGGATCACCACTTAAACACCATCGGCATTGACTAAATCATTACCAGTCAATTGCAAAAGGCAGCTTCACCTGGAAAAGTTTACATCTTTCCACATTATCTTTAATATTATGAAGCAACCACATCTCCCTCTCCCAGGTCCTTTGGGAAGGACTCGATAGGTGGATCAAAACGCCAAATCAAGTCTGAACATCTGGCTGACTATGCAACCAGGCCAGTGGTGAAATTCGAACCGGTTTGCTACCGGTTCGCTGGCCATGCATGCTCACTGTGCACCAAACGTGTGTGCGTATGCGCACACGCATCCACATACGCAGTACATGCCAAAAGGAGGCTCAGGAAGGTAAGTAGAACAGTGAGGGGGGGAATCAGCTGTGGTGCACGATTTAGCTTTGCTAGAAAGCAGGAAATCCTGCTTTCTAGCAAAGCTAAACCGTGCAGCACAGCTGATCTTCAGAAATACCGGTTCACCCCAAACAGTTGTTTTGATCACTACCAGTTCGCCGAAACCGGAGCAAATCGGTAGCATTTCACCCCTGAAACAGCTTCAATAACAAAGTATCGTGATTTGATGCAGTTCCTATTCAGAACAGCAATATTTTGGAGCAAAGAAGAGAGAGCGAGGGGGCCTTTTTCTTTCATTTGCAATATTATAACCTTATGTCTGGGCTTTGTGACCACTCAGCAATAAAGTGAAAGATTGCATAAATCAATTATCTGTATGAGGCGACTGCATCTCTTTGCATGGTACAGGAAAGTGGGGGGATGAACCCTTTCCCCCATGACAAGGAGATCCATTTGTCTGGATTTTCTGAGCTGGAAACCGAACCCAGATTTCTGAAGCACAAATTATTTGGTGTTCAGGGGAGACATCTATTATTGTTAGGACCTGTCTAATCAGCCGAGGCTTAGAGTATTCATTCCATATTTCTGCAATCCTGATATTGTAACTACATCTTATCTAGAAGGGAGGGAGAGAAGGGAGGGAGGGAGGTGGGAGGGAGGGAAGGAAGGAAGACAGGCAGGCAGGCAGGAAGGAAGTGAGATGGGAAGGAGGAAGGAGGGAGAGAGGAAGGTGGGAGGGAAGGGAGGGAGTGAGTAAGGAAGGAAGTGAGATGGGAGGGAGGGAGAGAGAGAGGGAAGGCAAGCAGGCAGGCAGGCAGGAAGGAAGGAAGGAGGCAAGGAAGGAAGTGAGGTGGGAGGGAGAGAGGGCAAGAGGGAGGAAGGTGGGAAGGAAAAGGGAGGAGGGAGGGAGGGAAGGAAAGAAAGAAAGAAAGAAAGAAAGAAAGAAAGAAAGAAAGAAAGAAAGAAAAGAAGAAGGAAGGAAGGAAGGAAGGAAGGAAGGAAGGAAGGAAGGAAGGAAGGAAGGAAGGAAGGAAGGACAGTAATTCTCTCTGAGATTTAGGTGACTCACGAAATCCATGAGTCTGCTATTTGAATGGAACTCGTGTGTCATCACTGTTAGAGACCTTCTAAATTTTCACCTCCAATTAATAAAATTTGCCTTAACCCTCAATTTTCTTTTCTTTTTCAATCTCTTCAAGTCAGCCTTTGTCTCTTGGCCAGGCCTGAATGAGTCCCTGCAGTTTTCTTGGCAAGATTTTTCAGAAGAGGGTTTGCCCTTGCATGCTTCCTAGGGATGAGAGAGAGTGACAGGCCCAAGGTTTTATGCTTCAGGTGGCACTACAACTCGTAGTTCCTTAATGTTTAAATTGATGCCTTAACCATTACACCAATCCCCTGGCTCTCCAGTCCCATCCTGACAAATATTTCATTTCAAGTTATTTTAGTAGAATCTCAGGGCAGGTTTTCCTCAGTTCCTTTGCATCTGAAGATATTTCTGTAGAAAGTTAATACCCACCCCTCTCCTAAAAAAGAGCCGAGGTGGCGCAGTGGTTAGAGTGCAGTACTGCAGCTATTTCAGCTGACTGCTAGTTTAGCAGAGCAGCAGATCGAATCTCACCGGCTCAAGGTTGACTCAGCCTTCCATCTTTCCGAGGTGGGTAAAATGAGGATCCAAATTGTTGGGGACAATATGCTAATACTAATGCAATATGCTAATATGCAATATGCTATATGCTAACTTTGTAAACCACTTAGAGAGGGCTGTATAGCACTATGAAGTGGTATAGAAATCTAAATAATAAATAAATAAATAAAAGAATGAAATATTTTAGGAAATATTAAAAAGGCAGAATATTATATTTCCCTGGATGAGAAATTGAGAAACATACTCTTGGAGATAGAAACTCAGCCTCAGCTCCCTGCCCCCAGCAGATATTTTGGTGCCAGCCTATCTACAAGACAAGTCACCCTCAGGACATAATAAGATTAGCCCTCTACCCCATCTAGCAGCAGAGTTCACCACTTGGCACCTGGGGATATTACATCAGCCCAAGATTCAACTAAACTTGATTCAGACAAACATGACTCCACATGGGAATCTAACAACAACCAATAGAATACATTTCTTGCACAGGAACAGGAAGCTCAAGGGCAAGGCCCAAGAGAGGGTATAAATACTTCTCTCTCTCAAACCCGTGTGTTCAGCTGCACCAGGACTTCAAACCCATGTGGTCCTCCCCACCAATAAACCATCTTTCCAATCAGCCTCCACATTTCCAGTGTCCTTCTCCCCACTTGGAACTGAACCCAGGTGGATGTTTCTTCCAACAATTCTTCTTCATTTTCTTCTGCAAAAGACAGGTATGCTTTTCCAGCTTGTAAAATGTGTTTCCTTCTTGATTTCAGCAATTACCACCTTGTATACTTCTTGCCACCATTTTATAAAACCCAAAAGTCAGCTGTGATCAAAATACATAAAAAACCCAATAAGGACACATTGAATAATCACCAATGAAAAGACTTAAACGTCTGTGGCAGTAAAACATGCCCGAACAATGCACTTTTTAATTGAAATACTTCCCCCCCATCCACCCCCACACACATCTGATTCACAAATGTACCTACTGGACAGATAATGAATAACTTATATCTTGGGCAGAGTGGCCTATGTTTGATTTATCTCTTGGTATAAATAAATAAGAAAAGGCTGTCAAATCTCAATGCATAAATTCCATGTCTTCTAGAAAGCTTGTGTATTAGGATAAAGGGGTGGAGAATAAGTGAGCGAGTGCTTTTATCTTAATTGGGATAGCAGGAAGGAAGATAAGTAACTCCACTTGCAGGAATAAATCGTAAGCCCATAAGAATATTTCCAGAGAATTAAGGGGCTCTGCAAATCATATTTCTAAGTAGACTCAGGGAAGTTTGAAGAAGAAGTTGAAATAATTCCAGGGGAGGCTTCCTGGAGTAAGCCAGGAAGTTCATCATTTTGATAGGGTTATATACAATGGCTGTGGCCACCAGATGTGTTCTGTGTATCTGCAAAAAATAGCGCTCAAAACGTGAGGCTTCTTCCACAAAGAAGAGGGGGTCAAGCTATTCTCCAAAGCACCTGAAGTCAGGACATGAAGCAATGGATGGAAATTAATCAAGGAGAGAAGCAACTTAGAACAAAGGAGGAATTTCCTGACAGCGAGAACAATTAATCAGTGGGTTGAGTTGCTTCCAGAGATTGTGAGTGCTCCAACATTGGAGGGTTTTAAAGAGGAGATTGTACAACCATTTGTCTGAAATGGTAGAGGGTCTCCTGCTTGAGTAGTGGGTTGGACTAGATGATCTCCAAGGTCCCTGCCAACTTTATTATTCTATTTTCTGTACACAATACTCTTCCAAACAGAAATGTTGTTCCTTAATAGCACCTGTAGCCTAAACAAAACAATTTTTTCTTACTACCTGCTTTCCAGCTGTGGTTTTGGCCAGATGTTTTCCTTTAGGATGTAGTGTTGTAGGTATGGTAGCAGTCCTTAACTTATGCCCACATGTTGCTAAATGAGGTGGTTGTTAAGGGCGTTGCACCCAATTATATAAATTATTTTGTCGCATTTTTAAAGAAGCGAGTGTCAAACTATTCTCCAAAGCATCTGAGGGTAGGATGAAAAGCAACGGGTGGAACTAATCAAGGAGAGAAGCAACTTAGAACTAAGGAGAAATTTCCTGACAGTGAGAACAATTAATCAGTGGAACAATTTGCTTCCAGAAGTTGTGAATGCTCCAATACTGGAAGTTTTGAAGAAGATGTTGGATAACCATTTGTCTGAAGTGGTGTAGGGTTTCCTGCCTAAGCAGGGGGTTGGATGAGAAGACCCCCAAGGTCCCTTCCACCTCTGTTATTCTATTTTACCCTTTCCATCATTCTCTTACTAGATCTAATTCCCACCCCCCTTTTTTTTTCTTTTCTTTTTTCTTCTTGATTCCTCATGTGATGACTACTCTGTAGTTTTCTTGGCAAGTGGTTTGCCATTGCCTCCTTCCTAGGGCTGAGAGAGAGGGACTGGCTCAAGATCAACCAGCTGGTTTCATGCCTAACACTGAACTAGAACTCGCCATATCTGGGTTTTTAGCCTGATACCATTAACAGCTACACCACACTGGTCATTAGATAAACATATCCAAGAAGTGACCCAAAGGTGCTTTTTCAGGAGGCAACTGGACTTCCTCAGTTTTTACTTTTGAAGATGTTTCGCTTCTCATCCAAGAAGCTTCTTCAATGAAACATCTTCAAAAGGAAAAAAAAAAAAACAACAAAGTTCAGTTGCCTCCTGAAAAGGCATCTTTGAGACAACCGTGACCTGGATGACTGAGAATCTCTACAGACTTTTAGATGTACAATTTGGGATGAACCACCTTTTGAATGGGGTGGGAGTAGGAATGGATTTCCAGAGGAAAAAATGGCAGACTACAGGAACCAGGAGCACCACTCAGGTGACCCTGAGGACACAGATGAACCTCCAAGTGCTTCAAGGAACTTCTAAAAGGATGCAAATTCCCAGCTGTCTGCAAGGAATCCTTCCATTCCCCACTATCCTGTCAGAGCTGAAGAAGCTTCTTGGATGAGAAGCGAAACATCTTCAAAGAAAAACAAGAAAGTCCAGTTGACTCCTGAAAAACCACTTTTGAGACAACTATGACCTGGATGACTGAGAATCGCTACAGACATCCAAGAAGTGAGTTTTCAAGTAATATACTGTATTTTTTGGAGTATAAGACGCACCTTTTTCACCCAAACAAGAGGGTGAAAATCTGGGTGCGTCTTATACTCCAAATGTGACCCCACCCAGCTTCTCAAACGGAGGTTTCAGAGGCTGAAAAAAGCATCAGAAACGAAGCTTCAGAAAAAAAGCCCCCAAACAGAGCTTCAGAGGCTTTTTTTCTGAAGCTCTGTTTCAGAGGCTTTCAGAGGCAGAATCGAGTGGATGTGATTCTACTGAGCTGGAGCTACAAAAAAACCTTGGCTACGTAGGGAAAACCTGGCTAGAAGAAAAACACACATAAACCCTACGAAGAAGTAAGAAAATTGATACTGTACCTTTACAGGGAGGATACATAAGATATGGGTGTGGCCTACTGATGACAGCTAACGAGCTAGAAATGGATCTATTTAGGTCTCCCACCTAGCAGTTAGAGCTTGCTAGGTGTTAGAAAGGAAAAAAGCCCAGAACCGAGTAGATGAGATTCTACTGAGCTGGAGCTACAAAAAAACCTTGGCTACGTAGGGAAAACCTGGCTAGAAGAAAAACACACATAACCCCTACGAAGAAGTAAGAAAATTGATACTGTACCTTTACAGGGAGGATACATAAGATATGGGTGTGGCCTACTGATGACAGCTAACGAGCTAGAAATGGATCTATTTAGGTCTCCCACCTAGCAGTTAGAGCTTGCTAGGTGTTAGAAAGGAAAAAAGCCCAGAACCGAGTAGATGTGATTCTACTGAGCTGGAGCTACAAAAAAACCTTGGCTACGTAGGGAAAACCTGGCTAGAAGAAAAACATATATATATGTTATATATATATATATGTAACATATATATATGTTACTGCAAAAGACTGCTGACATAAGCCTGATGATGGCAGATGGGATTCTGTCGAAACGTCGCTTCTACCCTTTTAGGGATATATCCACAATTACACGGGAAGAAACCCGAAATATTAACTACACACACACACACACACACACACACACACACACACACACACACACTCATATATAAGGTTGGCAGCAATATGGATGGAAAAAGCATGTGTTGCATCTATCTTGAGTATCTTAGGTCTCTGAAGGTCACTCTGCTAAAGTAATATATAGTGCCAGGATGGCTAGCTCAAGGTCAGATCAGGTGGCTTTTCATAATGCATAAACCTGAAGCTCACACAGACACCAATCATCTGACCTAAAACCTTGGAACAAATATTTTACTAAGTAAATCAGGAGCATGCTGGCATTTCTATTAACCTTCAATGCACTGGTGACAGGAAATGAATAATGATAAATAATAACTCAGGTCGGTAAATCATACCTAACTTCGTGGGCAGGAAGAGCGGGGGGAAATGTGGTAGACTACCGTATGTTAAGAATAAAGCTTGTAGAGCTTGATTCAAGAAAAGGAAGGGAGGACAACCTGCTCCAAAGGCTTCTCAAGGTGTCCCTAAAAGTAGTAAAAAGGAAACGGGGATTTGAAAATAATGTGTTTTCTGGTTAAGTGGGAGTAATGTTCTGTAAAAGGTAAAAGGTTCCCCTTGCACATATATGCTAGTCGTTCCTGACTCTAGGGGGCAGTGCTCATCTCTGTTTCAAAGCCGAAGAGCCAGCGCTGTCCAAAGATGTCTCAGTGGTCATGTGGCCGGCATGACTAAACACCAAAGGTGCACAGAACGCTGTTACCTTCCCACCAAAGGTGGTCCCTATTTTTCTACTTGCATTTTTTACGTGCTTTCGAACTGCTAGGTTGGCAGAAGCTGGGACAAGTAATGGGAGCTCACCTCATTACGGGGCACCAGGGATTCGAACCACTGAACTGCCGACCTTTCGATCGACAAGCTCAGCGTCTTAGCCACTGAGCCACCGTGTCCCTTTGTTCTGTAGGAAAGCTTAATGTTTTGGCCATCTGTAAGGAGGACTACTTTCTCTTGCTACTTAAAGGTGCACATGAGAGAGTCTGCCAGAACCGCCCGGACAACTAAAGAATGAATAAAAAAATGGTTGTGCAAATTTTTATGGCCGGGTCACTTTCTTATGAAAAAGAGGAGGAATCAAGATGAAACCTCACCAAAATATAGACCTGGGCAGGTCAATTTTTCTTTGCTTTGACAGAGTCATGTCATGGAGCAGGGGTGTCAAACTTGACTTCACTGAGGGCCACATCAGGTTTGTCTTTGACCTTGGGGGGGGGGAGCATGGCCAGGGTGGGCATGTTTTGCTCAATGTCACTTTTGTCAGGGGTGCCTTTGGTGGCCTGAATGCTCTGCCAGCGAAAATGGACTCCTGAGCTCTGTTTCCAGCTGCAACGGCCTCCTACAACCCTCTGCCAATCAAAATGGAGCCCGGGAGGGCTGTATGCAGCCCTCGTGAGGTCCATTTTCAGCTGTGATGGCCTCCTGCAACCCTCTGTCAGGGAAAACAGAGCTCAGGAGGCACCGCGGGCTGGCCCTTTGCTGTTCTAGGTCAGCCCCGCGGACCAGATCTAAACACCCCACGAGCCGGATCCTTACTCCGGGCCTTGAGTTTGACACCCCTGTCATGGAGGATGCAGGCAGTGTGATGGAAGACGGACCTGGAGAATCAGTGGACAGGTGCTTTGCAGCACAGAGAGGAGGCAGTAAATCTCATCCAAAAGAGGCCTACACCTTAGGATCTCTAGTAGCTTAGAAAGCGATAGCTTTAGATTGGCAAGATTCTGTCTATTAGGATGGACAAGTCAATAAAGGATTGGAGTCGACTGGATTTTACTAGGTCCTCTTTGGGCCTGGGCTAACAGGTAGTATACCTTCTAGCACTTCTCAGCAAAGGTATTTGGAAAATGCTTACATAAAACAATGGAGAGAAACAGTGGGAAAGAATTGCTGTCAGACCTACCCCAGCTAGGTCCCTAGGAAAGAAAGACCCTCGACTCCACTTGGTTGAAGTGATGGGCTCTTTTACTAAGGATTAGTGGTTGCAGCAAAAGCAAGGCTAGATCTGAGGGTTCCGGTGCGAACGTTACAGGTTTTCCCTTTTCCTGACTCTACCTCCTTGACCAGGTCATCAGTGTCCAATGGCATCTTGGATTGATGTTTTGGGAATTGCTTTGATGTCAGGCAAGTCTCAAAGTGGTTTCATATTTTTTCCCAGGCCAGGTGTCCGTGGGGCGACTGGATTATTCCGGTTTGACACCTCTGCTTCCTATCAACACATTTCCCTCCCCTTCTTCCTCCCACTCAACTTCCCCAAATTCCTGTGCACCCCGTCTACTTATGGCAGGATACCAGCGAGACATAGCAAAACAGCTGAAGATGGCAGAGCTGACAATTGTATTCTTCCAATATCTTATATTTAGATCTGTCTTTCTTCAGAAAGAAAGAAAACTATTCCCCAACCCCCTCTCAATTTCTAATTTCAACTTGAATGTCACACACTTCTGTGTGCGTGTGTGCATGCACCCTTGTGTGCATTAAATTTCCCTTCTCAACCCTATGTGTCTTCCTCAGTCTCAGGTCTTCTTCCAGAAACCTGGGAAATTGACAGTTCTTCAAAGGATCTTACCTGTTCCTAGCAATGCACTCTTTTGGACAGAGAGCTCTGACATTGTTCCATGGATCTGTTGGCACCACTGTCCTAATTTAAGAATCCCAGCCCCGAGTGCTGCCATACAGATGTGGTATTCAGCAGGTTCGGGCCAGTTCGGACTGGTTTGCCTGAACCGGTAGCAGAAATCGCAGGTGGGCCCACATGCCCACCCAGCCCTGAGTGCTGCCATACAGAAGTGATATTCAGCAGGTTCGGGCCAGTTCGGACTGGTTCATCTGAACTGATAGCAGAAATTGCAGGTGGGCCCGCCTACCACCCACCCCAGCTCTATGCCATCCTATTTAGGCACATTTTTGAGGCAGGGCACATGCGTGGAAGGTGTACGTGAGCAAAGTGCATGCATGGAAGGTGCGTGTGCGAGCAAGGCGGATGCGCAGAAGGCAGGCGTGTGCAAACCGGTAGTAACATAATGTGGAATCCACTGCTGCTGCCATACCACTGGGACTATTTTGGCTTTGATTTTCCATTTCCTCTCTTAAGGACCTAGTACTTCCCAAATTTATTATACTATGCTCCATCGCATAGGACCTAATTATCTTCGAGACCGCCTTCTGCCACCGACGACCTCCCATCGCCCCGTGCGTTCCTACAGAGAGGGCCTCCTCGGGGTGCCATCAGCCAAGCAATGAAGGCTGGTGACCCCCGGGGGGAGGGCCTTCTCTGTGGGGGCTCCCACCCTCTGGAATCAGCTGCCCCCAGAGATAAGGAGAATCCAAGACCTCCGTGCCTTCCGCCGTGCCCTTAAAACGTACCTTTTCCAACAAGCCGGGCTGGCCTAACAAATCTTTTAAATGATTTTAAATTTGTTTGTCTTTTTAAATTTTGGGCCAAATTGAGATATTTCTTTTTAATCTGTTCTTAATGTATTTATTATGTGTTTTTATTTGGCTGTATACTACCCTGAGTCCCTAGGGAGAAGGGTGGTATATAAAGTATATATCAAGACCTTAGTGCCTTCCGTCATGCCCTTAAAACCCATTTGTTCAAACAAGCCGGGCTGGCTTAAGATGAAATTTTTAACTGTTTTTAAATGTTTTAAATGTTTTAATTGGTAATGAGTTTTAATTGGGCCAAATTTATATATCTTTTAATTGTTTTTTAATATTTGTCCTGCATGTTTTTTTAATTTTGGCTGTACACCGCCCTGAGTCCTCAGGGAGAAGGGAAAGTGTGGGAAAGTAGGAGGGGGGATTTAGTAGAGGGGTTGTCTTTAGACATAATAACATCTGGAGAAGGAGTGGTCAGAGTGCTGCCTCGAGATGGGACAGCAGTTGATTGAAGCACGTGATCAACTGAGGAGTAAGGGGATGATTTTGAGGGTTTTGATTTACTGAGGGAAAACCCAGACCTCTCAGATTCGGACTTTCCCAGATGTGCAAGTTTACCTATTCTAGTAAATAGAACTTTGAAAAATGCTTGCTTCAGAGTTTTTACTTGGAGTTGGGTTTTTTTCTTGAATGCTGACAGCTGTTACTTGGCCCCACTACATCTATCACCAGTGCTGTCCAGATATACAAACTTTTTCCACATCTCCAAACCTCAACTGCTTTCTTTTCTTTTCCTGAACTTTCAAAAGTTATTGCCCGGGTATTTCCATTTGGTTTGATTCAGAACGTCCATCCAATCGCCTTTCCTAAATCAAAACTGAAAATCACTTTGAATTGATGAATCAAATTGGATGCTTCTGAATCAATTCAGATTATTTCAGACACTTTTTGCCCATGTGCAGTGACGGTTTTTCCTGAATTAGTTTGACTTGTCAAATCAGATCAGATCAATTTAAATCAGAGTCTGCATGATGTTCTTAGACTTAACACCTAATACTTCCAGAAGAATAGGCAAGATTGCATTTGCCTCATGTTAATTTAATACCAACATGTCATGTTCAGTGACTTAGTAGAGGGACTTCTTTTTTTCATAGAATTAAATGTATTGGTGATTGATATTCATTGGTAATCCTGTGCAAAGTTGCTTATATTGAACCCCAGAATTCAGTAGTAGGAAACCAGACTAACAGATATGAACTAATAAACCTTGTATCTCTAGCCACAAATTCCAAACTACATGAATTTAAGATGGATAATTGATAAATGACACTGATCTTCTCACTTGGCAATAAGGTAGATTGCTTACTGTCTGGTCTATCTTTGTCACTTCTGTGATTCCAAACTGAATATCCATGGCCTCAATTGATGCATTTACGTTATTATTGTATATTTCCCTTGTTAGAAATTCTGTTGTTATATAGCACCACAGAGCAAACAAAGAATACAGTCACCATGTGCTTTACTGCTCAACTGTTAAACTGTAACAGGCAACAGAAAACTCTACTTCCAATAAAATAAAACCATAGATCCCAATTTGTAAACACTGCCATCTACTGGCTGAATACTACTGTAGTTGTTGCATAGAAATACATTTCAACAATGAATTCCAACATCTCTGATTATGTTTCTTTGCTTCTCTAAAAAATTATCTGTTATAGCATCTTTAGGTACTTTCTACTAATCTTCTTGGGAAATCTGTCTATTGATCTATCTGTTTATATGACTTGCATATCACTCTTTTTCAAGGACTCCAGGGTGGTGTATATTATACATATACTATTACAATTGTTCGATCAGGATCTACCTGTATTCTGTTAATACAACATTGACTTAAAAGAAGCAACAGCAGAAATATTTGTTAATGATGACTATTGGCACCCTGTATTCTAATTATAATGATTTATTTGCATGTCCAGAAATGAACCAGTTAAGAAACAGAGCAGGGATCCAGAATATCACTGAGAAACTGATTATACTGTTAGTATCTAGGTTTTTACTTCTTTCAATTCACTAATTTATGGCTGGCTTTGGACAACATATTAAACGAAGCTAAAAAAAAAAAAACCTGGGAGAATTTGAAGTTCAGCAGATGGTAGGAAACCAATTCACATGTTATGCAAACTGAGCCATGAAGGTTTAAAACAGTATCTTATTTGTAAGGTCATTGGTGCTCTCTGAGCTTGGTCACTTTTTTGGTTCTTTTTCCAACACTGACAGGGCAAACCACTTGTATATAAAGCAAACCCCACAGCTTTCTAGCACTGGTGATGTTACCTAGTTGGGTCATAAAATGTCTGAAAGACAACAACCAAGTCCAGAGAGCACCAAGGACCCCAAAGTCCTCCTCCTCCTCCTCTCCACAAACCCGACTCTCTTCTAGCACTAGTGATGTTACACAGCTGGGTCATGAAACATCTGCAAGATAACAACCAAGTCCAGAGAGCACCATGGACCCCACAGTCTTTCTCCTCCTCCTCCTCCTCCTCTCCACAACTCCACTCCCTTCTACAGTGGTGGGTTTCAAAATTTTTTACTACCGGTTCTGTGGGTGTGGCTTGGCGGGTGTGGCTTGGTGGGCGTGGCAGGGGAAGGATACTGTAAAATCTCCATTCCCATCCCACTCCAGGGGAAGGATACTGTAAAATCTCCATTCCCTCCCCAATCCAGGGGAAGGTTACTGCAAAATCTCCATTTCCTCCCGATCAGCTGGGACTTGGGAGGCAAAGAATAGATGGGGGCAGGGCCAGTCAGAATTTTTTTTATTTAAAAAGTTTTTTTTTATTTTATAAACAAACAAACAAACAATACATCATCAATCATTCCATATATCTTCTAAATACATCTTTTGTGTCTTCTTTTTACTCTTCCAATATTTATCATATCTTAATATTATCATTTCCTTTGTTATGACATTTCCTCCACATTTCTTACTTCTCTATTTATCTATCTTTTAATTTTATTAAAAATTAGACAACAATTTTATCCCCACACAACCTTCAACTCACCCCTCCCCACCCCCTCCCCCCGACTTCCCAGAGCAAGAACAGGGTATAACATTAAACAAGCATAAACTAAAATATACTAACTTACTACAAGATTCAAAACTCCCTCACACTCTTTAACTCCTCTTTTAAAAGTTATTCATCAGCCTCCCCTTTTAAAATTCTAAATTAAACATTTTAAAATTTTCTTTAAAGCATATCTTTTTAGGAAAAAAAAGAAAAATATTATTTTAAGTTAAACCTTTTAAAATCTTTTAATACCTCTTTAAAACATTCTTCAAAATATAAATTTCAAAACTTTTTTTTTCAAAAGGCTATCCATTCAATTTTAAATTAACCATTTTAATACTTCAGTAAGTTTTAAAAAACACTTCAATAAAACATTCTTCAGAATATAACCTTAAAGATACTATTAATCCATTGGGTTAAATTATTTCTAACTCTTGAGTTCATTCTTCAAAATATCAATTTCAAAACTTTCAGAAAGCTATCTATTAACTTTAAAGTTAACCATTTTAATACCTTGATAACTTTTAAAAAGCTATCCATTTTTAGTTAAACATTTTTACTTAAACTTAAAAAATACTAATTTCAGTAAACTTTTCAGATTTATTATTAAGATCCTCCCCAAAAGAAATTAATCTTCCATTCTTCCTTTCTTTCTATATTTTTTCCAGTCCTTCTTCTTCAATAATACTTTCTTTTTCAGCATTGCTCTTCCCCCTGCTTTTATTTTCGAAAAATTTTTAATATGGGTTTGAGGCTGATGTATCTTTGGAATTCATTCTCTTCTTAAAATTATCTCATTTAATTTGAAACCTCCATTCGACTCTTCCTGCTTGTATAATCAGTCACTTCATTCCTTAAAGATTGATTCTGTCTGTAAAGCCAAAGATTGTCACGGTTAAGTTTATCAGTCTGCAGGAAAGAGTTTATTTGCTGCTTTTCAATTAGTTGCATAGAAGCCTCTGCCAAAACCTCTCTTTCCATTGTACTAATTTCCATCTTAATCCTGACAGCCCCTTTTCCCTCCTCCAAAGTCACATTAGCTTGGTTAATTTCTTCCTCTTTTCCAGCCAGCAAATCATTGTTGTTCTCCAGATTTTGATTTTGAACAGTCCTTTTAATTGATTCTAATATAACAGAAGTATGAAAATTTAAGAGTTCTTATAAAACCTTTACAGTCACAACTTGTGAGTTTGCTGGGTCACATAATAATGATCCTCCATCCTTGATGTCAGCCATATTTCAATTTTCACTTTAAATTTATTCAGCTATCAAGCAATAAGTCCAATTATTTTCCACACAATTTAGAAGTATAAATTAGTTGAGGTCAGTACCATAGTTTTTTCCATTCCACTAGCACTTTAAATCTTTTTCTTGCTGCGTAATCCAGTAGCTTTAACAATGTTGCTAACGTTAACAAGCACTTTCACTAGTAATAAGTTTCGTTTTCACGCCCTTAAGCACCATCTTTTTCTTTTTTCTCTTAAACGGAGTTAAAGTTCAGTACTTGCATTTTTGTTCTCCTGATTTTGCTCTGCCAGCATCCAGGGTCGAAATTTCTCTTAATCCTTAAAATTGCATTGCTGGTGTGGTCGTGACCCCTTATTCTGCATAAAGGAGACTCGTCCCAGATCCAGAGCACTGAAGGGTTTTCAGGGAGCTCTCACCCTGCAAACCCCAGGCTTAAAAAAAAACCTGGGGGTCTAGGGGAGTTCTACCCAGACCCTTCTGCTCTTCTCTCCCCCTTTTTCCCTGGGGGAGAGTTTTGAGCCGCTAGACAGCTGATTTTCGCTGTTCTAGCGGCAAACGGAATCACGGGGCTGGAGCTCCTAAAGGAGCATCCATCAGGGAACGCTGAGCCACCGGAAGTCGCCAGTCAGAATTTTTACTACTGGTTCTCTGAACTACTCAAAATTTCTGCTACCGGTTCTCCAGAACTGGTCAGAACCTCCTGAAACCCACCTCTGCCCTTCTAGCAGTGGTGATATTACCTAGTTGGGTCATGAAACATCTGCAAGTTAATATCTTAAAAGGTTAAAGCATGGCAACTGGACCAAAGTTGATTAAAACTTCGAGATGTTTTGTTACTCATCCAAGAAACTTTTTCAATCAAAATAAAAATTTTGAAAAAAAAAACAAACAAAAAACCCTGCAGTCTGTATGGCAGGAATTGGTCCTTTCCAACAACTATCCGACTCTCTGCCTATCCAAAATTTTCATTTTGGCTGAAGAAGTTACTAGGATGAGTAACGAAACGTCTCAGTTTTAATCAACTTTGGTCCAGTTGCCATGATTTAACCTTTTAAGATACTTTTGGTCTGGATGATTGAAACTTCATTTACATCTGCAAGATAACCAAACTCAGAGAGCACCAAGGACTCACAGTTCAACCCCGAACTACAAATATCCTTTCTTAGTAGTATCTTATTTCTTTGCAGATAGTGTGTGATGTGAAACTTACAACAGTATTTTATTAAACCAGGTTTACAGTTCGATACATTAAATGAAGAAAGCCATGTAATGCTTCCAATAATGTATAAAGAGTGAGAAACCAGAATGGGGCTTTTACATGCTGTGTGGGTTGGACTAGAAGACCTCCACGGTCCCTTCCAACTCTCTTATTCTGTTATTCCTAATTGCCTCTCAAAATGATGGGCATCTTGAAGATAAATCATAGAATCATAGGGCTGGAAAGGACCTAAAAGATCTTTTAGTCCAACCTCCTGTCCAAGGCAGGAGTCATTATTCCACCCAAGACAAATGGTTGTCCAATCTTTTATTAGAGATGTCATATTGGCACATCTGGGAAAACCCGAATCTGAAAGTTTCCAGGTTTTCCCCACCCAAAAGAAAGTTCAAGTCCCTGCCCAGGTCCCACATGTCCATCACATGATCCAATCAGGAACTATCCAAAACTGGAGATGCCTCCCGGTCACCTCATTGCACTCCAGGGCAAAGTGACCTTGACTCTCTGAGAAAAGAATGTTATTTTGACTATATATCATCCATACTCTATGCAATCCCCCCTCCCATTTTCCCACAGTAGAAAATGTGGCAGAGAAAATTCATAATTGGTTAGAAATGATAACTGAGCAACATATTGAGTTCAAACCAGAAACGTGCCTTTTAATTATATTGTCGGAAAGTTATGACAAAGCAACCATTTACTTAGTGTTACATATACTGACAGCAGCTAGAATTACATATGCTAAATATTGGAAAAATGTGAATACCCCATCGGATGTTGACATAATTAGGAAAATTTGGGATTGTGCTGAAATGGACAGATTAACTTTAAAAATTAAAGATAAAGAAGACTCAAAATATTATAGGACATGGAATAAATTTTATGAATGGATACAGAGAAGAGGTAAAAATGAAAGGGAAGTTTATGAATGTCAATAATTGTTAGTATGGGCAACAAATATGTTTAAAACCAATGATATAATATGGAAAAATTTATAAATAGGCTAATATAAGTAGAAATTTAGCTGACGTTTTCTGTTATTTTCCCTTTTTCTTGGCTTGTATTATTGTAATTACTGTTAACATAGTACAGTTATAGTTATTAGCTTGTATGTTAAGATTTACCATTGATTTCTCTCTGGCTCTGCTTTATTTGCATTATTATCCTGACATGACACTGTCTTTTCAATGAAATAAAATTAAAAAAAAGAAAGAAAGAAAATGTGGCAGTCCTGAAGGCCCAAATGTAAAAGATGGCTTCCAGATCTGACAGCTGCCCTTTAACAACTGTAAAGCAAAATTGAACACTGAAGATATTCACTTTCTTATAAGAAAATCACATGCTTTGGATGTATCCAGAAAATCTTATTTCATCTTATCAAATATTCATGTGCTAGCATAACACTACTGATAGTAACATCCATCACTGGTGGTTTGCAACTTGAATATCAGTTCAAACAAGTGGCTGTCCAATCTCTTCTTAAAAACCTCCAGTGATGGAGTGACCCACAACTTCTGAAGGCAAGCTGATCCACTGGTTAATTGTTCTCACTGTTAGGAAGTTTCTCCTTAATTCCAGGTTGCTTCTTTCCTTGATTAGTTTTATCCATTGTTTCTTGTCTTGCCTTATGGTGCTTTGGAAAACAGGTTGACTCAGATCTGTGTATTATAGGATGTCTAGTTTTTGTCTGAATGGATGTCAAAGTATTCTGAGTGAAATAATAACAGCCAAGAATCCTGAAGCCTACAATTTTGTTATTTCCCCCCAATGTGGAGAGTAGGCAGTCACTTATGTGGAAGACAGAAAGGAAAGTGTGTTTGTCATTACAATCTTTACATTTAGGAATCCTTGAATAGGCTTCCAAACAACCCAGTGCTTTCTAAAGCATTTTGAAAACAAGTCACTTGATCATCAGATCAGGGTAAATCCCAAATGGGTGTAGATCATTCTAGAGCAAAGTCCTCCTGCCTCTTGTCAATCCACAATGATCATCCAACTTTCTGTAATTAGTACAAACTGAGCAGTAGACAAAAATGTCTTGGACTCTTCATCATTCCTCCTAAAATTTTAGACCTTTATATGTTCTTTAGTTTTGCATACTAAAAAGCTGCGAACAAAAGTGCATATAGTCAAGGCTATGGTTTTCCCAGATGCAATGTATGGCTGTGAAAGTTGGACCATAAAGAAGGCTGAGTGTTCAGCCGAAATGCTGGAGATGTGATTGCTTAGATGCTACATATTATCATATATGGTGGACATGCAAGAAAGCCAAGGCTTTTTGGATAAAAATTTGGTGGGTTATGCAAAATGTTTTGAAGAAAAAAATTCAATTTTCTCCTCATTTGTTTTTATTGGGTATAGTTAAGGGCTTTTCAGTGAGTGAAACAAAATTGATATTGTATATGGTGACAGCAGCTAGGTTACTGATTGGTCAATACTGGAAAATGGATGATATGCCTACAATTCAAGAATGGACTTTGAAGATGGCCAGTTTTGCAGAAATGGCGAAGATATCAGCATACTTAAAAGACCGGACTCAAGAGACTTATGTATGGGAGTGGAAGAAATTGATAGATTATGTGCAGAATAAATACCAAACTAGGAAGTATCAAATAGCTTTTAGCTAAATGTTGTGTAGAAATATATAGTTTATAGGGGGCAAAATAGCTTATTGTTATGTAGAAATGTATAGTGCACAGGGGGGAGAATAGAGGGGTGGTAAAGTATGATATAATATCATCCATGTGGATGGATTTCACCTTGGGGAAGTCATAGGGAGGGAGGGTTTGGGGGGGTTAGGGAGGGATGGGGGGAAATGGGGGAAAAATTGATGTTTGTAAAACTTTTTCAATTAAAAAAAAAAGAAGAAGAAGGCTGAGTGCCAAAGAATTGAGGCCTTTGAACTATGGTGCTGGAGAAGACTCTTGCGAGCCCCTTGGACTGCAAGGCAATCAAACCGGTCAATCCTAGAGGAGATCAACCCTGACTGCTCTTTAGAAGGCCAGATCCTGAAGAGGAAACTCAAATACTTTGGCCACCTAATGAGAAGGAAGGACTCACTGGAGAAGAGCCTAATGCTGGGAACGACTGAGGGCAAAAGAAGAAGGGGACGACAGAGAATGAGGTGGCTAGATATAGTCACTGAAGCAGTCAGTGTGAGCTTAAATGGTCTTGGGGGATGGTAGAGGACAGGAGGGCCTGGAGAAACATTGTCCATGGGGTCTCGATGAGTTGGATATGACTTCGCAACTAACAAACAACATGTTCTTTTGAAAGGTGTCATACATGGTTATGAAATGCCTGCTAATTGCATAAAAATTAGATAGCTCTCCCTTTTTGAGACTGGGGGAAAAATGGTATTTATGGTATTTGTAATATCTAAAAACTTTTATTTGAGGGAATAGAATAGAATAGAATAGAATAGAATAGAATAGAATAGAATAGAATAGAATAGAATAGAATAGAATAGAATTCTTTATTAGCCAAGTGTGATTGGACATACAAGGCATTTGTCTTGGTGCATATGCTCTCAATCAGTGGTGGGTTGCCCCTGGTTCACACTGGTTCTATAGAACCAGTAGTAAGACTGGCGGGAGGCTCCACCCACCAACCCCGACGTCATCAAAACGCTTCTGCGCATGAATAGAAGAGAGTGCGCACGCCCCCGCTGCGAACCAATACTAAAGGTAAGTAGAACCCAACCCTGCTCTCGGTGTACATAAAAGAAAAGAAAAGAAAACAAAGCACAACAAAATTACACTGCCTCTATTCTTGCTAGCCAAAGCTGACTGTCATAATAATTCCTTGTCTTCTTTTTTGTTTTGGAAATCCTCCATGATGAGAGGTAACATGGGGGCTCCAGTGATGAGGGTGATATTATCTGTTCAGTCGATTCTGACTTTCGGTGATTCTATGGTCTCTCCATATCTTCCGAATTTGCAGTGCTTTTTTTTTTTTTTTTTTTTTTTGAGTTGTTCTGTGCTCTGGCTGGTGTCAGCTTAGATGGAGTCCTGCCATCGTGTTCTTTGGTGACCTGTTTTCCTTTTTACAGCTAACTCTTCCTAACATAATTGCTTTCTCCAGTGAATTTCCCCCGTGTGACATGGCAAAAGTAATTGAGATGCAGTTTCGTGAGTTTGCTGTCCTGGTTGCCATTCTGTCAGCCTCACTTCGTCTCCTGACATTTTTGCAATGCGGGGGGAGGGAAGAGAATGGAATGTGGGAGGGCAAGGAGGGGTGATCTGGGGGCCAAGCACTATGGACCCAAATGAGGCAGATGCGCCAATCCAGCCCAAGGTCACCTACCACAATATGGGGCAGGCCTGTACAGGGGGTCTGTTACCCAAACAATCTGAAAATTTTCAATTGTTCAAAGTTTGATAATGATGAAGGGGAGTCTTGGGGGGGGTGTAAATGGAAGTTAAGTACATTGTTTGCAGGCCAATTCTGCTTTGCTACTTCTGCAACCCCTTTTCCTTCAGTAAAGTGTAAAAAGTAATGGTAAAGGTTCCCTTCGCACATACATGCTAGTCGTTCCTGACTCTAGGGGGCGGTGCTCATCTCCATTTCTAAGCTGAAGAATAGTGCTGTCTGAAGACGTCACCGTAGTCATGTGGCCAGCATGACTAAATGCCAAAGGTGCATGGAACGCTGTTACCTTCCCACCAAAGGTGGTCCCTATTTTTCTATTTGCATTTTTAACATGCTTTCGAACTGCTAGGTTGGCAGAAGCTGGGACACGTAATGGGAGCTCACCCCATTACGCAGCACTAGGGATTCGAACCACTGAACTGCCGACATTTCTGATTGACAAGCTCAGCGTCACTGAGCTACCATGTCCCCTTTCTCAGTAACGTGTACTCTTGGTCAAAAGAATGATCCAGCAGTCTTTCTTTACTAACTGACTTGAGTGGGACAGATGACATTTGCCTTCCAATGACATATCTGGTGTGATCCAGTATTTGCTTGTTAGCTACCTCTGCTGTCCAAGGAATACGTAGGAGCCTCCTCCAGCACCACAGCTGAAACCAGTCAATTTTCTTGCAGTCTTGCTTTCTTAAGGTCCAACTTTCGCAACCATAGGTAGCTGCAGGGAACACACTAAAGCAAACTAACCTACATTTGATTTCCAGGGTAATGTCCTTTGCTTTTCCATATTCGGTTCCTGTTCATCACTGCTGTGCAATCCTCTGTTTCCGACATATTATTTCTTTTTGAATTTTTTTATTTTTTATTTTTATTTTTTTATAAAAATGTCAAATCAATACTTGAACAGTGTGGCACCTGGGCACCATATATTCCAATGCACATGAAACTGATCAGATTAAACATAATTATTACATTCAATCAACTTATGTATTTCTAAAAACAATACACATCTATGTTAGATTGCAATCTATCATTATTCAATTATTCCACATTTTCTCATTATTACTTTCATTTTATAAAATAAAAATGTATACATGAATATTCTCCTTATTTCTATCACTTATTCTAGCTTTTAGACATGTCACCCTTTATTAAGAAACTTTTTCTTTCTTTCCTGTCTAACTTCTAATCATGTCATCTGCCTAAAGAAAAAAAAAAAGAATAGGGGTGGGGGGTAGAAGCAACTCAGAACAACAACAAAAACATTCACCCATCATCTCTTGCCCGCTTCATACTTTAATTTCTATGCTTTAAAAGAAAGAGAGGAAAAAGGGAAAGTGAATCAGAACAACAGTAAACAAGAATTGTCTATCCATCATCTCTTGCCCGCTTCAATACTTTAGTTGCTATGCTTTTTTTTTTTTTGACTTGCCTCCCAAATTCCTCTCTTAAATCTCCATCTATGTCTATTTCTTGGATGTCCAATGTAGATGTTCCCCCTATCTGTACCCTCTTCCACTGCCTAATTTCTAAAATTTCTACCCATCAGTGGGCCGACGTATTATTTCTATGCTGCATTCACCACTTTGGTCATGCCCCATATGAAACTTCACTCATTGAATACTTTAAATGGCCAACTGTCATAAACCCAACAAATTTTCTAAGAAAGGAACATTTCATTCATGATACCTGTTTGTCTGAAATTTTCTATTGCTCCCCTTTAACATTCATGAAAATATCATCCCATTCTCTCCACTGGAAAATATTTACAACCGCTTGCTTATTTCCAGCAATAATCAAAAGCAGAAACAGATCAAAGTATTCCAAATAATTGTAAGATAAATTAGTTTTTTCTGTAAATATAATTTCATATTAACATGAAAAACAGTTGTAGCTAATAGTCCTGAATGTTATCAGCTCTGTGTTAACATATCAGTGTGAGAGAAGTTTTTAAAAAATGCATTGGACCTTTGATATGATATTACAACGGATGTATTTCCTCTGTCGCTTTAGCACAAGTTCTTCCAGAAAAGGTCTTTTCAAATCTAGTAAAAAATAAGTCAAATTTTGCAACGTTAGTGCTAACAGTTTCCAACAAGTTAAGGTTAACACTTACAAGATTAATGCAGACAAATTGATTCAGAAGATGTAAATGTTTAATTGAGAGCCTGCACAGAAAGTGGAGCATTTTAACCCTTGCATATCTACCATCTACCTTTTAAAATAGAAATTAAATCATTTACATTTCCATATGGCTTGGAGTTCATATTTCATATTCTTACTTTGTGCCGAAGCATTTTTGCTTTTCTACCCATTTCACATGTTTTATCATTGGATCTTCCACATGGGAATTTTTATGTCTTTTCCTCCTTTCCTTTGAAAATTCCTTTCATCTACCAAAAACGCAATCAGGGAAAACAATCATTCGGCCAGATACTTTGCATTAGGAGAAGGCGAAATATCCAGTATGTTAACCATAGATATTTATAAAAGTCTCATTTCATATATCGCATTACAAAGGATTTAATTTCATTCTCTGCTTTAAAATGTGGGTAAAAGTGGACTCCAGATTCAAAAGTAGAAGAACATGTTGAACAAGCATACCAAATTTCATTCCATTAACTGTGTGCCGGATATTTTCCTGGTTCCCTTGAAACTTTGTGTAAGAATCAAGCTAATGTATGAATCTAAAGCACCAAATAATTCTAGGAATTGATGCCTCGACTTTTACTCTGTTATTTCTTTCCTCAAGGTGAGTGGTGCGTGGCCTAGAGGTGGAGCTCTCGCCTCACAATCAGGAGGCTGGGACTTCGATCCTAGGTAGAGGCAGATATTTTTCTCTCTGGGAAACTGAGAATATATCTCCTGAACAAAACTCTGCATTGGTGACAGGAAGGGCATCTGGCCAGTAAACACTCTGCTAGCTCCATTCAGTTGCCCAGACTCCATCCTGCAAGGAATTATGGGGTCGTTAAAAGAATAATAATAAGATGATGATGATTTTTTTCCTCAAGAGAACTACATACCCTGTGCAAAGATAATAATATGCATCTTTATTGCCTTATCAGAAAAATAAATGATACAGGTAGTCCTCAACTTACAACCATTTGTTTAGTAGCCGTTTGAAGTTACACTCATTGGCATCCTTCAGTCTCAAGAGACTATGGTATTGTGCTCTGGAAAGAGGTCCTAAAACAGCATCTAGTGTGACTAAAAAGGCCAATTTGAGAGTGGCCATCCCTTCCACACTGAGGGCAGATACATTCTGTCCCCTGCCCAGCCCCCCTGATTTCGCTGGTTCCGGGACTGCCACTTTGCCTCAGTCTGCTGAACAAGTGTCTCTTCGAACTGGAGAAGACCATGCTGCGTCTTTAGCCTCCAAGCTGAATGATCAGAGGTCAAGGTTTCCCAGTTGTTAATGTCCATTCCCAGGGCCTTTAGGTCCCTCTTGCAGATATCCTTATATCGCAGCTGTGGTCTCCCTCTGAGGCGCTTTCCCTGCACTAATTCTCCATACAGGAGATCTTTCAGAATCCAACCATCAGCCATTCTCACGACATGCCCAAGCCAGCGTAGACGTTGCTGTTTCAATAGTGTATACATGCTAGAAATTTCAGCATGGTCCAAGACTGCTATTTGGAACTTTGTCCTGCCAGGTGATGCCAAGAATACATCAGAGACAGAGTATATAAAAGGTGTTCAACTTTCTCTCCTGCCGTGCGTAAAGGGTCCAAGACTTACTGCAGTACAAGAGTGTGCTCAGGACGCAGGCTCTATAGACCTGGATCTTTGTATGTTCCGTCAGCTTCTTATTAAGCCATACTCTCTTTGTAAGTCTGGAAAATGTGGTAGCCGCTTTACCAATACGTTGAAGTTACAACAGCACTGAAAAAAAGTGACTTATGATCCTCATGGGCACATGATCAAAATTTGGATGCATGGCAACTGGCATGTATTTATGACAGTTGCAGTATCCTGCAATGTTCACTTTTGCAACCAAAGTTAATGGGGAAACCAGATTCACTTAACAACCATGTTGCTAACTTAAAAAACTACAGTGATTCATTTAACGACTGGCAAGAAAGGTCATAAAATGAAGCAGAATTCACTTAATAATTTTCTCTGCCTAGCAATGGACATCTTGGGCTCAATTGTGCTTGTAAGTTCGAGGTCTCCTGTAAAATAAAAGTACACTCCAAGACTGAAATATCAAGCAAAAATCAAAGGTTTGAACAGGGAGAACAAAGGTTTCTTATGAGTCCTCAGCGTTGGTATCAGATATTTCATTGAGTCTGGTTTCCTGGATCAATTTGTGATATATTTTGCGATTGAGCTGAGGTAAAAATTTGGTCTGAATGTTCTGATATGAATGACATGATTCAATTTGATGCTAATCTATCAGTTTTGAAAACAGATAATCACGAGGATTAATCCAATTTAGAGACCTTTTCACATTTTTGTTTCTTTTAGGTAAACTTTGACTTGGGGAGGGTGAATATTACTTCCGTTTAAAAAAATTCAGGAAAGAACTGGATAATAATGAACACTTTTTTTCTAGTGTAGTGGCAAATTAAATAAAGAAGTGGCCCACTTCAAAATGGGTTTAATTGTCCATCTTCAGAAGACGTCGTGAAGAAAATTTGCTCTCAAGAGAAAAACAAAAATCACATTTGCGGTGGGGTTTGCAGTTTACCTACTATTCCACCAGACTCATGATTTGTTAAAGTCTATAGAAATGACAAATAAGTCACTTGATGCGTGGAAGGAGAAATGAGCCCAGGAAAAAAAGAAAGAACAGAAGAAATTATTCACAGTTTTGATCAGCTCTTCTGAGATAAGAAGTGAGGCAGTGTCAGTGACAGAGCTGAGTTGTGATAAGTGGTTAATAGAGATGCTTTTTTTTTTTTTTTTTTTTTTTTTTGTGGCAAAGCAATCACTTCCCATCCAGGAAGTGCCTTTTTGAAAAGCTCATCCTTCTACAGATTGGGTGTCCATCAGTCATAGCCAACACTCTTCATTCAGTTGCTAACACATAAAAAAGCGGGAACAGTCATTATTCCAAAAAAGACAGAGCAGTGGTTGCTCTGTTGCGTGTTTGACTTCATACTGTCACTTCCAGAAAAACTAAGAATTACATTTATTGTAAAAAACAAAAGAAGGGAGGGAGGGGGGGAGGGAGGGGGGGAGGAGATTAAGAGAAAAGGGACCACCTGTGTAATCCTTGAGGGACATGGGCAGGCTAGAAACGAAAGGAAGGAAGGAAGGAAGGAGAAAGAGGGAGAAAGGGAGAGGGGGAGGGAGAGAAGATGAGAAATATAGTATTGCACTATAAATCCCACCCATTTTATTCAAGGAAGAAAGGAAAGGAAAGGAAAGGAAAGGAAAGGAAAGGAAAGGAAAGGAGGGAGGAGATTGAGAGCATATCATACCTACAACACTACATCCTAAAAGAAAATCTCTGGTCAAAAGCAAGTAGTAAGAAAAACCGTTTTGTTTAGGCTACAGGCGCTATTAAGCAATATTTCTGTTTGGAAGGATGTTGTGTACAGAACATAGAATAATAAAGTTGGAAGGGACCTTGGAGTTCTTCTAGTCCAACCCCCTGCTCAAGCAGGAAACCCTATATCATTTCAGACAGGTGGTTGTTCAATCTCTTCAAAAAAAAATCTCCAGTGTTGGAGCACCCACAACTTCTGAAGGCAAGTAACCTAACCATCATTGCTTCCTAGAAGAATTGTGAATGCCATTTTTCTCAACTGGTGGAATTGTTCAGCCGAATGTCGGTCCATCTGGTTAAAACCAGGAGAATGCGGTGATTGTGGCAGAATTTTATACATAATGATTTAAGCTAATATAGAGTAAGAGCAGGGACATTTGGGCAATGAGACTAGGAAAATTTAGATTACGAAATGTATTATTTCGGTTATACCAGGGGTCTGCAACCTTAAACATTCAAAGAGCCATTTGGACCCATTTCCCACAGAAAAGAATACACCGGGAGCCACAAAAACTGGGTGGGCATGGCCAACTCGACATCACTCACTTCCACCAGACACATGACCCACCCCTAGCCATGCTCCTCCTCTCTCTGTATCTCTCTGTCTCTGCCCTAGCCACTTCTCCATCCCCTGCCATTGCCCTTACCTTCTCAGGCCAGGCGAGGAGCAATTGGAAGGGGAGGGTGATGGGTGGGGCCAGCCAGTGGTGGGATCACCCGACAGGGAGCCACAGCAGAGGGCCCAAAGAGCCACACACGGCTCCGGAGCCACAGGTTGATGACACCTGGGTTATACTGTCCTTTTGTTCATTTTTTCCCCATGTTTCTCATGTTTAATTGAGAAATAAGTAAACCCTCATTGTGTCTGGCTCAATGGCTAAGACACTGAGCTTGTCAATCAGAAAGGTCAGGAGTTTGGCGGTTCGAATCCCTAGTATAGGTCTCCTGCGTGAGCAGGGGGTTGGACTAGATGACCTCCAAGGTCCCTTCCAACTTTGTTACTGCTATTATTACTGTTATTATGCCTGTCTCAAAAATCCTGTCCTAATTCAGTGCATTCCTAACTAGAATATCTGCCTTATGCATAAGGCACACATTTAGGAGGACAAATATTTATCAAACAATTGGGAAAGCTGCACCTTATGAATGATTGTCTGGCAAAATTCCTCCTCAAATTAATCTGAAAGGTCACAACGTGGGCATATGAATCTTGATTTGGAAAGCCCTCGGATTGCACAAAAGCACGGACGTATTTGCAGTTGACTTGGCAAGTCGCAAGAAGCATTTTCGATGCGAGTTTCCTGGGGTTTTGAAGCATGAATGAAACTGATTTTATAATGTCATCTTAAACTGAAGATTTTATTAAGATGGAATTACAATTTATTTTGAGGCTTTCAAAATGATCATCGGAGGTTATGCCATCACTCAAACATGAAACAAAAAGTTATGTCTATGCTGAATTACATTCTCCTGTCTCTGAGTTTGATTGCATTATCACTCCCATTATTCAAATGAATGGAATACCAAGCAGGTAAATTAAATCAAAGCCCTCTCTTTGATCCTCTTCCAGAGTCAGATAGCATCATCAATAATTATTCAGGGACTTCCGGTTTGCTGCTGGCTGCCGCCAGACGTTCCTCTGGGATCGTCAGCTTCCATTGCCTGTCAGAGCCGCCGTTACAGCGGAATGGCGGCTCGAAAAAACTCCGTTTCCAAGAGGAAACGGAGATAGAGCCGGCAGGGGTGGGTAGAACTCTCTGCAGAGTCCCAAAAGTTTTTTTTTTACTTTTGGGACGGAGCGGATGAGAAGCCCCATATCCCCTGCCGCTGCTCCGGGCTTTGGGAGACCTCTGCTTATGCAGAGCCAGGCGTCAAGAGCAAGCCTGCGAATTTAACAGAATAATTAAAGAAAAGACGAGCTGGACCCTTAATACTGAATCGCAAGTATTTTACCCTTCCAAAAATTATTTAAGAGAAAAGAGGAGAGGAAAGAGGGAAAAAGAGCCTTTTAAAATGGCGTCTGCCGTGGCTGGAGAAGGGCTGAAAGGGAAAGTCCTTCCGTTTCTTATTACTACAATGTAGCGGAATAAATATCACTGGCTACATTTGTAGATAAAACCTCGCTCCTGTGTCTTCTCTTGCTGTTGATTGAAAAGAAGTTTTTTTTTTTTTTTCCTAAGGGAAAGTCCTTCTGTTTTCTATTTTTTCTCCTTTTTTTTGCTAAATCTTGTCTGTGTGGGAAATGGCATCGGGACTTACACAGCTGGACAAACGGGGGGGGGAACTTCCCCCATTAAGAAACTGCATCAACAAATTCTAACTCTCCAGTGTCAGAAACCTGATTTTAATATATTAGAATTTCTCCTTGAAGAGATTGTAAGAAGGGATGAGATTGTGAACCAGCAATTTGAAAAATTTAAGCAGGAAATTAAAGAAATTGGTGAATTGGTGAAATCAAAGTTTGACTTTTTGAACCAAAAGATTTTAAAATCAGCTAATGGTTTATCAGACTTTCTGATTCGGGTGGATGCAAAGACTAAATTATTAGAGACTAAAATGAAGGAAATTGAGGAGAATTTGGATGACATGACTCAAAAAATTAAAAAGGATTTGATAAACACTCAGAATAATAGCTCAGAAGACAAACTTAAAATGGAGGTTGACCAAAAGATTGGTAATGAAGAAAATGTGCAACAGAGGATTGAAAGAGAAGTTTTAATGATTCAATATAATTTTACAGAATATGCAATTAGACTGAGAGGTTTGCAGGAAAATAATAGAGATGACCTAAGGAAAATATCTTCTGAAATTCTGGCTGGGATTTTAAAGGTTCAACCTGATGAAGTGTATTGCAGGATTGATAGAATTTACAGAATAAACTCCTGGTTGGCAAAGCAAAGGCAATTGCCTAGAGATGTGGTGATCTATTTTACAGATAAAGAAATTAGGAATAATATTGTGCAGAACTCTTTTAATTCTACTTTGCAATTTCATGGAAGAAAGATTTGGATTTTTAAGGAGCTCCCGACTAAAATGCTGATGGAGAGGAAGAAATTTGGCTTTCTAGTGACTGAGTTAAAAAAAAGAAATATCCTATTCAGGTGGGACACCCCAGTTGGTTTAATATTGAGATATCAAGGAGTAAGATATCAATTGAACACTGTCGAAAAAGCGGAAGATTTTTATCAAAAAATTTTAAAAATAAATTTAATACCTTCAGGTATAATACAGGATAAGCAAAAGGAGTTGGAAACAAAAGGAAAATATCAAATTACAGAGACTGTTGCAGATAAATTGTCTTTGGATTCCCTGGATACCCCAGCTGGTCTGTCTATAAATAAGAGAGTAGTGTCATCCGACACCAAGCTGATGAACCATCAAGTCACAGACAAGTGTGCAAATCAATCAGTTGATATACAAGTGACGGAGAAGAAAGATGAGATGATAAAACTAACCCAACAAGAACAACCCATAAAGCAGAATGAAAATCAACCAGCTGACACACAATTGGTAGGCAAGAAACGAGGATGGAAATTCAACCCGCAAAAGAAAAAGAAAAGAAATAGATCTCATAGAAACAGCAGTTTCTAAACCATGCAACAGTGAAGCCAGGGACTTTAAAAAACGAATGAATATTTGAAAAGATAGTGGAGGCGAACAATTGTTCAATATTATCCTGAGGATTGTGGCAGATCTCTGCAATGCCGTGATTTTGGGATGTGAAAAGAGCCTCATTTTGTTGGACTTGAATAGTCACAAGGCAGGAGAGTTATGTCGGGGCATGCAGAAGATCTGGATGTTACTCAGTAGGATGATGGGAATTAACAATCCTGATGAATACCACAACTATAACCATATGGATATAACTATAATGTCACTCGGGTGGTTGTTTTTACTTTTATACAGATGCGAGGATATCTACTACTGATGGGGGCAGAAGATGATTGAAGATTTTGAACAAACTGTTGCACCAGCATGTTACTTTACCCTATTATGGGTGATGGATTTAACAATCCAGTGGAAAGACACCAAAGAAGATACTATATGGATTATAAATTTAAAGTTATTGTCTTTTTTCTTTTTACAAAATGGAATGCATATATAGATATGTGTATATCTTAGTAAAGTGGGCAGTGGATTATATTTAGAATTGTATTGCATGATTTTGTAGGAACTGAAGGGTTGAAATAGGTTAGTTTATTGATTGATTACTTTAAGAAAAAGGATCTTTAAGTCATATATTTAGGGGAGTGGAGGATTTAATAATCCAGTGGAAAGACACTAAAGAAGATATTACATGGATTATAAATTTAATGTTATTGTCTTTTTTCTTTTTACAAAATGGAATGCATATATAGATATGTGTATATCTTAGTAAAGTGGGCAATGGATTATATTTAGAATTGTATGGTAGGATTTCAAGTCATATATTTAGGGGAGTGGAGGAATTGGATAGAATTGAATAAATGTTAAATTTGGATGTAGGGAGAAGGTCGCTTTAAAATGTTACATTAATATATATAAAAGATTAAATGTTAAATTGTAATAATACACTATAAGTTTAGGGGAGGAGAAAAAGGGCAGATTATCGTAAAAATGAGAGTTATAAGAATAATATGCCAAGGGTCAGTATTCTGAGGAGGGAGTAAGGGAAAGGAAAGATATTATGTATGTAATTAGTTATGAAATAGCTTATTGTTGTGAAGAAGTCACGGGGGGGATGGGTGGTGAGGGGGGATTAGGGAAGGGGGGGGAAAGGGGGAAAAACTTGTATTTGAAAACTTTTTCAATAAAAAAAAAGTTGCCTGAAAAAAAAATAATAATAATAATTATTCAGGCAAAAAAGTGTGAGACCATGTTATCATGGCAACATATGTCAGGCTAGTTACTCTATATATCCACATTGTGTTAATGTTTAGGATGACGAAGTTTGAAGAATGAACCTATAACAATCTAACAAACAATAATTCCAACAATTAGAGCTGAGCTAATGCTCTCCAAGTTGAACTGAGTGATAATGTAGAGATCTTACAATACTAGACAACACAGTATCAACAATAGAGACCTTCAAATTTCTAGGTTCTACCATATCGCAAGATCTAAAATAGACACTCAACATCAAAAACGTCATCAAAAAAGCACAACAAAGAATGTTCTTTCTGCACCAACTCAGAAAGCTCAAACTGCCCAAGGAGCTGCTGATCCAGTTCTACAGAGGAATTATCCAGTCTGTCATTTGCACCTCTATAACTGCCTGATTTGGCTCTGCAACCCAACAAGACAGACACAGACTTCAGAGGGTAATTAGAACTGCAGAAAAAACAATGGCTATCAACCTGCCTTCCATTGAGGACCTGTATACTGCACGAGTCAAAAAGAGGGCTGTGAAAATATCTACAGACCCTTCACATCCTGGATATAAACTGTTTCAACTCCTACCCTCAAAACGACGCTATAGAGCACTGCACCCCAGAACAACTAGACATAAGGACAGTTTTTCCCCGAATGCCAACACTCTGCTAAATAAATAATTCCCTCAACACTGTCAAACTATTCACTAAGGCTGCACTACTATTAGTCTTCTCAGTGTTCCTATCACCCATCTCCTCCCACTTATGACTGCATGACTGTAACTTTGTTACTTGCATCCTTACGATTTATATTGATATTGATTGATTCCTAATATGATTTTATTGTTTATTTCTACCCTATGACTACCATTAAGTGTTGTACCTTATGATTCTTGATGAACGTATCTTGCCTTTTTATGTAGACTGAAAGCATATGCACCAAAGACAAATTCCTTGTGTGTCCAATCACACTTGGCCAATAAAGAATTCTGTTCTGTTCTATTCTGTTCTGTTCTGTTCTGTCCTGTCCTATTCCTATTCCTATTCCTATTCCTATTCCTATTCCTATTCCCTATTCTATTCCAGTTCCAGTTCCAGTTCCAGTTTATTCTATTCTGTTCTGTTCTGTTCTGTTCTGTTCTACTAAATTCTCTACACAATAATAAATCTGAACAAAGGTTTGAGAATTAAGAAATCTGCTTCAAATCTTTGTTTATCTCTCTCATTTACCATGTTGCCCCTTCCCCAGTAATAATTCATTGTATGTTGGAAGGACATACCTGCACATCTATCTCAATATGTGTATATAGTATTGTGAGATCGGAGCAATCCACAATGAGATACAATTTCACAGTGTTTATTGCTTAAGAAAAGACCTTCAGACTTAACTAGGATAAATCTACAGATTAATTAAAATGAAACACTGGATATTTATTTTATGTTCTAGGCCTATGATGAATAGCTCCGAAATCCATGTCAGAAATAAATAAACAGTCTTTCATTTATTGTATGAAAACTGCACATGCACTTTGATTTATTGGTGGCCAAGGATGTCTCAATGAACGTAATCACTTGATCATAATAGATCATATTGCATTAGGATATATCTGGGGACATAATTTACTTTCCAAAGTGTGAAGTATTAGCTCCACTGAAATAATGTCTAGAACAGAGCACTTTGAATTCATTAAGTGCAAGCTTTGGACTTTAAAACGTTAATAATATTGTAAACTAAAGGTACACTTTGTGTACTATAAATCTCGGTGTCTGTTCATCCTTTGCGTGCAATAAATATACTTCTCATCAACTTTTAATTATGCTGTTTACATTATTCTGTCTTGAAGAGGATAGCTCTCAGTAAATCACCTACTTCTAATGTATACTACGGCATAAGTTCAGTTAATTAAACTATATATTTTATTGGTTCTTGCACGTCCATCTTGCAAATGTACACTGTTCTAAAGGGGGGGTGGGGACCTGGAGAAGTCTTTATTCATCCTAAGAATCAGTGCCAGAGAATTGCCTGGAATCTGAATTTTTTGTCTGCTCAAGCAAGAGACCCTGTATCACTTCAAACAAGTGACTGTTCAGTCTTTTCCTGAAAGCTTCCAGTGATGGAGCACCCATAACGTCTGGTGGCAAGTTGTTCCACTGGTTAATTGTCCTCACTCTTAGGAAGTTTCTCCTTAATTCCAGGTTGCTTCTTTCCTTGATTACTTTCCATCCATTGTTACTTCTCTTGCCTTCTCATGAAGAGATTGACTCTCGTCGATGTGGCAGCCCTTCAAATATTGGAATACTGCTATCATGTCACCCCTAGTCCTTCTTTTCACTAGACTGTTGTTGTTGTTGTTAGTTGTGAAGTCATGTCTGACCCATCGCAACCCCATAGATGACATTCCTCCAGGCTTTCCTGTCCTCTACCATCCCCTGGAGTCCATTTAAGCTCACACAGACTGCTTCAGGGACTCCATCCAGCCACCTCATTCTCTGTCGTCCCCTTCCTCTTTTGCCCTCAATCGTTCCCAGCATTAGGCTCTTCTCCAGTGAGTCCTTCCTTCTCATTAGGTGGCCAAAGTATTTGAGTTTCATCTTCAGGATCTGGCCTCCTAAAGAGCAGTCAGGGTTGATCTCCTCTAGGACTGACCGGTTTGATCGTCTTGCAGTCCAAGGGACTTGCAGGAGTCTTCTCCAGCACTATAGTTCAAAGGTCTCAGTTCTTTGGTGTTCAGCCTTTCTTATGGTTCAACTTTCACTAGACTAGACGTACCCAATTCTTGCACCCCTTCTTCATAAGTTTTAGCCACTGTTTCCTTCTTCCCATTCTCTTTAGCTGTCTAGTTCTATTTTAATTTCACCTCCAAAGGACATGGGACGGACTAGATCTTTTCTGAACAATAAACACTCTTTGTTTCCTCCCAAGTCACCTAGAGATGCTTAAGAGCCCTCTACAGTATATTTCTTAAACTTCCCCCACCGTGATTGTTTTATTGATGGAGTCCACTCTTCTAGAGCTCCATGCCAACTGCTCGGTGCTTACTATGAAAATGGCCTGGAGCTCTGGAACCAATCTATTTGGATTTGAAAGGCAGGCAGCAAAATCCAAGCTCACCGAAAAGAAGGATAACTTATTCGTCTTATTGCCAAGCAACAACAGGTCACTACAAAAGGGTTTGTGTTTCTCTCCTTTTTTTTTACTGCAATAAATGAGGTAAAGTCCCTGGAGATGGAGTCTTAGCCACGATAATCAGACTCGTTGGACTAATATCAGCCACAGCTGCAATCAGAGGAGGCTGGGTATAATATTATAAACTAGGTAATTGTCAGTGGAATTAAAGAACAAGTGGAAAAAAATAGATCTTTTTAAAAGAAAAGTAATATTTGTTTTTGCTCCTTCCTTCCTTCCTTCCTTCCTTCCTTCCTTCCTTCCTTCCTTCCTTCCTTCCTTCCTTCCTTCCCTCCCTTCCCTTCCCTTCCCTTCCCTTCCCTTTCCTTCCCTTCCCTTCCTCCCTCCCTCCTTTACCTCCCTCCCTCCCTTTCTTACTTACTTCTTACTTCCTTCCCTCCTCCCCTCCCCCTCCCTCCTTTACCTCCCTCCCTCCCTTACTTTCTTACTTACTTCTTCCTTCCCACTTTCCCTCCCCCTCCCTCCCTTGCCTCCCTCACTTTCTTACTTCTTTCTTCCCTCCCTCTCTCCCTTCCTTCCCTCCCCCTCCCTCCCTTTCTTCCCTCCTTCCCTTACTTTCTTACTTCCTTTTTCCCTCCCTCCCCCTTCCTTCCCTCCTTCCCTCCCCCTCCCTCCCTCCCTTACTTTCTTACTTACTTACTTTTTCCCTCCCTTCCCTCCCTCCTTCCCTTACTTTCTTACTTCCTTTTTCCCTCCCTCCCCCTTCCTTCCCTCCTTCCCTCCCCCTCCCTCCCTCCCTTACTTTCTTACTTACTTACTTTTTTCCTCCCTTCCTTCCCTCCTTCCCTCCCCCTCCCTCCCTTGCCTCCCTCCCTCCCTTACTTTCTTACTTCTTACTTTTTCCCTCCCTCCCCCTTCCTTCCCTCCTTCCCTCCCCCTCCCTCCCTTGCCTCCCTCCCTCCCTTACTTTCTTACTTCTTACTTTTTCCCTCCCTCCCCCTTCCTTCCCTCCTTCCCTCCCCCTCCCTTCCCTCCCTCCCTCCCTTACTTTCTTACTTACTTACTTTTTCCCTCCCTCCCCCTTCCTTCCCTCCTTCCCTCCCCCTCCCTTCCCTCCCTCCCTCCCTTACTTTCTTACTTACTTACTTTTTCCCTGCCTCCCCCTTCCTTCCCTCCTTCCCTCCCCCTCCCTTCCCTCCCTCCCTCCCTCCCTTACTTTCTTACTTACTTACTTTTTCCCTCCCCCTCTCTCCCTTTCCTCCCCCTCACTTCCTTGCCTCCCTCCCTCCCTTATTTTCTTACTTACTTTTCCCCTCCCTCTCCCTCCCCCTCCCTCCCTCCCTCCCTCCCTTCCTCCCGTAATTCTGTAGAAATATAACTTGTCCATGAGGCGTTTGTAAGCTGTACAGCTAGTCTTCAACTTACAATGACAAATCGGGGCCAGAATTTCCGTTGCTAAGCGAGATGGTTATTCAATCAGCTGCGACCAATTACCTATTTTTCCCACAGTTAAGTGAATCATGAGGTGGTTAAACAAACCAGCTTCCCCCCTTTGATTTTGCTTGGTCACCAGCAGCAATCACATGAACCCAGGATGCTACAACCCGTCGGAAACACCTGCCAGTGGCCAAGCGCCCAAATTTTGATCACGTCACCATGAAGATGCGGCAATGATGGTAAGCGCGACGACCCGTCACAAGTCCCGTTTGTCATTGTTGTAACTTCGAACGATTGCTAAATGAATGGTTATAAATCAAGGACTCCCTATAATGCTGAATAAGGACCAACAGCCCTATCAAGAAAGTTCCTAGCTGCCATAATGCTAACTAGATTTTTGCTTGTGCATAAAACAGCACTTGGTCTTTGCTCACATCACGCCATCTCCATTTCAGCAATACATCTCCCGTGCAATTCACTTTGGTGATGTATTACAGCAACCTATCATTAGTGCAACAGAAGTACAAGATGCTTTGATGATGTATTAATGGAAGTCATCATCCGAATGAGTCACTTCGTTGATGTATCACTCAACCGAATGGGTCATGTGCCCATTGAATATATCAGGAGAAACCTAAACAAGTACGGAGCATGATGACAATTCAGGAGATATTCTGATTGCAGCAGAGAAGGTGGAAGAATCTTCTCAAGAATTTTCGAGCTTATTCTCTGCTCTTTTTGGAAAAATTGATAGAATCTTTCAAAATTATGACTTGGTTTGGAAAAAAGTAGTAAATGACCAGACTTTCGAAGTTTCAGAAGATGAAGGAGATTTGCCAGTGGCATTTATACATTTAATAGAAAAGAAACAACTGAACTTTTTTTCACAAACTCTTGACAAACTTTGGTCCTACAGGCGAAGGAATGAACTGATTTATATAAGCAAGAAGAGGCGATTTGGGGGCTCTAAATCAGAGGAAATTTTCTCAAAAAGGGGACAATCTTTGAAGTTACATCAACCTCAAATTAAAATGAAAAACCTCCTCAAAATAGAAGTAGGAGGGATGCAGAAAGACTGGAAAAAATATAAAAAGAAAGCAAGAATGGAAGATTAACCTTTTCTTTTGGCTTTGCAGTTGTTCTACTTATGGTTAAAAATGATTATGTTTTAGGTGTTATAACTACTGAGGGGGGAAAAGTATAAAGTTAAATATTGATTTTTAAATATGATGCATTAATGGTTGAATGTAAGATTAATCTTTTTTGGTTTTTTAGTTTATGTATTAATGGTTAATTATGTTGATGATTATCTTTTAAAATTTTAAAAGTTGGAGGGAGGAATAATGAAGGGGGGAAATTTAGAAATTTAAAAAATGTAGAAATTTAATTAGTGAATACCTAAGGTTTATTTTCTGTTATGAGATTTCAAAATATCTGAACTTTGAGAAAAGTAAGAGGGGGAAAATGTTTTTGCAAATTAATTGAATACTTTACTGATATATTAAGAGAATTTTTAAGGTTTGAATGTTTAATATTTGTTAAAGGTTTTAAAACTCTTAGAGTTATTGGATTATACGCTATTTTGAGTTTATAAAAAGGGAGGTTGATGAAATTATAAAAGGGGAGTTAAGGGGTTTTGGGAGTTATTAAATCTTGCAGTTAGCTAGTTTATTATAGCAAATGTTTGGTGAAATCTATGCCCTGTTTTTGTTCTGGGAAGTCGGGGGTGGGGGGTGGTGAGGAGGGGTTGAAGATTGAGTTTATCAAGGATTGATTTTTTTTTCTTTTTCTTGATGATAGTTTGAATGAATGTTTATATTGTATACTCGTTTGATCAGAAAATAAAACTTTTTTATTAAAAATATATATATATATCAGGAGAAACCTAGGATGGAAGATCTAAGACACTCTTTAAGGCAGGGGGGTCAAACACAATTTCATTGAGGGCTGCATCAGGGTTGTGTTTGACCACAGGGCGCTGGGGTGGGCGTGGCCAGGGTGGGTGTGGCCAGCTCGAGGTCACTCATGTCAGGGCCACTTGTGGTGCCCTGAGTGCTCTGCCAGCAAAAACAGGCTCCGGAATTCTGTTTTCGGCTGCGACGGCCTCCTGAAACCCTCTGCCAGCAAAAAAGGAGCTCGGGAGGACCGCACACTCCAGTTTCGCTGGCAGAGGCACCACAGGCTGATTTTTCACTATTTCCAGGGTAGCCACAAGGACCCGAACTAAGCACCCTGTGGGCCAGATCCATCCTCCATGGGCTTTGAGTTTGACATCCCTGCTTTAAGGGGAAAGCAAAGGTTTGGAAAATGCTAGAAATTGCCGTTGATGAATTTTATTGAAGGAGTCATTTAAAAAAAAAAACCTTTCTTTAAGGATGATAATCTAAGCCAGGGGTGTCAAACTTGATTTAATTGTGGGCCGTATCAGGATTGTGTTTGACCTCGGGGGTGGTGACCTGAATGCTCTGCCTGCAAAATGGGCTCCCAAGCTCTGTTTTCAGCTGCAACGGCCTCCTGCAACCTTCTGCCAGTGAACACGGGGCTCATGAAGACCATACGCAGCCCTCGCAAGCTCTGTTTTCACTGGCAGAGGCACTGTGGGCCAGTCCACTGTTTCCAAGGCGGCCCCCGGGCCAGATCTAAGCACCCCGTGGGCCAGATCCCATAGGAGAGCACTTTGTTATGTCTGTACGTTGGCCCGTCCCAAACCAGTGGTGGAATGCTGCTGGTTTAACAACTGGTTCAGTGAGCACGGGCTTCTCACTGAAAACGGAGCATTTAGAAGCTCAGCTGCTTACCTTCCAAGTCAGCAACGGTAAGTAGAACAGCCAGGGGGGCGAAATCAGCTGTGCTGAGTGATTGAGATGAGCTAGAAAGCAGGAAATAAAGAACAGAATAGAGTGGGGGCGGGGCCAGCTGATCATTGGAGCCATCAGTTCACCCGAACTGGTCCAAACCAGCTGAATTCTACCTCTGTCCCAAACTATGTGACAACTATGAAGCAGCAAAGATAGCTTCAGCCAAGCTCGGTTCAGAGTTGACAATACATACAACAATAGTGATAGAACGTTATCATAGTCCAATGTAAAAGATTGGATAGGCATAGGATTTATATATCTATATTAAGCAGAGGTGGGCTGCTGCTGGTTCAGAACGGTTCAGGTCAATCGGTAGTTCCAACCAGCGGGTGGCCCACCCACCCCATCGCTATCCCATCCTATATTGCCATGTTTTTGAAGCCACGCGCATGCCCGGAAGGCCATGCACGCTCACATTTTCAGTGTGGACGAACCAGTTGTTACATTATGTGAGGCCCACCTCTGCTATAAAGCATGACGTTTGGTGAAAAATGATTTGCTTCGCTGGTACTTTTAAGCAATAGGAGGAACGAGTTTGCTCAAAACAACAACAACAACAACAACAACAACTCACATGCCCGGTTGGTTGCACTTAATGTTATGTTTCAGTTCACTCCCACCTTGGTTTGCCTGCTCTCGGTTGTACAATATGCCTCAGTGTGTAAGTGTTGCTGATAAAAATGTTGGCTCATGTTGGATCTCACTTGGAAACAGATGGTCCTTTTGTTGACATTGGCCTACATTTGTAAAACTTGAAGAGCTGTGATTTTTCTGTAATCTGAACTGTGGTCTCCTGAATCAGTTGGAATTGCGGTATGTAGGCTATTACACAGCATGAAGGATGTTGAAGGCTTTCAGTGGGCTGTCTGAAGTCATTTAGAAGTGCGACATTGGTCCCATTTTTTTGTGGGTTGAATTCCTTGACAGTTCCCCACGATGATCCGTGGAGAGAATAAGCTCCGTATTGAAACTGTGCTTTTAGCAGGGCTTTTTTCCCTGAAACTTAAAACAAAAGAACCAGAAAAGGGAAAGAAAAAACAATAAAAAAAACCTGGTATCATTTAGGTACCAAAACAAGGACACTCAAGAGAATTAAAGTCAGCATTCTCTTCTAAAGTCCTAACAGACAAATCTCCTGTTTTATCTGAGCTTTCCAGCCAAATACTGCACGAGTCAAAAAGAAAATATCTACAGAGCCCTCACATTCTGGACATAAACTGTTTCAACTGTTTCAAAACGACGTTATAGAGCAGTGGTGTCAAACTCGATTTCATTGAGGGCCCCATCAGGGTTGTGTTTGACCTCGAGGGGGGAGAGGGGGGCATGGCCAGCTTCATGTCACTCATGTCAGGGTCGCCTGTGGTGGCCTGAGTGCTCTGCCAATGGGTTCCCGAGCTCTGTTTTCAGCTGCGATGGCCTCCTACAACCCTCTGCCAGTCAAAATGGAGCTCATGAGGGCTTCATGTGGCCCTCATGAGCTCCATTTTCTCTGGTAGAGGCACCACAGGCCGATCCTTTGCTGTTTCCAGGGCGGCCCAGATCTAAGCAACCCGTGGGCCGGATCTGGCCCCTGGGCCTTGAGTTTGACAATCCTGTTATAGAACATTGAGCCTTGGTAGTACAGTGGTCTAAAGCACCCTGTTATTAACACCAGCTGCCTGCAATTACTGCAGGTTCGAATCTCGCCAGGCTCAAGGTTGACTCAGCCTTCCATCCTTTCTAAGGTAGGTAAATTGAGGACCCAGATTGTGGGGGCAATAAGCTGACTTTGTATAAATATACAAAAAGGATGAAGGCTATTGCTTAGCGCATTGTAAGCCGCCCTGAGTCTCCGGAGAAGGGCGGCATATAAATCAAATTTTAAAAAAACAAAAAACATTGCACACCAGAACAACTAGAACAAAGACAGTTTTTTTCCCAAATGTCATCACTCTGCTAAACAACTAATTCCCACAACACTGTCAAACTATTTACTAAGACTGTATTATTATTATTATTATTATTATTATTATTATTATTATTATTAGTTAATCTTTAGTGAGATTCACAGCCTTTGAGGCTGGTTAATAGCTCAGCAGCTCGAGTCCTAACCAAGGACCTGGGAACTGTTAAGGTATCGTCGGAGGATGTAAGCTGTTCTGAGTAAGGTGGTTTTTTGTAGAGTCAAAATGTTCAAATCCGGCAAATTTAGAATTTCTAAATAGCGGGGTAGCACTTTGGGTATTCCTCCAAGGGCTCCAATTACGATTGGGACAAAACACGATTTCTTTTTCCACAGTCGCTCAACTTCAATTTGCAAATCCTGGTACTTTGTGATTTTTTCTTGCTGCTTATCTTCAATCCGTGCATCACCAGGTATTGCAATGTCAATGAACCATCCTTTTTTCTTTTCAACTATTGTTATGTCAGGTGTGTTGTGGACCAAGTGCCTGTCAGTCTGAATCCTAAAGTCCCACAAGATCTTGAGTTTCTCATTCTCTAAAACTTTCTCAACCTGATGTTCCAAGTGGTTTTTGCTGTACTCAAATCCAAACTTCTGGCACAATTTCCAGTGAATGATCTTAGCAACACGGTCATGGCGTTGTAGGTAGTCAGTTTGTGAAATTTTGCTGCACCCACTGATCAGGTGGTCGACTGTCTCATCTTTCTCATTGCAGAGGCGGCATTTGCTGTTGGTGGTAACATGTTGAATTTTTGCCTTCATGCAGTTTGTGGCTAGGGCTTGTTCTTGAGCTGCCAAAATAAAGCTTTCTGTTTCTTTTTTCAGTACTCCTGATCTTAACCAGTTCCAAGTTAGTTTCTGGTCAGCTTTGCCTTCAATACTTTTCAAGTATTGGCCATGCAGAACTTTGTGTTTCCAATTTTCAGCTTGCTGCTCAGTTACTTCTTTCTTATATTCTGCTTTTGTTTTAGTTGTCTTTAAAAGGCCTCCTTTATTTACTTCCTTAATCATTGGTTCTTCACTTTTCTGGATGTAATCATTCAAGCTGCATTTTTCTTCTTCCACAGTCTGCTTTACTTGTAGGAGTCCTCAACCACCCTCTGCTCTTGGTAAATATAATCGGTCAACATCACTTTTAGAGTGCAAGGCATGATTCATTGTCATAAGCTTCCTTGTTTTTTTGTCCAAATTGTCTAACTCCATCTGGGTCCAGTCAATTATTCCTGCAGAGTATCTAATCACAGGTATAGCCCAGGTATTTATGGCTTTTATGATGTTTCCTCCACTCAATTTGGACATTAATATCTTACGAATTTGCCGAATGTACTTGGCTGAAGTTAATTCCTTGACTTTATTATGCATTAAGTCAGAGGCTTCTAAAATTCCCAAGTACTTGTAGCCTTCTTCTGATTTTACTGCCTTTATCATTTCTTCATTCTCTAGTTCTATTCCATCCTCTTCTATGATTTTGCATGCTTCCTTCCTATTACCTATCTCCTTTTCTACGTATGACTATAATCTTGTTGCTTGTATCTCTATGATTTATATTCATAGAATATAAATCGACGCTGCCACCGACGACCTCCCATCGACCCGTGCGCTCCCACAGAGAGGGCCTCCTCGGGGTGCCATCAGCCAAACAGTGTAGGCTGGTGACCGCAGGGGGAGGGCCTTCTCTGTGGGGGCACCTACCCTCTGGAATCAACTGCCTCCAGAGATAAGGAGATAAGGAGAATCCAAGACCTCAGTGCCTTCCGCCGTGCCCTTAAAACCTTCCTTTTCCAGCAAGCCGGGCTGGCCTAATTTTTTTAAAGTGTTTTTAAGTGTTTGTTTATTGTTTTTAATTAACGGGGCCAAATTTATATATGTATATTTTTAACTGTATTTTAATATTTGTACTTGATGTTTTTACTTGGCTGTTCACCGCCCTGAGTCCTCAGGGAGAAGGGCGGTATACAAATTCAAAATAAAATAAAAATAAATAAATAAATATTGTTTTATTTACTTTTCTAGTATAATTTTGATTGCTTATTTAGTATCCTATGACTAAATATTGTATCTTATGATTCTTTATGAATGTATCTTTGATGTACACTGAGAGCATATGCACCAAAGACAAATTCCTTGTTTGTCCAATCGCACTTGGCCAATAAAGAATTCTATTCTATTCTATTCTATTCTATTCTGTCCTGTCCTATCCTATCCTATCCTATCCTATCCTATCCTATCCTATCCTATCCTATCCTATCCTATCCTATTCTATCCTATTCTATTTCAAAGTAAGAGGCAGCCTGATCTTGGATTTATTCAGTTGAAATTTGAAATAGGATCACACCATCAGTTTTTACTTTAAAATATTAAAATGTGTGGGATCTATGCAGATTCAAATAATTTAACAACTGGTTCTCTGCCCTAATGATTTCTTCACCAAACTGCTCAGAAAGTTAACAACTGATTCTCCCGAAGTGGTGCGAACTGGCTGAATCCCACCACTAGATCTATGGGTAGCTCTTGGAAATTAATGTAGGGCTATTTATCCAAAGTTACCCATGTATCTGATTTCATCTACCCTTAAATATTATTGGTGCTTTTAAGACTTCCAGGCAGTTTTCTAACACATTTTGGAAGCTATTTTCCATCTTCATTGTCAGTATTTTTACTCCTCTGATCTCAGAGGCTGGACATCATCCAACTGGATAACCAGAGTGCTTGAAATATAAGGCTCCTCCATGTTTCAGATTTGAAACATGATAAACATGTGTAAATGCAGAAGAAATTGATGATCAGATCTTTCGTAGAAGATAATCAGGTATCTGTACTTCTCTGAGCTTTTGCCATGCAAGATGAATATAAATAAGATGCTTTAATTCTCCCCAAGAAGGAACAACTTCACAATATTTGCAAAGTGTAGTAATATTATTAGATGGAACCATCAGATTGAGTCACTCTTTCATCATCTTTAGCAGGAATGTTCAACATGTTTGGATGATTGCTGTTTACTTCATAAACCATGCTTCCTATCTGGAAGTCTCCTGTACAAAGAAGTCAGAAGTATCATCACCATTACTAAACACACAATACTCAATTCTCCTCATCAGATGGTCAATAAAGCTTCCAGCCCACAGCTCCAGCATCACTGTATTTGTGCAGTTCTGCCCTCTCCTCTCCTCTCCTCTCCTCTCCTCCCCTCCCCTCCCCTCCGATCCCCTCCTCTACCCTCTCCTCTCTACTTTCCTCCCTTCCTTTCCCTTCCCTTCCCTCCCCTGCTGGAAGCTGAAGTTGATCCCACATAACCCGTGGAAGCCAGAGTTGACCCAATATAGTCCCTGGAAGCTTGAGTTGACCCCAAAACAATCACTGGCAAATAGAGCTGACCTCAAATGATTCCTAAAAATTGAGCCCCAAATAAACCATGGAAGCTTGTGTTACTCCTAGAACCACCCCAGAAGGTTGACTTGACCTGAAATGACCCCTAGAAGCTTGAGTTGACCTCAAAATGACACCTGGAAGCTTGAGTTGACCACAAAAGACCTTTATGCATCAACCACAAATAAATCTTGGATGCTTGTATTCATGTCAGAATCACCATAGAAGATTGAGTTGACCTGAAATGACCTCTAGACCTCTACAAGTTCAAGGTGAGCAGAAGTGAACTCTAGAGGTTTGAGTTGACCCCAAAATGTCAGGAAGTTTGAGTTGATCACAAAAGATCTCTAGACGTTGACTCCAAATAAACCTTGGATGTTTGCATATGCCAGAATCACCACAAAAGTTTAAGTTGACCTGAAATGACCACTAGAACCTTGAATTGACCACAGAATGACCCCTAGAAGTCAACCCCAAATTAAAATGCTAAAGAACAGCTTCCAAGGATTATTTTGGGTAAACTTCAGCTATTGAGTTGCCGACTCAAACTTCCAGGGGTCATTCAGGGGTCAACCAACCCGCCAGAGTTCATTCAAGGGTCAACCCAAGCCTCTTGAGGTAATTTCAAGTCAATTCAAGCTTCTGGAATGATCCTGGCCTGAATAACAGCTTGCAAAAATTATTTGGGGTCACCTTCTTCAACTATATGATGGCCATGTCAAACCTCCAGGGATCATTTGGAGATCAACCCAAGCCTCTAGAGGTCATTATAAGTCAACCGAAGTTCTGGAGCGATAGTGGCCTGAACAACAGCTCCAAAGGATTATTTTGAGTAAACTTTTTGAGTTATTTGGTGGCCAAATTATGCCTCCGGGAGTCATTCAGAGGTCAAATCAAGCTTCCAGGTTCATTCAGGATTCAACTCAAGAGGTCATTTCAGTTCAGATCAACTGAAGCTTCTGGAGAAAACTGGGCCTGAACAACATCTTACAAGGGCTATTTGGGGTGACGTTTTAAGGCTCTTTGGTGGCCAACGCATGCCTCTCTAGGGATAATTAGGAGATCCAAGATTTATTCAGGGGTCAAGCCAAGCCTCAAGAGGTCATTTCATGTCAACCAAACGCCTCCAAGGGTCATTGGGAGGTTAGATCAAGCCTCCAGAGTTCATTCAGGGGCAAACCCAAGCCTCAATTTATTTTAGGTCCACTCAATCAATACATAACAGCTTCAAATGGTTGTTTGAGGTCAACATCTTGAGCTATTTGGTGGCCAGGACAAGCCTCTGCTGATCATTGGGAGGTCAAATCAAGCCTGCATGATTATTCACGCAGGGGTCATCTTAAGCTTGCACAAATGGACCTTCACCACTCACAGAAGTAGAGATGCACACGGTTATCTACTCTCCTGCCATTTGTGTGGCCCAATTCCGACTGGGCCTTGACCCGGGATTTTGGGCCCTTTGTTCTAGATTTATATGGCCATATGTTTTTAAACTGTCCTGTGTTAGTTAGGTGAGATGAGCACTGTCGATAAATAAAAACAAATAAATAAATTATCAATTATATTTTAAGTCCACTAAGGAAAAGAGCAGTAAGAATTAGGTTGGCAAGAGGCAAATGATGGTGATATCTGGTTTGTCCAGGGAAGATTATTTATGTCCTCCAAAAAAAGAAAAGATAAATGCAAATTTGCAGATGATATTAAGTTGGCAGGAGTAACCAACACCCTAGAAGATAGGCTCAAGATCCAGATGGATCTTGACAGACTTGAACACCGGGCCCTATCTAACAAAATGAAATTCAATGTAGAAAAAAGTCTTACACTTAGGCAAGAAAAACCAAAAGTACACATATAGGCTGTGTGAAACCAGGCTTAATAGCAGTAACCGTGAGTGGGATCTTGGAGTCTTAGTGGACAACCAATTAAATATGAGCCAACAGTGTGTGGCAGCAGCCAAAAAAGCCAATGCAATCCCAAATTGCATTAACAGATTCAATCAAGATCACGTGAGGTACTAAAACCACTCTATAAAGCCTTAGTAAGACCACACCTAGAACACTGCATCCAGTTTTGGTCACCACACTATAAAAAAGATGTTGAGACTCTAGAAAAAGTGTAGAGAAGAGCAACCAAGATGATTAGGGGACTGGAGGCTAAAATATACAATGAATGGTTGCAGGAACTGGGCATGGCTAGTCTAGTGAAGAGAAGGACCAGGGGAGACATGATAGCAGTCTTCCAATATTTGAGGGGCTGCCACAAAGAGGAGGTGGACAACCTATTCTCCAAAGCACCCGAAGGCCAGACAAGGAATATTGGATGGAAACTAATCAAAGAGAGATTCAACCTGTAAATAAGGATAAATTTTCTGACCGAGAAAGCAATCAACCAATGGAACAGCTTGCCTTCAGAAATTGTGGGAGCTTCATCATTGGAAGCTCTCAAGAAGAGACTGGACTGCCATCTGTCAGAAATGGTGTAGGGTCTCCAGCTTGGGTAGATGATCTACAAGGTCCCTTCCAACTCTGTTATTCTATGTTCTATCTATGTCCTCTCTATATGCAATCCTAATGGATAGTTTGGTTGTCTAAGGTTATACCAAGATCAAAGCCTGGATAGCCAATTGTCCAGAATCATACAGGATCTCCTCTTGAGCAGAGCTTTGGACTAGAAGACTTCCAAGGTATTTTCCAAATCTATTATTCTATGTTCTGTGGTCTCAGTCTTTCTCTATATGAACAGATCACCAACCCAATTCAGATGTTTCATTAAGATTTTTTTTAAAAAATGGACAGAATCAGCTCAATCTGATTCATATATTTGAATCAAATCCATGAATCCAACTGATTTATTCTTTAAAACATCCGTTCGGTGAATTGAACTGGATCTGGATCATATGGATTTAATTGATTAAGATATATAAAACACCTAAAATAATTAGATCCTTTGCAATGAAATTGATAGTTATGTTCACATATAACAACTTAATCCAAAGGCATATCAGGTTCAGTGGGTTATAAAATTATGTCACCAAAGATTTGAAAGGGACATATTTGAAATTTTCACTCCCATTATAGTTTTAATAGCACACATGAATCATTCTTTTTCCAGAATCAAACCTCTATAGATAAAAACAGAAGAAAAAGAAGAAAAAAACAGCATCTGAAAAAATATGCTGAAAGCCACATACAAACAGGGGTGGGTATATTTTAAAAAGAGCTTACATTGAGGAAATTTACATTTAAAAAGCCTACATCAGGAAATCTATATGTCAAAGCCTGAAAGCTGGATAATCTGCATTTTAAAAAGGCTCTTGGGAAATTAACATTTTAACAACTGCATAAATTAGCAAAGATGGATACCAACACTTGGTATGTTAAAAGACAATGAAAACATATCTGGGTTAATTTCTATTTTTTTAAAAAAAAAAATCTGTAAACCTCTCTTCTGTCAGACAGGAATAGTAACCTACAATCACAAAAGTATTAATTGACTTAACCATAAATAGAAACACCTACCTGTTATGTGACTGTGGTCTGTGTACTGCTAGGTTTCTTTGTATGTTTGTGTATGTGTGTATGTAAGAGAGAGAACCCATATATCTAGAATCCAGTTTTGGTCACCACACTACTGTATAAAAAAGATGTTGAGACTCTAGAAAGAGTACAGAGAAGAGCAATAAAGATGATTAGGGGACTGGAGGCTAAAACATACGATGAACAGTTGCAGGAACTCGTCATGGCTAGTCTAGTGAAGAGAAAGACCAGGGGAGACATGATAGCCGTCTTCCAATATTTGAGGGGCTGTCAGAGAGAGGAGGGGGTCAAGCTATTTTCCAAAGCCCCTGAAGGCCAGACAAGGAATAATGGATGGAAACTGATCAAGGAGAGATTCAACCTGGAAATAAGGAGAAATTTTCTGACAGAGAGAACAAACAACCAATGGAACAGAAGTTGTGGGAGCTTCATCACTAGAAGCTTTCAAGAAGAGATTGGACTGCCATCTGTCAGAAATGGTGTGAGTTCTCTGCTTGGACAGGGAATTGGACTAGATGATCTGTTAATATAACTTCAGAAAGGGTGAGAGAGAGCAATTAGGAAAACTTGTTCCTTTAGGCTGTTTGTAAACTTTATCTCAGTTACAGAAGTTGGACCACTACAACTGAGATGAAAAATCTCAGGTAACCACCACATGGCAGAAAAAAAAAAACCATAGAGAGAGAGGAAAAAAAACTCTCTGTTTCCATCTAGTGGTTGTCTGGATTAGGTACAGAATTTCACAAAACTTTTGTCTCCGTACTCACTGTTTGTTTGCTACTCAACACACATGCTAGAAAATGTCGGTGTTGGCTGCCTTCTGATTCACTTCCCTCACGGGAAAAATTGGTTGCAATTAGTGGCGCCCCAAAGAACCAAATGGACCTCTTGGGTTTCCATTAAAATGAGTCCTACCACATATTGAGTCAAATCTATGGCCACCAAAGGTATGCTTTCAGGATAATAGTTGTTAGTTAGGGACTCCTGATAGAAAGCCACTGCAGAAAAGGCACTGGAAATAAAAATTAACATTTTTATTACCAGTGTATAGGCTATCCTGCTTGAGCAGGGGGTTAGACAGGGGTAGACTGCCTGTTCACAGGGATTCGGGAGAACCTCTAGCTAAGATTCTGTGCAATTTGGAGAACCCCAAAATCCCACTCCTGGCTGGCTCCACCCACCCTGCCCCACCCCTCCCAGGAATCCCCACACGGCCTGTTTTGGATGCATGTAAGCGCAAGGCTTGTGCAACGCATGTGCAGGTCTATCAGAGTTTGGCAAGGTCAGAAACAGAGGGCTTCCGGAGCCTGGGGAGCCATTTTCACCCTCCCGGAGGCACGAGAAAAGCCTCCGGAGCCAGGGGAGGGCAAACCACTACCACCCCCACCATCCCATGGTGCAGGAGGCCAACTAGGCCATGCTCACCATGACCACACCGACCCAGCAACAGGGCAGAGAACCCCTTGCTAAAAATTTTGAAGCCCACCACTGTGGTTAGACTAGAAGACCTCCAAGGCAGGGGTGAAATGCTCCCGGTTCGGACCAGATCGCCTAATCCAGTAGCGATGGAGGTGGGTGGTTCAGAGAACCGGCAGCAAAAATCCCTGCCCCCCCCCCCCATTGTCCAGCTGAGCCACGCAATCATCAGAGGCTTTTTTTTAATTTTTAAAAGCATTTTTTCTACAACCTCTTCGGCCAAAGAGGTTATAGAAAAATGCTTTTAAAAGTAAAAACAAAGCCTCTGCCGATCAGGCAAGTCAGCTGGGTTTCGTCAGAGGCTTTAAAAGCATTTTTAAACAGCCTCTTCAGCCAAAGAGGTTGTAGAAAAATGGTTTTAAAAGTTAAAATAAAAAAAGAAGTTGGCCACGCCCACTCAGTCATATTACCCCACCCCCACCAAGCCACGCCCACAAAACCGGTAGTAACAAAATTTACATTTCACCACTGCTCCAAGGTTCCTTCCAACTCTGATGCTGTTCTATGTTCTGTGTACCTTGTTCAATAGCATCTCCAGAATAGATTACCTTTTTTGTTCTGCCTCGGGATTGAGACTGATTTTGTAAAACTGCATACGGTGAGCATGCTGGTACATTATAAAGCTTTATTTAATGACTCTCCCAGTTAAACAGATTAAAATGTGTGCCCTAAGGATATGCTGCACCCCTCTGAGAAAATTTTCTACTCTTAACTATACTTTGTGCATCTTTAAAATAACGCAAAGCCTTAGCTTGAGAAGCTTTCTTCAAAGTCTTCCTGAATTCCAAATTCAAGAGCTGGTTAGGGACATATACAGCACCCTTGGAGAACTACTTCTAGGAAGTAAGACCATAGCTAGTAAGACCATAACTAGAACACTGCATCCAGTTTTGGTCACCACAATATAAAAAAGATGTTGAGACTCTAGAAAAAGTGCAGAGAAGAGCAACCAAAATGATTAGGGGACTGGAGGATAAAACATACGATGAACGGTTGCAGGAACTGGGCATGGCTAATCTAGTGAAGAGAAGGACCAGGGGAGACATGATAGCAGTGTTGCAATATTTGAGGGGCTGTCACAGAGAGGAGGAGGGTCAAGCTATTTTCCAAAGCACCTGAAGGTCAGACAAAGAATAATGGATAGAAACTGATCAAGGAGAGATTCAACCTGGAAATAAGGAGAAATTTTCTGACAGTGAGAACAATCAACCAATGGAACGGAAGTTGTGGGAGCTTCATCACTGGAAGCTTCCAAGAAGAGATTGGACTGCCATCTGTCATAAAGGATGTAGGGTCTCCTGCTTGGGCTGTGGCTTGGACTAGATGACCTACAAGATCCCTTCCAACTCTGTTACCCTGTTAACAAAAATACATCCTGCGTTCTCCAAAATTCTGCTACGATTTGCCCAGAATGTAATTTTCTGTCTACCAACATTCCAAAATACAAATGAATGCAATGATCATAAATTATCCATGAGAGACTGAGCTTATTTGCAGCCACCTTTCTTGATTGGGTAAATATGGGTGCAGTTAGTGGCACTAGTTCTTATACCAAAAAATAAATATGGACTATACGTCTCATTTCAGCCAAGTTGAGGATGATAGTAGCCTTGCTGTGTAGCTATCTTGGACCCTTCATAAATTCAATTAATGTTACTGCATAGAGCAGGGGTGTCAAACTCAAGGCCCACAGGCCAAATCCAGCCTGCAGGGTGCTTAAATCTGGCTCATGGGGCCGACCTGGAAATATCAAAGGACTGGCTTGCGGTAGTTCTGCCAGCTAAAACAGCCGTATTTTTGGCTGGCAGAGTGCTGCTGGAGGCCAAAAATGGGGCCTCCATGTGACCCATTTCTCCACCCCATGGCCCCACCTCACAAAAAGGGATTTGCATCTGGCTATCTGAGGAACAGTTGTCTCCTTCGGACAAAGACTTTCCCTAATAATCACCGCCACTCCTCCACCCCTCCCCTGGGCCCTTGGTTGATGACATGCACGGAAACCTGGTGGGCACATTTCAATGAGGGGGACCCCCCCCTCTTGGCCCAACCAGGTCTCCGTAATACCTGCCAGGTCCGCACCCCCCTCCAAAATAAGATCACAAATGAGGGGGGCTTTATTAACAAACAATGAGTACTGAGACAAAAAATTTGTGTCGAAATGTGTTTGAAATTTGATGAGTTTCAAAGCAGTTGAGTACCCAAGGAGCCACTTTGCTAGAAAATAGCCATGGCATGAAGTTCATTAATTTACATGGACTAAACCACAAATACTTAGCACTTTTCTATCATCTGTTTAAAAAAGAAACACACACACACACCACCTTCTGACACAATAACATTTTTTTTTAAAATCCAACATTATGTTGGCACCGTTTTGGATTAATCAATTGTCATTGTTCGTTTGTTGTGAATATGGTTCTACACTCAACGGTGCTTTTTCCAAAAGATAACTGGACTTCCTTGGATTTTTTTCCCCTTTGAAAACGTTTCACTTCTCATCCAAGAAGCTTTTTCAGTTCACTGAAGAATGATGGTGGATGAACAGAAGTATAACAGAAGAAAAGAAGTTTTCTTTTCTTTCTTTCTTTTTTTTTTTTGAAATTTTTTTTATTAATTTTTTAAACATAAAACACATCTTTTTAGAGCAAAGGTTTGATCCGGTGTAAAATAAGTATAAATTCCAAATTTCATCCATTAACATCTTAAAGAAGAAAAAAGAAAAAGAAAAAGAGAGAAAGAGAACAAATCTAAACCCAATTCTTATCATTCACTCTAACATTTTGTTCTAGCATTTAACATTCTACTATATATCACCCTAAATCTTAAATTCCAAATCTAAACAGCTTTTTATAATATTCACTTATCATTTTAGCAATCAGTATTTCATATATTTTCCTTACTTCAAAGACCCAAATCAAATCAATGTTTCTTCAAAATCACATCTAAAGACTGACACAAAATATTTTATTATTCTCTCAAAAACATTTCAAAATCCATTCACTTTAAAATTTATTCCACATTTCCACCTATAATTTATTATACCCAAAATATTTTATTTTTGCTAGTTAAAGCTTCTTCTCCATTACAACTAATTCTAGTGTTTAAGTGGTTCATAACTTATATACAGTAGCTATTCCCCAGCAATATTTTCCTCCACTTCTATCAATTTGGCTTTAACTATTCTTCAAAAATATCTCCTTCACTCCTCCTAGGTTTATTTTTGGCTGGATTACAGTTTAGTTAGCTGGTTTCCAGGGATGCTTTCCTCCATTCCTAATCTTATTTGTTGGCTGGATCACAGTTTCATTTTAACTGCTCTCCAACACCAAAACTGTAACGTTTTCAAAGGAAAAAAAATACAAGAAAGTCCAGTTATCTTTTGGAAAAAGCACCTTTGGGAAAACTATGACATGCACGATTGAGAATTTCCATAGACATGGCTCTGTACCAGGGTGAATTTCAATTTTTTTCCCTACAGGTTCTGTGGGCGTGGCTTGATAGGCATGGCAGGAGAAGGATATTGCAAAATCTCCATTCCCACCTCACTCTGGAGGCCAGCCAGAGGTGGTATTTGCCGGTTCTCTGAACTACTCAAAATTTCCACTATTGGTTCTCCAGAACCTGTTAGAAGCTGCTTGATTTCACCCCTGCTCTGTACTGATATAACAATTCTCACTGGAAGCAGAATAGATAATTTTATGCAAAACAATTCTGAGATTGCAGTGATTTTCATAATACAAAACTTTTCTTTTGGGTTTAATGGAAATTTATTTATTTTTTTGGAACTTTGATGTTATATACGTTGACAGAAACAAGATTACTTTATGCACAAAAATGGAAGGACACTTTGATCTCCACAATGGACAAACGGCTGTAAAGGTTGATGAGAGTTAGCAGAGATGGCTAAATTGACTGCTTTGATAAAAAGGAAAAACAAAACCACAATTACCTTTGTTTCTACTTGGAAACCACCTCTGGACTTTCTGCTCGAGGTGAGGAAAAAAATGAAACTTTGATTTTGGACCTTACCGATTGGATAGATTTGTTGTTAGAGATATAGCTAGTTTATAAAGGTAAAGGTAAAGGTTTCCGTCGCATATACAGTATGTGCTAATTGTTCCCAACTCTAGGGGGCAATGCTCATCTCCGTTTCAAAGGTGAACAGCCAGCGCTGTCAGAAGATGTCTCCGTGGCCATGTGGCCGCGGTCAGGAAAATGCTGCCCAGGAACCAAAATGTTTTTTGAAACCAAATTTGTTTTTTGAAACCAAATGCAAAAACAGAGACCAGGATGAGTTTCGGGATGAAATTCCATGCCTAAAAATGGTGTTGCTTTGACTTTTTAAAAATCAAGCCTTTTTGGTGCCTGGGGAAGAAAATGCGTGACTCCGCGGTCAGGAAAAATGCTGCCAGGAACCAAAATGTTTTTTGAAGCCAATTTTTTCTTTTCTTTTCTTTTTTTTTTTTGAAACCAAATGCAAAAACGGACACCAGGATAAGTTTCGGGATGAAATTCCATGTGTAAAAATGATGTAGCTTCCACTTTTTAAAAATCGAGCCTTTTTGATTCCTGGGGGAGAAAACGGGTGATTCTGCGGTCAGGAAAAATGCTGCCCAGGAACCCAAATGTTTTTTGAAGCCAAATTTTTTTTTACACCAAATGCAAAAATGGACACCAGGATGAGTTTCGGGATGAAATTCCATGTCTAACAATAGTGTTGCTTCCACTTTTTAAAAATCGAGCCTTTTAGGTCCCTGGGGAACAAAACACGTGATTCCACGGTCAGGAAAAACGCTGCCCGGGAACCAAAATGTTTTTTGAAGCCAATTTTTTTTTTTTACACCAAATGCAAAAACGTTCACCAGTATGAATTTCGGTATGAAATTCCATGTCTAAAAATGGTGTTGCTTCGACTTTTTAAAAATCGAGCCTTTTTGGTTCCTGGGGAAGAAAACTCCGCGACAGGAAAAATGCTGCCAGGAACCAAAATATTTTTTGAAGGAATTTTTTTTTTTTTTTTTTTTTTGAAACCAAATGCAAAAGCGGACACCGGGATGCCTTTCGGGATGAAATTCCATGCCTAAAAATGGTGCTGCTTCCACTTTTTAAAAATCTATCCTTTTTGGTGCCTGGGGAAGAAAACACGTGATTCCGCCCTCAGGAAAAATGCCGCCCAGGAACCAAATGCTTTTTGGAAGCCAAATTTTTTTTTGAAACCTAATGAAAAAACGGACACGAGGATGACTTTCAGGATCAAATTCCATGTCTAAAAATGGTGTTGCTCCCACTTTTTAAAAATCGAGCCTTTTGGGTGCCTGCGGAAGAAAACACGTGATTCCACGGTCAGGAAAAATGCTGCCCAGGAATCAAATGGTTTTTTGAAGCCAATTTTTTTTTTGAAACCAAATTCAAAAACGGACACCAAGATGAGTCTCGGGATGAAATTCCATGTCTAAAAATGGTGTTGCTTCCACTTTTTAAAAATCAAGCCTTTTTGGTGCCTTGGGAAGAAAATACATGAACCCACGGTCAGGAAAAATGCAGCCCGGGAACCAAAATGTTTTCTGAAGCCAATTTTTTTTAAAAAAACAAATGCAGAAACGGACACCAGGTTGAGTTTCGGGATGAAATTCCATGTCTAAAAATAGTGTTGCTTCGACTTTTTAAAAATCGAGCATTTCTGGTGCCTGGGGAACAAACACGTGATTCCATGGTCAAGAAAAATGCTGACCAGGAACCAAATGGTTTTTTTGAAGCCAATTTTTTTTTTCTAAAACCGTATGCAAAAATGGACACGAGGATGAGTTTCGGGATGAAATTCCATGTCTAAAAATAGTGTTGCTTCGACTTTTTAAAAATTGAACCTGTTTGGGAAAGAAAACGCGTGACTCTGAGGTCAGGAAAAATGCTGCCCAGGAACCAAATGGTTTTTTGAAGCCAAATTTTTTTTTGAAACCAAATGCAAAAACGGACACCAGGATGAGTTTCGGGATGAAATATCATGTCTAAAAATGGTGTTCCGTCCACTTTTTAAAAATCGAGCCTTTTTGGTGCCTGGGGAAGAAAACACGTGATTCCACGGTCAGGAAAAATGCTGCCTGGGAACCTAACTGTTTTTTGAAGCCAAATTTTTTTTTAAATTAAATGCAAAAACGGACACCAGGATGAGTTTTGGGATGAAATTCCATATCTGAAAATGGTGTTGCTTCCACTTTTTAAAAATCGAACCTTTTTGGTGCCTGGGGTAGAAACACGTGATTCCGCAGTCAGGAAAAATGCTGCCCAGTTACCAAATGGTTTTCTGAAGCCAAATTTTTTTAAAAAACCAAATGCAAACATGGACACCAGGATGAGTTTCAGCATCAAATTCCATGCCAAAAAATGGTGCTGCTTCCACTTTTTAAAAATGAGCCTTTTTGGGAAAGAAATCACGTGACTCTGAGGTCAGGAAAAATGCTGCCCGGGAACCAAAATGTTTTTTGAAGCCAATTTTTTTTTTTTTTGAAACCAAATGCAAAAACGGACACCAGGTTGAGTTTCGGGATGAAATTCCATGTCTAAAAATAGTGTTGCTTCGACTTTTTAAAAATCGAGCATTTCTGGTGCCTGGGGAACAAACACGTGATTCCATGGTCAAGAAAAATGCTGACCAGGAACCAAATGGTTTTTTTGAAGCCAATTTTTTTTTTCTAAAACCGTATGCAAAAATGGACATGAGGATGAGTTTCGGGATGAAATTCCATGTCTAAAAATAGTGTTGCTTCGACTTTTTAAAAATTGAACCTGTTTGGGAAAGAAAACGCGTGACTCTAAAGTCAGGAAAAATACTGCCCAGGAATCAAATGGTTTTTTGAAGCCATTTTTTTTTTAAACCAAATGCAAAAATGGACACCAGGATGAGTTTCGGGATGAAATGCCATGCCTAAAAATGGTGCTGCTTCCACTTTTTAAAAATGAGCCTTTTTGGGAAAGAAAACACGTGACGCTGAGGTCAGGAAAAATGCTGCCCGGGAACCAAAATGTTTTTTGAAGCCAATTTTTTTTTTGAAACCAAATGCAAAAACGGAAACCAGGATGAGTTTCGGGATGAAATTCCATGTCTAAAAATAGTGTTGCTTCCACTTTTTAAAAATCGAACCTGTTTGGGAAAGAAAACGCGTGAGTCTGCGGTCAGGAAAAATACTATCCAGGAATCAAATGGTTTTTTGAAGCCATTTTTTTTTTTAAACCAAATGCAAAAACGGACACCAGGATGAGTTTCGGGATGAAATGCCATGTCTAAAAATGGTTTTTCTTCCAATTTTTAAAAATCGAACATTTTTGGTGCCTGGGGAAGAAAACACATGATTCCGCCATCAAGAAAAATGTTGCCCAGGAACCAAATGGTTTTTTGAAGCCAATTTTTTTTAAAAAAACCAAATGCAAAAACGGACACCAGAATGAGTTTCGGGATGAAATTCCATGTCTAAAAATGGTGTTGCTTCCACTTTTTAAAAATCGAGCCTTTTTGGTGCCTGGGGAAGAAAACACATAATTCCGCCGTCACGAAAAATGCTGCCCAGGAATCAAATGGTTTTTTGAAGCCAATTTTTTTTTTTAATTAAATGCAAAAACGGACACCAGGATGAGTTTTGGGATAAAATTCCATATCTGAAAATGGTGTTGCTTCCACTTTTTAAAAATCGAACCTTTTTGGTGCCTTGGGAAGAAACACATGATTCCACAGTCAGGAAAAATGCTGCCCAGGAATCAAATGGTTTTTTGAAGCCATTTTTTTTTTTGAAACTAAATGCAAAAACGGACACCAGGATGAGTTTCGGCATTAAATGCCATGCCTAAAAATGGTGCTGCTTCCACTTTTTAAAAATGAGCCTTTTTGGGGAAGAAAACAGGTGATTCCACGGTCAGGAAAAATGCTGCCCGGGAACCAAAATGTTTTTTGAAGCCAATTTTTTTTAAAACAAATGCAAAAACGGAAACCAGGATGAGTTTCAGGATGAAATTCCATGCCTAAAAATAGTGTTGCTTCCACTTTTTAAAAATCAAACCTGTTTGGGAAAGAAAACGCGTGACTCTGAGGTCAGGAAAAATGCTGCCCAGGAATCAAATGGTTTTTTGAAGCCAATTTTTTTTTTTGAAACCAAATGCAAAAACGGACACCAGGATGAGTTTCGGGATGAAATGCCATGTCTAAAAATGGTTTTGCTTCCAATTTTTAAAAATCGAATATTTTTGGTGCCTGGGGAAGAAAACACATGATTCCGCCGTCAAGAAAAATGCTGCCCAGGAATCAAATGGTTTTTTGAAGCCAAATTTTTTTTTAAATTAAATGCAAAAACGGACACCAGGATGAGTTTTGGGATAAAATTCCATATCTGAAAATGGTGTTGCTTCCACTTTTTAAAAATCGAACCTTTTTGGTGCCTGGGGAAGAAACACGTGATTCCGCAGTCAGGAAAAATGCTGCCCAGTTACCAAATGGTTTTCTGAAGCCAAATTTTTTTAAAAAAACAAATGCAAAAACGGACACCAGGATGAGTTTCAGCATCAAATTCCATGCCTAAAAATGGTGCTGCTTCCACTTTTTAAAAATGAGCCTTTTTGGGAAAGAAAACACGTGACTCTGAGGTCAGGAAAAATGCTGCCCAGGAACCAAAATGTTTTTTGAAGCCAATTTTTTTTTTTTGAAACCAAATGCAAAAACGGACACCAGGTTGAGTTTCGGGATGAAATTCCATGTCTAAAAATAGTGTTGCTTCGACTTTTTAAAAATCGAACCTGTTTGGGAAAGAAAACGCGTGACTCTAAGGTCAGGAAAAATACTGCCCAGGAATCAAATGGTTTTTTGAAGCCATTTTTTTTTTTTTGAAACCAAATGCAAAAACGGACACCAGGATGAGTTTCGGCATTAAATGCCATGCCTAAAAATGGTGCTGCTTCCACTTTTTAAAAATGAGCCTTTTTGGGAAAGAAAACACGTGACGCTGAGGTCAGGAAAAATGCTGCCCGGGAACCAAAATGTTTTTTGAAGCCAATTTTTTTTTTGAAACCAAATGCAAAAACGGACACCAGGATGAGTTTTGGCATGAAATTCCATGCCTAAAAATGGTGCTGCTTCCACTTTTTAAAAATGAGCCTTTTTGGGAAAGAAAACGCATGACTCTGAGGTCAGGAAAAATGCTGCCCAGGAACCAAATGCTTTTTTGAAGCCAATTTTTTTTTTTTTGAAACCAAACTCAAAAACGGACACAGGATGAGTCTCGGGATGAAATTCCATGTCTAAAAATGGTGTTGCTTCCACTTTTTAAAAATCAAGACATTTTCGTGCCTGTGGAAGAAAATACGTGAATCCACGGTCAGGAAAAATGCTGCCCGGGAACCAAAACGTTTTTTGAAGCCAATTTTTTTTAAAAAACAAATGCAAAAATGGACACCAGGATGAGTTTCGGAATGAATTTCCATGTCTTAAAATAGTGTTGCTTCCACTTTTTAAAAATCGATCCTTTTTGGTACCTGGGGAAGAAAAGGTGTGACTCCTGAGGTCAGGAAAAATGCTGCCCAGGAACCAAAATGTTTTTGAAGCCAAATTATTTTTTTTGAAACCAAATGCAAAAACGGACACCAGGATGAGTTTTGGCATGAAATTCCATGCCTAAAAATGGTGCTTCTTCCACTTTTTAAAAATGAGCCTTTTTGGGAAAGAAAAAGCGTGACTCTGAGGTCAGGAAAAATGCTGCCCAGGAACCAAATGGTTTTTTGAAGCCAAATTTTTTTTTGAAACCAAATGCAAAAACGGACACCAGGATGAGTTTCGGGATGAAATATCATGTCTAAAAATGGTGTTCCTTCCACTTTTTAAAAATCGAGCCTTTTTGGTGCCTGGGGAAGAAAACACGTGATTCCACGGTCAGGAAAAATGCTGCCTGGGAACCTAACTGTTTTTTGAAGCCAAATTTTTTTTTTAAATTAAATGCAAAAACGGACACCAGGATGAGTTTTGGGATGAAATTCCATATCTGAAAATGGTGTTGCTTCCACTTTTTAAAAATCGAACCTTTTTGGTGCCTGGGGTAGAAACACGTGATTCCGCAGTCAGGAAAAATGCTGCCCAGTTACCAAATGGTTTTCTGAAGCCAAATTTTTTTAAAAAACCAAATGCAAACACGGACACCAGGATGAGTTTCAGCATCAAATTCCATGCCAAAAAATGGTGTTGCTTCGACTTTTTAAAAATCGAGCATTTCTGGTGCCTGGGGAACAAACACGTGATTCCATGGTCAAGAAAAATGCTGACCAGGAACCAAATGGTTTTTTTGAAGCCAATTTTTTTTTTCTAAAACCGTATGCAAAAATGGACACAAGGATGAGTTTCGGGATGAAATTCCATGTCTAAAAATAGTGTTGCTTCGACTTTTTAAAAATTGAACCTGTTTGGGAAAGAAAACGCGTGACTCTAAGGTCAGGAAAAATACTGCCCAGGAATCAAATGGTTTTTTGAAGCCATTTTTTTTTTTTTGAAACCAAATGCAAAAACGGACACCAGGATGAGTTTCGGCATTAAATGCCATGCCTAAAAATGGTGCTGCTTCCACTTTTTAAAAATGAGCCTTTTTGGGAAAGAAAACACGTGACGCTGAGGTCAGGAAAAATGCTGCCCGGGAACAAAAATGTTTTTTGAAGCCAATTTTTTTTTTGAAACCAAATGCAAAAACGGACACCAGGATGAGTTTTGGCATGAAATTCCATGCCTAAAAATGGTGCTGCTTCCACTTTTTAAAAATGAGCCTTTTTGGGAAAGAAAACGCATGACTCTGAGGTCAGGAAAAATGCTGCCCAGGAACCAAATGCTTTTTTGAAGCCAATTTTTTTTTTTTTGAAACCAAACTCAAAAACGGACACAGGATGAGTCTCGGGATGAAATTCCATGTCTAACAATAGTGTTGCTTCCACTTTTTAAAAATCGAGCCTTTTAGGTCCCTGGGGAACAAAACACGTGATTCCACGGTCAGGAAAAACGCTGCCCGGGAACCAAAATGTTTTTTGAAGCCAATTTTTTTTTTTTTACACCAAATGCAAAAACGTTCACCAGTATGAATTTCGGTATGAAATTCCATGTCTAAAAATGGTGTTGCTTCGACTTTTTAAAAATCGAGCCTTTTTGGTTCCTGGGGAAGAAAACTCCGCGACAGGAAAAATGCTGCCAGGAACCAAAATATTTTTTGAAGGAATTTTTTTTTTTTTTTTTTTTGAAACCAAATGCAAAAGCGGACACCGGGATGCCTTTCGGGATGAAATTCCATGCCTAAAAATGGTGCTGCTTCCACTTTTTAAAAATCTATCCTTTTTGGTGCCTGGGGAAGAAAACACGTGATTCCGCCCTCAGGAAAAATGCCGCCCAGGAACCAAATGCTTTTTGGAAGCCAAATTTTTTTTTGAAACCTAATGAAAAAACGGACACGAGGATGACTTTCAGGATCAAATTCCATGTCTAAAAATGGTGTTGCTCCCACTTTTTAAAAATCGAGCCTTTTGGGTGCCTGCGGAAGAAAACACGTGATTCCACGGTCAGGAAAAATGCTGCCCAGGAATCAAATGGTTTTTTGAAGCCAATTTTTTTTTTGAAACCAAATTCAAAAACGGACACCAAGATGAGTCTCGGGATGAAATTCCATGTCTAAAAATGGTGTTGCTTCCACTTTTTAAAAATCAAGCCTTTTTGGTGCCTTGGGAAGAAAATACATGAACCCACGGTCAGGAAAAATGCAGCCCGGGAACCAAAATGTTTTCTGAAGCCAATTTTTTTTAAAAAAACAAATGCAGAAACGGACACCAGGATGAGTTTCGGGATGAAATTCCATGTCTTAAAATAGTGTTGCTTCCACTTTTTAAAAATCGAACCTTTTTGAGAAAGAAAACGCGTGACTCTAAGGTCAGGAAAAATGCTGCCCAGGAACCAAAATGTTTTTTGAAGCCAATTTTTTTTTTTTGAAACCAAATGCAAAAATGGACACCAGGATGAGTCTCGGGATGAAATTCCATGTCTAACAATAGTGTTGCTTCCACTTTTTAAAAATCGAGCCTTTTAGGTCCCTGGGGAACAAAACACGTGATTCCACGGTCAGGAAAAACGCTGCCCGGGAACCAAAATGTTTTTTGAAGCCAATTTTTTTTTTTTTACACCAAATGCAAAAACGTTCACCAGTATGAATTTCGGTATGAAATTCCATGTCTAAAAATGGTGTTGCTTCGACTTTTTAAAAATCGAGCCTTTTTGGTTCCTGGGGAAGAAAACTCCGCGACAGGAAAAATGCTGCCAGGAACCAAAATATTTTTTGAAGGAATTTTTTTTTTTTTTTTTTTGAAACCAAATGCAAAAGCGGACACCGGGATGCCTTTCGGGATGAAATTCCATGCCTAAAAATGGTGCTGCTTCCACTTTTTAAAAATCTATCCTTTTTGGTGCCTGGGGAAGAAAACACGTGATTCCGCCCTCAGGAAAAATGCCGCCCAGGAACCAAATGCTTTTTGGAAGCCAAATTTTTTTTTGAAACCTAATGAAAAAACGGACACGAGGATGACTTTCAGGATCAAATTCCATGTCTAAAAATGGTGTTGCTCCCACTTTTTAAAAATCGAGCCTTTTGGGTGCCTGCGGAAGAAAACACGTGATTCCACGGTCAGGAAAAATGCTGCCCAGGAATCAAATGGTTTTTTGAAGCCAATTTTTTTTTTGAAACCAAATTCAAAAACGGACACCAAGATGAGTCTCGGGATGAAATTCCATGTCTAAAAATGGTGTTGCTTCCACTTTTTAAAAATCAAGCCTTTTTGGTGCCTTGGGAAGAAAATACATGAACCCACGGTCAGGAAAAATGCAGCCCGGGAACCAAAATGTTTTCTGAAGCCAATTTTTTTTAAAAAAACAAATGCAGAAACGGACACCAGGATGAGTTTCGGGATGAAATTCCATGTCTTAAAATAGTGTTGCTTCCACTTTTTAAAAATCGAACCTTTTTGAGAAAGAAAACGCGTGACTCTAAGGTCAGGAAAAATGCTGCCCAGGAACCAAAATGTTTTTTGAAGCCAATTTTTTTTTTTTGAAACCAAATGCAAAAATGGACACCAGGATGAGTCTCGGGATGAAATTCCATGTCTAAAAATGGTGTTGCTTCCACTTTTTAAAAATCGAGCCTTTTTGGTGCCTGGGGAAGAAAACACGTGATTCCACGGTCAGGAAAAATGCTGCCCGGGAACCTAAATGTTTTTTGAAGCCAATTTTTTTTTTAAATTAAATGCAAAAACGGACACCAGGATGAGTTTTGGGATGAAATTCAATATCTGAAAATGGTGTTGCTTCCAGTTTTTAAAAATCAAACCTTTTTGATTCCTGGGGAAGAAAACACGTGATTCCGCGGTCAGGAAAAATACTGCCCAGGAATCAAATGGTTTTTTGAAGCCATTTTTTTTTTTGAAACCAAATGCAAAAACGGACACCAGGTTGAGTTTCGGGATGAAATTCCATGTCTAAAAATAGTGTTGCTTCGACTTTTTAAAAATCGAGCATTTCTGGTGCCTGGGGAACAAACACGTGATTCCATGGTCAAGAAAAATGCTGACCAGGAACCAAATGGTTTTTTTGAAGCCAATTTTTTTTTTCTAAAACCGTATGCAAAAATGGACACGAGGATGAGTTTCGGGATGAAATTCCATGTCTAAAAATAGTGTTGCTTCGACTTTTTAAAAATTGAACCTGTTTGGGAAAGAAAACGCGTGACTCTGAGGTCAGGAAAAATGCTGCCCAGGAACCAAATGGTTTTTTGAAGCCAAATTTTTTTTTGAAACCAAATGCAAAAACGGACACCAGGATGAGTTTCGGGATGAAATATCATGTCTAAAAATGGTGTTCCGTCCACTTTTTAAAAATCGAGCCTTTTTGGTGCCTGGGAAAGAAAACACGTGATTCCACGGTCAGGAAAAATGCTGCCTGGGAACCTAACTGTTTTTTGAAGCCAAATTTTTTTTTAAATTAAATGCAAAAACGGACACCAGGATGAGTTTTGGGATGAAATTCCATATCTGAAAATGGTGTTGCTTCCACTTTTTAAAAATCGAACCTTTTTGGTGCCTGGGGTAGAAACACGTGATTCCGCAGTCAGGAAAAATGCTGCCCAGTTACCAAATGGTTTTCTGAAGCCAAATTTTTTTAAAAAACCAAATGCAAACATGGACACCAGGATGAGTTTCAGCATCAAATTCCATGCCAAAAAATGGTGCTGCTTCCACTTTTTAAAAATGAGCCTTTTTGGGAAAGAAATCACGTGACTCTGAGGTCAGGAAAAATGCTGCCCGGGAACCAAAATGTTTTTTGAAGCCAATTTTTTTTTTTTTTTGAAACCAAATGCAAAAACGGACACCAGGTTGAGTTTCGGGATGAAATTCCATGTCTAAAAATAGTGTTGCTTCGACTTTTTAAAAATCGAGCATTTCTGGTGCCTGGGGAACAAACACGTGATTCCATGGTCAAGAAAAATGCTGACCAGGAACCAAATGGTTTTTTTGAAGCCAATTTTTTTTTTCTAAAACCGTATACAAAAATGGACATGAGGATGAGTTTCGGGATGAAATTCCATGTCTAAAAATAGTGTTGCTTCGACTTTTTAAAAATTGAACCTGTTTGGGAAAGAAAACGCGTGACTCTAAAGTCAGGAAAAATACTGCCCAGGAATCAAATGGTTTTTTGAAGCCATTTTTTTTTTAAACCAAATGCAAAAATGGACACCAGGATGAGTTTCGGGATGAAATGCCATGCCTAAAAATGGTGCTGCTTCCACTTTTTAAAAATGAGCCTTTTTGGGAAAGAAAACACGTGACGCTGAGGTCAGGAAAAATGCTGCCCGGGAACCAAAATGTTTTTTGAAGCCAATTTTTTTTTTGAAACCAAATGCAAAAACGGAAACCAGGATGAGTTTCGGGATGAAATTCCATGTCTAAAAATAGTGTTGCTTCCACTTTTTAAAAATCGAACCTGTTTGGGAAAGAAAACGCGTGAGTCTGCGGTCAGGAAAAATACTACCCAGGAATCAAATGGTTTTTTGAAGCCATTTTTTTTTTTAAACCAAATGCAAAAACGGACACCAGGATGAGTTTCGGGATGAAATGCCATGTCTAAAAATGGTTTTTCTTCCAATTTTTAAAAATCGAACATTTTTGGTGCCTGGGGAAGAAAACACATGATTCCGCCATCAAGAAAAATGTTGCCCAGGAACCAAATGGTTTTTTGAAGCCAATTTTTTTTAAAAAAAACCAAATGCAAAAACGGACACCAGAATGAGTTTCGGGATGAAATTCCATGTCTAAAAATGGTGTTGCTTCCACTTTTTAAAAATCGAGCCTTTTTGGTGCCTGGGGAAGAAAACACATAATTCCGCCGTCACGAAAAATGCTGCCCAGGAATCAAATGGTTTTTTGAAGCCAAATTTTTTTTTTAATTAAATGCAAAAACGGACACCAGGATGAGTTTTGGGATAAAATTCCATATCTGAAAATGGTGTTGCTTCCACTTTTTAAAAATCGAACCTTTTTGGTGCCTTGGGAAGAAACACATGATTCCACAGTCAGGAAAAATGCTGCCCAGGAATCAAATGGTTTTTTGAAGCCATTTTTTTTTTTGAAACTAAATGCAAAAACGGACACCAGGATGAGTTTCGGCATTAAATGCCATGCCTAAAAATGGTGCTGCTTCCACTTTTTAAAAATGAGCCTTTTTGGGGAAGAAAACAGGTGATTCCACGGTCAGGAAAAATGCTGCCCGGGAACCAAAATGTTTTTTGAAGCCAATTTTTTTTAAAACAAATGCAAAAACGGAAACCAGGATGAGTTTCAGGATGAAATTCCATGCCTAAAAATAGTGTTGCTTCCACTTTTTAAAAATCAAACCTGTTTGGGAAAGAAAACGCGTGACTCTGAGGTCAGGAAAAATGCTGCCCAGGAATCAAATGGTTTTTTGAAGCCAATTTTTTTTTTTGAAACCAAATGCAAAAACGGACACCAGGATGAGTTTCGGGATGAAATGCCATGTCTAAAAATGGTTTTGCTTCCAATTTTTAAAAATCGAATATTTTTGGTGCCTGGGGAAGAAAACACATGATTCCGCCGTCAAGAAAAATGCTGCCCAGGAATCAAATGGTTTTTTGAAGCCAAATTTTTTTTTAAATTAAATGCAAAAACGGACACCAGGATGAGTTTTGGGATAAAATTCCATATCTGAAAATGGTGTTGCTTCCACTTTTTAAAAATCGAACCTTTTTGGTGCCTGGGGAAGAAACACGTGATTCCGCAGTCAGGAAAAATGCTGCCCAGTTACCAAATGGTTTTCTGAAGCCAAATTTTTTTAAAAAAACAAATGCAAAAACGGACACCAGGATGAGTTTCAGCATCAAATTCCATGCCTAAAAATGGTGCTGCTTCCACTTTTTAAAAATGAGCCTTTTTGGGAAAGAAAACACGTGACTCTGAGGTCAGGAAAAATGCTGCCCAGGAACCAAAATGTTTTTTGAAGCCAATTTTTTTTTTTTGAAACCAAATGCAAAAACGGACACCAGGTTGAGTTTCGGGATGAAATTCCATGTCTAAAAATAGTGTTGCTTCGACTTTTTAAAAATCGAACCTGTTTGGGAAAGAAAACGCGTGACTCTAAGGTCAGGAAAAATACTGCCCAGGAATCAAATGGTTTTTTGAAGCCATTTTTTTTTTTTGAAACCAAATGCAAAAACGGACACCAGGATGAGTTTTGGCATGAAATTCCATGCCTAAAAATGGTGCTGCTTCCACTTTTTAAAAATGAGCCTTTTTGGGAAAGAAAACGCATGACTCTGAGGTCAGGAAAAATGCTGCCCAGGAACCAAATGCTTTTTTGAAGCCAATTTTTTTTTTTTTGAAACCAAACTCAAAAACGGACACAGGATGAGTCTCGGGATGAAATTCCATGTCTAAAAATGGTGTTGCTTCCACTTTTTAAAAATCAAGACATTTTCGTGCCTGTGGAAGAAAATACGTGAATCCACGGTCAGGAAAAATGCTGCCCGGGAACCAAAACGTTTTTTGAAGCCAATTTTTTTTAAAAAACAAATGCAAAAATGGACACCAGGATGAGTTTCGGAATGAATTTCCATGTCTTAAAATAGTGTTGCTTCCACTTTTTAAAAATCGATCCTTTTTGGTACCTGGGGAAGAAAAGGTGTGACTCCTGAGGTCAGGAAAAATGCTGCCCAGGAACCAAAATGTTTTTGAAGCCAAATTATTTTTTTTGAAACCAAATGCAAAAACGGACACCAGGATGAGTTTTGGCATGAAATTCCATGCCTAAAAATGGTGCTTCTTCCACTTTTTAAAAATGAGCCTTTTTGGGAAAGAAAAAGCGTGACTCTGAGGTCAGGAAAAATGCTGCCCAGGAACCAAATGGTTTTTTGAAGCCAAATTTTTTTTTGAAACCAAATGCAAAAACGGACACCAGGATGAGTTTCGGGATGAAATATCATGTCTAAAAATGGTGTTCCTTCCACTTTTTAAAAATCGAGCCTTTTTGGTGCCTGGGGAAGAAAACACGTGATTCCACGGTCAGGAAAAATGCTGCCTGGGAACCTAACTGTTTTTTGAAGCCAAATTTTTTTTTAAATTAAATGCAAAAACGGACACCAGGATGAGTTTTGGGATGAAATTCCATATCTGAAAATGGTGTTGCTTCCACTTTTTAAAAATCGAACCTTTTTGGTGCCTGGGGTAGAAACACGTGATTCCGCAGTCAGGAAAAATGCTGCCCAGTTACCAAATGGTTTTCTGAAGCCAAATTTTTTTAAAAAACCAAATGCAAACACGGACACCAGGATGAGTTTCAGCATCAAATTCCATGCCAAAAAATGGTGTTGCTTCGACTTTTTAAAAATCGAGCATTTCTGGTGCCTGGGGAACAAACACGTGATTCCATGGTCAAGAAAAATGCTGACCAGGAACCAAATGGTTTTTTTGAAGCCAATTTTTTTTTTCTAAAACCGTATGCAAAAATGGACACAAGGATGAGTTTCGGGATGAAATTCCATGTCTAAAAATAGTGTTGCTTCGACTTTTTAAAAATTGAACCTGTTTGGGAAAGAAAACGCGTGACTCTAAGGTCAGGAAAAATACTGCCCAGGAATCAAATGGTTTTTTGAAGCCATTTTTTTTTTTTTGAAACCAAATGCAAAAACGGACACCAGGATGAGTTTCGGCATTAAATGCCATGCCTAAAAATGGTGCTGCTTCCACTTTTTAAAAATGAGCCTTTTTGGGAAAGAAAACACGTGACGCTGAGGTCAGGAAAAATGCTGCCCGGGAACAAAAATGTTTTTTGAAGCCAATTTTTTTTTTGAAACCAAATGCAAAAACGGACACCAGGATGAGTTTTGGCATGAAATTCCATGCCTAAAAATGGTGCTGCTTCCACTTTTTAAAAATGAGCCTTTTTGGGAAAGAAAACGCATGACTCTGAGGTCAGGAAAAATGCTGCCCAGGAACCAAATGCTTTTTTGAAGCCAATTTTTTTTTTTTTGAAACCAAACTCAAAAACGGACACAGGATGAGTCTCGGGATGAAATTCCATGTCTAACAATAGTGTTGCTTCCACTTTTTAAAAATCGAGCCTTTTAGGTCCCTGGGGAACAAAACACGTGATTCCACGGTCAGGAAAAACGCTGCCCGGGAACCAAAATGTTTTTTGAAGCCAATTTTTTTTTTTTACACCAAATGCAAAAACGTTCACCAGTATGAATTTCGGTATGAAATTCCATGTCTAAAAATGGTGTTGCTTCGACTTTTTAAAAATCGAGCCTTTTTGGTTCCTGGGGAAGAAAACTCCGCGACAGGAAAAATGCTGCCAGGAACCAAAATATTTTTTGAAGGAATTTTTTTTTTTTTTTTTTTTGAAACCAAATGCAAAAGCGGACACCGGGATGCCTTTCGGGATGAAATTCCATGCCTAAAAATGGTGCTGCTTCCACTTTTTAAAAATCTATCCTTTTTGGTGCCTGGGGAAGAAAACACGTGATTCCGCCCTCAGGAAAAATGCCGCCCAGGAACCAAATGCTTTTTGGAAGCCAAATTTTTTTTTGAAACCTAATGAAAAAACGGACACGAGGATGACTTTCAGGATCAAATTCCATGTCTAAAAATGGTGTTGCTCCCACTTTTTAAAAATCGAGCCTTTTGGGTGCCTGCGGAAGAAAACACGTGATTCCACGGTCAGGAAAAATGCTGCCCAGGAATCAAATGGTTTTTTGAAGCCAATTTTTTTTTTGAAACCAAATTCAAAAACGGACACCAAGATGAGTCTCGGGATGAAATTCCATGTCTAAAAATGGTGTTGCTTCCACTTTTTAAAAATCAAGCCTTTTTGGTGCCTTGGGAAGAAAATACATGAACCCACGGTCAGGAAAAATGCAGCCCGGGAACCAAAATGTTTTCTGAAGCCAATTTTTTTTAAAAAAACAAATGCAGAAACGGACACCAGGATGAGTTTCGGGATGAAATTCCATGTCTTAAAATAGTGTTGCTTCCACTTTTTAAAAATCGAACCTTTTTGAGAAAGAAAACGCGTGACTCTTAGGTCAGGAAAAATGCTGCCCAGGAACCAAAATGTTTTTTGAAGCCAATTTTTTTTTTTTGAAACCAAATGCAAAAATGGACACCAGGATGAGTCTCGGGATGAAATTCCATGTCTAAAAATGGTGTTGCTTCCACTTTTTAAAAATCGAGCCTTTTTGGTGCCTGGGGAAGAAAACACGTGATTCCACGGTCAGGAAAAATGCTGCCCGGGAACCTAAATGTTTTTTGAAGCCAATTTTTTTTTTAAATTAAATGCAAAAACGGACACCAGGATGAGTTTTGGGATGAAATTCAATATCTGAAAATGGTGTTGCTTCCAGTTTTTAAAAATCAAACCTTTTTGATTCCTGGGGAAGAAAACACGTGATTCCGCGGTCAGGAAAAATACTGCCCAGGAATCAAATGGTTTTTTGAAGCCATTTTTTTTTTTGAAACCAAATGCAAAAACGGACACCAGGTTGAGTTTCGGGATGAAATTCCATGTCTAAAAATAGTGTTGCTTCGACTTTTTAAAAATCGAGCATTTCTGGTGCCTGGGGAACAAACACGTGATTCCATGGTCAAGAAAAATGCTGACCAGGAACCAAATGGTTTTTTTGAAGCCAATTTTTTTTTTCTAAAACCGTATGCAAAAATGGACACGAGGATGAGTTTCGGGATGAAATTCCATGTCTAAAAATAGTGTTGCTTCGACTTTTTAAAAATTGAACCTGTTTGGGAAAGAAAACGCGTGACTCTGAGGTCAGGAAAAATGCTGCCCAGGAACCAAATGGTTTTTTGAAGCCAAATTTTTTTTTGAAACCAAATGCAAAAACGGACACCAGGATGAGTTTCGGGATGAAATATCATGTCTAAAAATGGTGTTCCTTCCACTTTTTAAAAATCGAGCCTTTTTGGTGCCTGGGGAAGAAAACACGTGATTCCACGGTCAGGAAAAATGCTGCCTGGGAACCTAACTGTTTTTTGAAGCCAAATTTTTTTTTAAATTAAATGCAAAAACGGACACCAGGATGAGTTTTGGGATGAAATTCCATATCTGAAAATGGTGTTGCTTCCACTTTTTAAAAATCGAACCTTTTTGGTGCCTGGGGTAGAAACACGTGATTCCGCAGTCAGGAAAAATGCTGCCCAGTTACCAAATGGTTTTCTGAAGCCAAATTTTTTTAAAAAACCAAATGCAAACATGGACACCAGGATGAGTTTCAGCATCAAATTCCATGCCAAAAAATGGTGCTGCTTCCACTTTTTAAAAATGAGCCTTTTTGGGAAAGAAATCACGTGACTCTGAGGTCAGGAAAAATGCTGCCCGGGAACCAAAATGTTTTTTGAAGCCAATTTTTTTTTTTTTTTGAAACCAAATGCAAAAACGGACACCAGGTTGAGTTTCGGGATGAAATTCCATGTCTAAAAATAGTGTTGCTTCGACTTTTTAAAAATCGAGCATTTCTGGTGGCTGGGGAACAAACACGTGATTCCATGGTCAAGAAAAATGCTGACCAGGAACCAAATGGTTTTTTTGAAGCCAATTTTTTTTTTCTAAAATGTATGCAAAAATGGACACGAGGATGAGTTTCGGGATGAAATTCCATGTCTAAAAATAGTGTTGCTTCGACTTTTTAAAAATGAGCCTTTTTGGGAAAGAAATCACGTGACTCTGAGGTCAGGAAAAATGCTGCCCGGGAACCAAAATGTTTTTTGAAGCCAATTTTTTTTTTTTTTTTGAAACCAAATGCAAAAACGGACACCAGGTTGAGTTTCGGGATGAAATTCCATGTCTAAAAATAGTGTTGCTTCGACTTTTTAAAAATCGAGCATTTCTGGTGCCTGGGGAACAAACACGTGATTCCATGGTCAAGAAAAATGCTGACCAGGAACCAAATGGTTTTTTTGAAGCCAATTTTTTTTTTCTAAAACCGTATGCAAAAATGGACACGAGGATGAGTTTCGGGATGAAATTCCATGTCTAAAAATAGTGTTGCTTCGACTTTTTAAAAATTGAACCTGTTTGGGAAAGAAAACGCGTGACTCTGAGGTCAGGAAAAATGCTGCCCAGGAACCAAATGGTTTTTTGAAGCCAAATTTTTTTTTGAAACCAAATGCAAAAACGGACACCAGGATGAGTTTCGGGATGAAATATCATGTCTAAAAATGGTGTTCCTTCCACTTTTTAAAAATCGAGCCTTTTTGGTGCCTGGGGAAGAAAACACGTGATTCCACGGTCAGGAAAAATGCTGCCTGGGAACCTAACTGTTTTTTGAAGCCAATTTTTTTTTTAAATTAAATGCAAAAACGGACACCAGGATGAGTTTTGGGATGAAATTCCATATCTGAAAATGGTGTTGCTTCCAATTTTTAAAAATCGAACATTTTTGGTGCCTGGGGAAGAAAACACATGATTCCGCCATCAAGAAAAATGTTGCCCAGGAACCAAATGGTTTTTTGAAGCCAATTTTTTTTAAAAAAACCAAATGCAAAAACGGACACCAGAATGAGTTTCGGGATGAAATTCCATGTCTAAAAATGGTGTTGCTTCCACTTTTTAAAAATCGAGCCTTTTTGGTGCCTGGGGAAGAAAACACATAATTCCGCCGTCACGAAAAATGCTGCCCAGGAATCAAATGGTTTTTTGAAGCCAAATTTTTTTTTAAATTAAATGCAAAAACGGACACCAGGATGAGTTTTGGGATAAAATTCCATATCTGAAAATGGTGTTGCTTCCACTTTTTAAAAATCGAACCTTTTTGGTGCCTGGGGAAGAAACACGTGATTCCGCAGTCAGGAAAAATGCTGCCCAGTTACCAAATGGTTTTCTGAAGCCAAATTTTTTTAAAAAAACAAATGCAAAAACGGACACCAGGATGAGTTTCAGCATCAAATTCCATGCCTAAAAATGGTGCTGCTTCCATTTTTTAAAAATGAGCCTTTTTGGGAAAGAAAACACGTGACTCTGAGGTCAGGAAAAATGCTGCCCAGGAACCAAAATGTTTTTTGAAGCCAATTTTTTTTTTTTGAAACCAAATGCAAAAACGGACACCAGGTTGAGTTTCGGGATGAAATTCCATGTCTAAAAATAGTGTTGCTTCGACTTTTTAAAAATCGAACCTGTTTGGGAAAGAAAACGCGTGACTCTAAGGTCAGGAAAAATACTGCCCAGGAATCAAATGGTTTTTTGAAGCCATTTTTTTTTTTTTGAAACCAAATGCAAAAACGGACACCAGGATGAGTTTCGGCATTAAATGCCATGCCTAAAAATGGTGCTGCTTCCACTTTTTAAAAATGAGCCTTTTTGGGAAAGAAAACACGTGACGCTGAGGTCAGGAAAAATGCTGCCCGGGAACCAAAATGTTTTTTGAAGCCAATTTTTTTTTTGAAACCAAATGCAAAAACGGACACCAGGATGAGTTTTGGCATGAAATTCCATGCCTAAAAATGGTGCTGCTTCCACTTTTTAAAAATGAGCCTTTTTGGGAAAGAAAACGCATGACTCTGAGGTCAGGAAAAATGCTGCCCAGGAACCAAATGCTTTTTTGAAGCCAATTTTTTTTTTTTTTGAAACCAAACTCAAAAACGGACACAGGATGAGTCTCGGGATGAAATTCCATGTCTAAAAATGGTGTTGCTTCCACTTTTTAAAAATCAAGACATTTTCGTGCCTGGGGAAGAAAATACGTGAATCCACGGTCAGGAAAAATGCTGCCCGGGAACCAAAACGTTTTTTGAAGCCAATTTTTTTTAAAAAACAAATGCAAAAATGGACACCAGGATGAGTTTCGGAATGAATTTCCATGTCTTAAAATAGTGTTGCTTCCACTTTTTAAAAATCGATCCTTTTTGGTACCTGGGGAAGAAAAGGTGTGACTCCTGAGGTCAGGAAAAATGCTGCCCAGGAACCAAAATGTTTTTGAAGCCAAATTATTTTTTTTGAAACCAAATGCAAAAACGGACACCAGGATGAGTTTTGGCATGAAATTCCATGCCTAAAAATGGTGCTTCTTCCACTTTTTAAAAATGAGCCTTTTTGGGAAAGAAAAAGCGTGACTCTGAGGTCAGGAAAAATGCTGCCCAGGAACCAAATGGTTTTTTGAAGCCAAATTTTTTTTTGAAACCAAATGCAAAAACGGACACCAGGATGAGTTTCGGGATGAAATATCATGTCTAAAAATGGTGTTCCTTCCACTTTTTAAAAATCGAGCCTTTTTGGTGCCTGGGGAAGAAAACACGTGATTCCACGGTCAGGAAAAATGCTGCCTGGGAACCTAACTGTTTTTTGAAGCCAAATTTTTTTTTAAATTAAATGCAAAAACGGACACCAGGATGAGTTTTGGGATGAAATTCCATATCTGAAAATGGTGTTGCTTCCACTTTTTAAAAATCGAACCTTTTTGGTGCCTGGGGTAGAAACACGTGATTCCGCAGTCAGGAAAAATGCTGCCCAGTTACCAAATGGTTTTCTGAAGCCAAATTTTTTTAAAAAACCAAATGCAAACACGGACACCAGGATGAGTTTCAGCATCAAATTCCATGCCAAAAAATGGTGTTGCTTCGACTTTTTAAAAATCGAGCATTTCTGGTGCCTGGGGAACAAACACGTGATTCCATGGTCAAGAAAAATGCTGACCAGGAACCAAATGGTTTTTTTGAAGCCAATTTTTTTTTTCTAAAACCGTATGCAAAAATGGACACAAGGATGAGTTTCGGGATGAAATTCCATGTCTAAAAATAGTGTTGCTTCGACTTTTTAAAAATTGAACCTGTTTGGGAAAGAAAACGCGTGACTCTAAGGTCAGGAAAAATACTGCCCAGGAATCAAATGGTTTTTTGAAGCCATTTTTTTTTTTTTGAAACCAAATGCAAAAACGGACACCAGGATGAGTTTCGGCATTAAATGCCATGCCTAAAAATGGTGCTGCTTCCACTTTTTAAAAATGAGCCTTTTTGGGAAAGAAAACACGTGACGCTGAGGTCAGGAAAAATGCTGCCCGGGAACAAAAATGTTTTTTGAAGCCAATTTTTTTTTTGAAACCAAATGCAAAAACGGACACCAGGATGAGTTTTGGCATGAAATTCCATGCCTAAAAATGGTGCTGCTTCCACTTTTTAAAAATGAGCCTTTTTGGGAAAGAAAACGCATGACTCTGAGGTCAGGAAAAATGCTGCCCAGGAACCAAATGCTTTTTTGAAGCCAATTTTTTTTTTTTTGAAACCAAACTCAAAAACGGACACAGGATGAGTCTCGGGATGAAATTCCATGTCTAAAAATGGTGTTGCTTCCACTTTTTAAAAATCAAGACATTTTCGTGCCTGGGGAAGAAAATACGTGAATCCACGGTCAGGAAAAATGCTGCCCGGGAACCAAAACGTTTTTTGAAGCCAATTTTTTTTAAAAAACAAATGCAAAAATGGACACCAGGATGAATTTCGGAATGAATTTCCATGTCTTAAAATAGTGTTGCTTCCACTTTTTAAAAATCGATCCTTTTTGGTACCTGGGGAAGAAAAGGTGTGACTCCTGAGGTCAGGAAAAATGCTGCCCAGGAACCAAAATGTTTTTGAAGCCAAATTATTTTTTTTGAAACCAAATGCAAAAACGGACACCAGGATGAGTTTTGGCATGAAATTCCATGCCTAAAAATGGTGCTTCTTCCACTTTTTAAAAATGAGCCTTTTTGGGAAAGAAAAAGCGTGACTCTGAGGTCAGGAAAAATGCTGCCCAGGAACCAAATGGTTTTTTGAAGCCAAATTTTTTTTTGAAACCAAATGCAAAAACGGACACCAGGATGAGTTTCGGGATGAAATATCATGTCTAAAAATGGTGTTCCTTCCACTTTTTAAAAATCGAGCCTTTTTGGTGCCTGGGGAAGAAAACACGTGATTCCACGGTCAGGAAAAATGCTGCCTGGGAACCTAACTGTTTTTTGAAGCCAAATTTTTTTTTAAATTAAATGCAAAAACGGACACCAGGATGAGTTTTGGGATGAAATTCCATATCTGAAAATGGTGTTGCTTCCACTTTTTAAAAATCGAACCTTTTTGGTGCCTGGGGTAGAAACACGTGATTCCGCAGTCAGGAAAAATGCTGCCCAGTTACCAAATGGTTTTCTGAAGCCAAATTTTTTTAAAAAACCAAATGCAAACACGGACACCAGGATGAGTTTCAGCATCAAATTCCATGCCAAAAAATGGTGCTGCTTCCACTTTTTAAAAATGAGCCTTTTTGGGAAAGAAATCACGTGACTCTGAGGTCAGGAAAAATGCTGCCCGGGAACCAAAATGTTTTTTGAAGCCAATTTTTTTTTTTTTTGAAACCAAATGCAAAAACGGACACCAGGTTGAGTTTCGGGATGAAATTCCATGTCTAAAAATAGTGTTGCTTCGACTTTTTAAAAATCGAGCATTTCTGGTGCCTGGGGAACAAACACGTGATTCCATGGTCAAGAAAAATGCTGACCAGGAACCAAATGGTTTTTTTGAAGCCAATTTTTTTTTCTAAAACCGTATGCAAAAATGGACACGAGGATGAGTTTCGGGATGAAATTCCATGTCTAAAAATAGTGTTGCTTCGACTTTTTAAAAATTGAACCTGTTTGGGAAAGAAAACGCGTGACTCTAAGGTCAGGAAAAATACTGCCCAGGAATCAAATGGTTTTTTGAAGCCATTTTTTTTTTTTTGAAACCAAATGCAAAAACGGACACCAGGATGAGTTTCGGCATTAAATGCCATGCCTAAAAATGGTGCTGCTTCCACTTTTTAAAAATGAGCCTTTTTGGGAAAGAAAACACGTGACGCTGAGGTCAGGAAAAATGCTGCCCGGGAACCAAAATGTTTTTTGAAGCCAATTTTTTTTTTCTAAAACCGTATGCAAAAATGGACACAAGGATGAGTTTCGGGATGAAATTCCATGTCTAAAAATAGTGTTGCTTCGACTTTTTAAAAATTGAACCTGTTTGGGAAAGAAAACGCGTGACTCTAAGGTCAGGAAAAATACTGCCCAGGAATCAAATGGTTTTTTGAAGCCATTTTTTTTTTTTTGAAACCAAATGCAAAAACGGACACCAGGATGAGTTTCGGCATTAAATGCCATGCCTAAAAATGGTGCTGCTTCCACTTTTTAAAAATGAGCCTTTTTGGGAAAGAAAACACGTGACGCTGAGGTCAGGAAAAATGCTGCCCGGGAACAAAAATGTTTTTGAAGCCAATTTTTTTTTTGAAACCAAATGCAAAAACGGACACCAGGATGAGTTTTGGCATGAAATTCCATGCCTAAAAATGGTGCTGCTTCCACTTTTTAAAAATGAGCCTTTTTGGGAAAGAAAACGCATGACTCTGAGGTCAGGAAAAATGCTGCCCAGGAACCAAATGTTTTTTTGAAGCCAATTTTTTTTTTTTTGAAACCAAACTCAAAAACGGACACACGATGAGTCTCGGGATGAAATTCCATGTCTAAAAATGGTGTTGCTTCCACTTTTTAAAAATCAAGACATTTTCGTGCCTGGGGAAGAAAATACGTGAATCCACGGTCAGGAAAAATGCTGCCCGGGAACCAAAACGTTTTTTGAAGCCAATTTTTTTTAAAAAACAAATGCAAAAATGGACACCAGGATGAGTTTCGGAATGAATTTCCATGTCTTAAAATAGTGTTGCTTCCACTTTTTAAAAATCGATCCTTTTTGGTACCTGGGGAAGAAAAGGTGTGACTCCTGAGGTCAGGAAAAATGCTGCCCAGGAACCAAAATGTTTTTGAAGCCAAATTATTTTTTTTGAAACCAAATGCAAAAACGGACACCAGGATGAGTTTTGGCATGAAATTCCATGCCTAAAAATGGTGCTTCTTCCACTTTTTAAAAATGAGCCTTTTTGGGAAAGAAAAAGCGTGACTCTGAGGTCAGGAAAAATGCTGCCCAGGAACCAAATGGTTTTTTGAAGCCAAATTTTTTTTTGAAACCAAATGCAAAAACGGACACCAGGATGAGTTTCGGGATGAAATATCATGTCTAAAAATGGTGTTCCTTCCACTTTTTAAAAATCGAGCCTTTTTGGTGCCTGGGGAAGAAAACACGTGATTCCACGGTCAGGAAAAATGCTGCCTGGGAACCTAACTGTTTTTTGAAGCCAAATTTTTTTTTAAATTAAATGCAAAAACGGACACCAGGATGAGTTTTGGGATGAAATTCCATATCTGAAAATGGTGTTGCTTCCACTTTTTAAAAATCGAACCTTTTTGGTGCCTGGGGTAGAAACACGTGATTCCGCAGTCAGGAAAAATGCTGCCCAGTTACCAAATGGTTTTCTGAAGCCAAATTTTTTTAAAAAACCAAATGCAAACACGGACACCAGGATGAGTTTCAGCATCAAATTCCATGCCAAAAAATGGTGTTGCTTCGACTTTTTAAAAATCGAGCATTTCTGGTGCCTGGGGAACAAACACGTGATTCCATGGTCAAGAAAAATGCTGACCAGGAACCAAATGGTTTTTTTGAAGCCAATTTTTTTTTTCTAAAACCGTATGCAAAAATGGACACAAGGATGAGTTTCGGGATGAAATTCCATGTCTAAAAATAGTGTTGCTTCGACTTTTTAAAAATTGAACCTGTTTGGGAAAGAAAACGCGTGACTCTAAGGTCAGGAAAAATACTGCCCAGGAATCAAATGGTTTTTTGAAGCCATTTTTTTTTTTTTGAAACCAAATGCAAAAACGGACACCAGGATGAGTTTCGGCATTAAATGCCATGCCTAAAAATGGTGCTGCTTCCACTTTTTAAAAATGAGCCTTTTTGGGAAAGAAAACACGTGACGCTGAGGTCAGGAAAAATGCTGCCCGGGAACAAAAATGTTTTTTGAAGCCAATTTTTTTTTTGAAACCAAATGCAAAAACGGACACCAGGATGAGTTTTGGCATGAAATTCCATGCCTAAAAATGGTGCTGCTTCCACTTTTTAAAAATGAGCCTTTTTGGGAAAGAAAAAGCGTGACTCTGAGGTCAGGAAAAATGCTGCCCAGGAACCAAATGGTTTTTTGAAGCCAAATTTTTTTTTGAAACCAAATGCAAAAACGGACACCAGGATGAGTTTCGGGATGAAATATCATGTCTAAAAATGGTGTTCCTTCCACTTTTTAAAAATCGAGCCTTTTTGGTGCCTGGGGAAGAAAACACGTGATTCCACGGTCAGGAAAAATGCTGCCTGGGAACCTAACTGTTTTTTGAAGCCAAATTTTTTTTTAAATTAAATGCAAAAACGGACACCAGGATGAGTTTTGGGATGAAATTCCATATCTGAAAATGGTGTTGCTTCCACTTTTTAAAAATCGAACCTTTTTGGTGCCTGGGGTAGAAACACGTGATTCCGCAGTCAGGAAAAATGCTGCCCAGTTACCAAATGGTTTTCTGAAGCCAAATTTTTTTAAAAAACCAAATGCAAACACGGACACCAGGATGAGTTTCAGCATCAAATTCCATGCCAAAAAATGGTGTTGCTTCGACTTTTTAAAAATCGAGCATTTCTGGTGCCTGGGGAACAAACACGTGATTCCATGGTCAAGAAAAATGCTGACCAGGAACCAAATGGTTTTTTTGAAGCCAATTTTTTTTTTCTAAAACCGTATGCAAAAATGGACACAAGGATGAGTTTCGGGATGAAATTCCATGTCTAAAAATAGTGTTGCTTCGACTTTTTAAAAATTGAACCTGTTTGGGAAAGAAAACGCGTGACTCTAAGGTCAGGAAAAATACTGCCCAGGAATCAAATGGTTTTTTGAAGCCATTTTTTTTTTTTTGAAACCAAATGCAAAAACGGACACCAGGATGAGTTTCGGCATTAAATGCCATGCCTAAAAATGGTGCTGCTTCCACTTTTTAAAAATGAGCCTTTTTGGGAAAGAAAACACGTGACGCTGAGGTCAGGAAAAATGCTGCCCGGGAACAAAAATGTTTTTTGAAGCCAATTTTTTTTTTGAAACCAAATGCAAAAACGGACACCAGGATGAGTTTTGGCATGAAATTCCATGCCTAAAAATGGTGCTGCTTCCACTTTTTAAAAATGAGCCTTTTTGGGAAAGAAAAAGCGTGACTCTGAGGTCAGGAAAAATGCTGCCCAGGAACCAAATGCTTTTTTGAAGCCAATTTTTTTTTTTTTGAAACCAAATGCAAAAACGGACACCAGGATGAGTTTCGGGATGAAATATCATGTCTAAAAATGGTGTTCCTTCCACTTTTTAAAAATCGAGCCTTTTTGGTGCCTGGGGAAGAAAACACGTGATTCCACGGTCAGGAAAAATGCTGCCTGGGAACCTAACTGTTTTTTGAAGCCAAATTTTTTTTTAAATTAAATGCAAAAACGGACACCAGGATGAGTTTTGGGATGAAATTCCATATCTGAAAATGGTGTTGCTTCCACTTTTTAAAAATCGAACCTTTTTGGTGCCTGGGGTAGAAACACGTGATTCCGCAGTCAGGAAAAATGCTGCCCAGTTACCAAATGGTTTTCTGAAGCCAAATTTTTTTAAAAAACCAAATGCAAACACGGACACCAGGATGAGTTTCAGCATCAAATTCCATGCCAAAAAATGGTGTTGCTTCGACTTTTTAAAAATCGAGCATTTCTGGTGCCTGGGGAACAAACACGTGATTCCATGGTCAAGAAAAATGCTGACCAGGAACCAAATGGTTTTTTTGAAGCCAATTTTTTTTTTCTAAAACCGTATGCAAAAATGGACACAAGGATGAGTTTCGGGATGAAATTCCATGTCTAAAAATAGTGTTGCTTCGACTTTTTAAAAATTGAACCTGTTTGGGAAAGAAAACGCGTGACTCTAAGGTCAGGAAAAATACTGCCCAGGAATCAAATGGTTTTTTGAAGCCATTTTTTTTTTTTTGAAACCAAATGCAAAAACGGACACCAGGATGAGTTTCAGCATTAAATGCCATGCCTAAAAATGGTGCTGCTTCCACTTTTTAAAAATGAGCCTTTTTGGGAAAGAAAACACGTGACGCTGAGGTCAGGAAAAATGCTGCCCGGGAACAAAAATGTTTTTTGAAGCCAATTTTTTTTTTGAAACCAAATGCAAAAACGGACACCAGGATGAGTTTTGGCATGAAATTCCATGCCTAAAAATGGTGCTGCTTCCACTTTTTAAAAATGAGCCTTTTTGGGAAAGAAAACGCATGACTCTGAGGTCAGGAAAAATGCTGCCCAGGAACCAAATGCTTTTTTGAAGCCAATTTTTTTTTTTTGAAACCAAACTCAAAAACGGACACAGGATGAGTCTCGGGATGAAATTCCATGTCTAAAAATGGTGTTGCTTCCACTTTTTAAAAATCAAGACATTTTCGTGCCTGGGGAAGAAAATACGTGAATCCACGGTCAGGAAAAATGCTGCCCGGGAACCAAAACGTTTTTTGAAGCCAATTTTTTTAAAAAAACAAATGCAAAAATGGACACCAGGATGAGTTTCGGAATGAATTTCCATGTCTTAAAATAGTGTTGCTTCCACTTTTTAAAAATCGATCCTTTTTGGTACCTGGGGAAGAAAAGGTGTGACTCCTGAGGTCAGGAAAAATGCTGCCCAGGAACCAAAATGTTTTTGAAGCCAAATTATTTTTTTTGAAACCAAATGCAAAAACGGACACCAGGATGAGTTTTGGCATGAAATTCCATGCCTAAAAATGGTGCTTCTTCCACTTTTTAAAAATGAGCCTTTTTGGGAAAGAAAAAGCGTGACTCTGAGGTCAGGAAAAATGCTGCCTGGGAACCTAACTGTTTTTTGAAGCCAAATTTTTTTTTAAATTAAATGCAAAAACGGACACCAGGATGAGTTTTGGGATGAAATTCCATATCTGAAAATGGTGTTGCTTCCACTTTTTAAAAATCGAACCTTTTTGGTGCCTGGGGTAGAAACACGTGATTCCGCAGTCAGGAAAAATGCTGCCCAGTTACCAAATGGTTTTCTGAAGCCAAATTTTTTTAAAAAACCAAATGCAAACACGGACACCAGGATGAGTTTCAGCATCAAATTCCATGCCAAAAAATGGTGCTGCTTCCACTTTTTAAAAATGAGCCTTTTTGGGAAAGAAATCACGTGACTCTGAGGTCAGGAAAAATGCTGCCCGGGAACCAAAATGTTTTTTGAAGCCAATTTTTTTTTTTTTTGAAACCAAATGCAAAAACGGACACCAGGTTGAGTTTCGGGATGAAATTCCATGTCTAAAAATAGTGTTGCTTCGACTTTTTAAAAATCGAGCATTTCTGGTGCCTGGGGAACAAACACGTGATTCCATGGTCAAGAAAAATGCTGACCAGGAACCAAATGGTTTTTTTGAAGCCAATTTTTTTTTCTAAAACCGTATGCAAAAATGGACACGAGGATGAGTTTCGGGATGAAATTCCATGTCTAAAAATAGTGTTGCTTCGACTTTTTAAAAATTGAACCTGTTTGGGAAAGAAAACGCGTGACTCTAAGGTCAGGAAAAATACTGCCCAGGAATCAAATGGTTTTTTGAAGCCATTTTTTTTTTTTTGAAACCAAATGCAAAAACGGACACCAGGATGAGTTTCGGCATTAAATGCCATGCCTAAAAATGGTGCTGCTTCCACTTTTTAAAAATGAGCCTTTTTGGGAAAGAAAACACGTGACGCTGAGGTCAGGAAAAATGCTGCCCGGGAACCAAAATGTTTTTTGAAGCCAATTTTTTTTTTCTAAAACCGTATGCAAAAATGGACACAAGGATGAGTTTCGGGATGAAATTCCATGTCTAAAAATAGTGTTGCTTCGACTTTTTAAAAATTGAACCTGTTTGGGAAAGAAAACGCGTGACTCTAAGGTCAGGAAAAATACTGCCCAGGAATCAAATGGTTTTTTGAAGCCATTTTTTTTTTTTTGAAACCAAATGCAAAAACGGACACCAGGATGAGTTTCGGCATTAAATGCCATGCCTAAAAATGGTGCTGCTTCCACTTTTTAAAAATGAGCCTTTTTGGGAAAGAAAACACGTGACGCTGAGGTCAGGAAAAATGCTGCCCGGGAACAAAAATGTTTTTGAAGCCAATTTTTTTTTTGAAACCAAATGCAAAAACGGACACCAGGATGAGTTTTGGCATGAAATTCCATGCCTAAAAATGGTGCTGCTTCCACTTTTTAAAAATGAGCCTTTTTGGGAAAGAAAACGCATGACTCTGAGGTCAGGATAAATGCTGCCCAGGAACCAAATGTTTTTTTGAAGCCAATTTTTTTTTTTTTGAAACCAAACTCAAAAACGGACACACGATGAGTCTCGGGATGAAATTCCATGTCTAAAAATGGTGTTGCTTCCACTTTTTAAAAATCAAGACATTTTCGTGCCTGGGGAAGAAAATACGTGAATCCACGGTCAGGAAAAATGCTGCCTGGGAACCAAAACGTTTTTTGAAGCCAATTTTTTTTAAAAAACAAATGCAAAAATGGACACCAGGATGAGTTTCGGAATGAATTTCCATGTCTTAAAATAGTGTTGCTTCCACTTTTTAAAAATCGATCCTTTTTGGTACCTGGGGAAGAAAAGGTGTGACTCCTGAGGTCAGGAAAAATGCTGCCCAGGAACCAAAATGTTTTTGAAGCCAAATTATTTTTTTTGAAACCAAATGCAAAAACGGACACCAGGATGAGTTTTGGCATGAAATTCCATGCCTAAAAATGGTGCTTCTTCCACTTTTTAAAAATGAGCCTTTTTGGGAAAGAAAAAGCGTGACTCTGAGGTCAGGAAAAATGCTGCCCAGGAACCAAATGGTTTTTTGAAGCCAAATTTTTTTTTGAAACCAAATGCAAAAACGGACACCAGGATGAGTTTCGGGATGAAATATCATGTCTAAAAATGGTGTTCCTTCCACTTTTTAAAAATCGAGCCTTTTTGGTGCCTGGGGAAGAAAACACGTGATTCCACGGTCAGGAAAAATGCTGCCTGGGAACCTAACTGTTTTTTGAAGCCAAATTTTTTTTTAAATTAAATGCAAAAACGGACACCAGGATGAGTTTTGGGATGAAATTCCATATCTGAAAATGGTGTTGCTTCCACTTTTTAAAAATCGAACCTTTTTGGTGCCTGGGGTAGAAACAGGTGATTCCGCAGTCAGGAAAAATGCTGCCCAGTTACCAAATGGTTTTCTGAAGCCAAATTTTTTTAAAAAACCAAATGCAAACACGGACACCAGGATGAGTTTCAGCATCAAATTCCATGCCAAAAAATGGTGCTGCTTCCACTTTTTAAAAATGAGCCTTTTTGGGAAAGAAATCACGTGACTCTGAGGTCAGGAAAAATGCTGCCCGGGAACCAAAATGTTTTTTGAAGCCAATTTTTTTTTTTTTTGAAACCAAATGCAAAAACGGACACCAGGTTGAGTTTCGGGATGAAATTCCATGTCTAAAAATAGTGTTGCTTCGACTTTTTAAAAATCGAGCATTTCTGGTGCCTGGGGAACAAACACGTGATTCCATGGTCAAGAAAAATGCTGACCAGGAACCAAATGGTTTTTTTGAAGCCAATTTTTTTTTCTAAAACCGTATGCAAAAATGGACACGAGGATGAGTTTCGGGATGAAATTCCATGTCTAAAAATAGTGTTGCTTCGACTTTTTAAAAATTGAACCTGTTTGGGAAAGAAAACGCGTGACTCTAAGGTCAGGAAAAATACTGCCCAGGAATCAAATGGTTTTTTGAAGCCATTTTTTTTTTTTTGAAACCAAATGCAAAAACGGACACCAGGATGAGTTTCGGCATTAAATGCCATGCCTAAAAATGGTGCTGCTTCCACTTTTTAAAAATGAGCCTTTTTGGGAAAGAAAACACGTGACGCTGAGGTCAGGAAAAATGCTGCCCGGGAACAAAAATGTTTTTTGAAGCCAATTTTTTTTTTGAAACCAAATGCAAAAACGGACACCAGGATGAGTTTTGGCATGAAATTCCATGCCTAAAAATGGTGCTGCTTCCACTTTTTAAAAATGAGCCTTTTTGGGAAAGAAAACGCATGACTCTGAGGTCAGGAAAAATGCTGCCCAGGAACCAAATGCTTTTTTGAAGCCAATTTTTTTTTTTTGAAACCAAACTCAAAAACGGACACAGGATGAGTCTCGGGATGAAATTCCATGTCTAAAAATGGTGTTGCTTCCACTTTTTAAAAATCAAGACATTTTCGTGCCTGGGGAAGAAAATACGTGAATCCACGGTCAGGAAAAATGCTGCCCGGGAACCAAAACGTTTTTTGAAGCCAATTTTTTTTAAAAAACAAATGCAAAAATGGACACCAGGATGAGTTTCGGAATGAATTTCCATGTCTTAAAATAGTGTTGCTTCCACTTTTTAAAAATCGATCCTTTTTGGTACCTGGGGAAGAAAAGGTGTGACTCCTGAGGTCAGGAAAAATGCTGCCCAGGAACCAAAATGTTTTTGAAGCCAAATTATTTTTTTTGAAACCAAATGCAAAAACGGACACCAGGATGAGTTTTGGCATGAAATTCCATGCCTAAAAATGGTGCTTCTTCCACTTTTTAAAAATGAGCCTTTTTGGGAAAGAAAAAGCGTGACTCTGAGGTCAGGAAAAATGCTGCCTGGGAACCTAACTGTTTTTTGAAGCCAAATTTTTTTTTAAATTAAATGCAAAAACGGACACCAGGATGAGTTTTGGGATGAAATTCCATATCTGAAAATGGTGTTGCTTCCACTTTTTAAAAATCGAACCTTTTTGGTGCCTGGGGTAGAAACACGTGATTCCGCAGTCAGGAAAAATGCTGCCCAGTTACCAAATGGTTTTCTGAAGCCAAATTTTTTTAAAAAACCAAATGCAAACACGGACACCAGGATGAGTTTCAGCATCAAATTCCATGCCAAAAAATGGTGCTGCTTCCACTTTTTAAAAATGAGCCTTTTTGGGAAAGAAATCACGTGACTCTGAGGTCAGGAAAAATGCTGCCCGGGAACCAAAATGTTTTTTGAAGCCAATTTTTTTTTTTTTTGAAACCAAATGCAAAAACGGACACCAGGTTGAGTTTCGGGATGAAATTCCATGTCTAAAAATAGTGTTGCTTCGACTTTTTAAAAATCGAGCATTTCTGGTGCCTGGGGAACAAACACGTGATTCCATGGTCAAGAAAAATGCTGACCAGGAACCAAATGGTTTTTTTGAAGCCAATTTTTTTTTCTAAAACCGTATGCAAAAATGGACACGAGGATGAGTTTCGGGATGAAATTCCATGTCTAAAAATAGTGTTGCTTCGACTTTTTAAAAATTGAACCTGTTTGGGAAAGAAAACGCGTGACTCTAAGGTCAGGAAAAATACTGCCCAGGAATCAAATGGTTTTTTGAAGCCATTTTTTTTTTTTTGAAACCAAATGCAAAAACGGACACCAGGATGAGTTTCGGCATTAAATGCCATGCCTAAAAATGGTGCTGCTTCCACTTTTTAAAAATGAGCCTTTTTGGGAAAGAAAACACGTGACGCTGAGGTCAGGAAAAATGCTGCCCGGGAACCAAAATGTTTTTTGAAGCCAATTTTTTTTTTCTAAAACCGTATGCAAAAATGGACACAAGGATGAGTTTCGGGATGAAATTCCATGTCTAAAAATAGTGTTGCTTCGACTTTTTAAAAATTGAACCTGTTTGGGAAAGAAAACGCGTGACTCTAAGGTCAGGAAAAATACTGCCCAGGAATCAAATGGTTTTTTGAAGCCATTTTTTTTTTTTTGAAACCAAATGCAAAAACGGACACCAGGATGAGTTTCGGCATTAAATGCCATGCCTAAAAATGGTGCTGCTTCCACTTTTTAAAAATGAGCCTTTTTGGGAAAGAAAACACGTGACGCTGAGGTCAGGAAAAATGCTGCCCGGGAACAAAAATGTTTTTGAAGCCAATTTTTTTTTTGAAACCAAATGCAAAAACGGACACCAGGATGAGTTTTGGCATGAAATTCCATGCCTAAAAATGGTGCTGCTTCCACTTTTTAAAAATGAGCCTTTTTGGGAAAGAAAACGCATGACTCTGAGGTCAGGATAAATGCTGCCCAGGAACCAAATGTTTTTTTGAAGCCAATTTTTTTTTTTTTGAAACCAAACTCAAAAACGGACACACGATGAGTCTCGGGATGAAATTCCATGTCTAAAAATGGTGTTGCTTCCACTTTTTAAAAATCAAGACATTTTCGTGCCTGGGGAAGAAAATACGTGAATCCACGGTCAGGAAAAATGCTGCCTGGGAACCAAAACGTTTTTTGAAGCCAATTTTTTTTAAAAAACAAATGCAAAAATGGACACCAGGATGAGTTTCGGAATGAATTTCCATGTCTTAAAATAGTGTTGCTTCCACTTTTTAAAAATCGATCCTTTTTGGTACCTGGGGAAGAAAAGGTGTGACTCCTGAGGTCAGGAAAAATGCTGCCCAGGAACCAAAATGTTTTTGAAGCCAAATTATTTTTTTTGAAACCAAATGCAAAAACGGACACCAGGATGAGTTTTGGCATGAAATTCCATGCCTAAAAATGGTGCTTCTTCCACTTTTTAAAAATGAGCCTTTTTGGGAAAGAAAAAGCGTGACTCTGAGGTCAGGAAAAATGCTGCCCAGGAACCAAATGGTTTTTTGAAGCCAAATTTTTTTTTGAAACCAAATGCAAAAACGGACACCAGGATGAGTTTCGGGATGAAATATCATGTCTAAAAATGGTGTTCCTTCCACTTTTTAAAAATCGAGCCTTTTTGGTGCCTGGGGAAGAAAACACGTGATTCCACGGTCAGGAAAAATGCTGCCTGGGAACCTAACTGTTTTTTGAAGCCAAATTTTTTTTTAAATTAAATGCAAAAACGGACACCAGGATGAGTTTTGGGATGAAATTCCATATCTGAAAATGGTGTTGCTTCCACTTTTTAAAAATCGAACCTTTTTGGTGCCTGGGGTAGAAACAGGTGATTCCGCAGTCAGGAAAAATGCTGCCCAGTTACCAAATGGTTTTCTGAAGCCAAATTTTTTTAAAAAACCAAATGCAAACACGGACACCAGGATGAGTTTCAGCATCAAATTCCATGCCAAAAAATGGTGCTGCTTCCACTTTTTAAAAATGAGCCTTTTTGGGAAAGAAATCACGTGACTCTGAGGTCAGGAAAAATGCTGCCCGGGAACCAAAATGTTTTTTGAAGCCAATTTTTTTTTTTTTTTGAAACCAAATGCAAAAACGGACACCAGGTTGAGTTTCGGGATGAAATTCCATGTCTAAAAATAGTGTTGCTTCGACTTTTTAAAAATCGAGCATTTCTGGTGCCTGGGGAACAAACACGTGATTCCATGGTCAAGAAAAATGCTGACCAGGAACCAAATGGTTTTTTTGAAGCCAATTTTTTTTTCTAAAACCGTATGCAAAAATGGACACGAGGATGAGTTTCGGGATGAAATTCCATGTCTAAAAATAGTGTTGCTTCGACTTTTTAAAAATTGAACCTGTTTGGGAAAGAAAACGCGTGACTCTAAGGTCAGGAAAAATACTGCCCAGGAATCAAATGGTTTTTTGAAGCCATTTTTTTTTTTTGAAACCAAATGCAAAAACGGACACCAGGATGAGTTTCGGCATTAAATGCCATGCCTAAAAATGGTGCTGCTTCCACTTTTTAAAAATGAGCCTTTTTGGGAAAGAAAACACGTGACGCTGAGGTCAGGAAAAATGCTGCCCGGGAACAAAAATGTTTTTTGAAGCCAATTTTTTTTTTGAAACCAAATGCAAAAACGGACACCAGGATGAGTTTTGGCATGAAATTCCATGCCTAAAAATGGTGCTGCTTCCACTTTTTAAAAATGAGCCTTTTTGGGAAAGAAAACGCATGACTCTGAGGTCAGGAAAAATGCTGCCCAGGAACCAAATGCTTTTTTGAAGCCAATTTTTTTTTTTTGAAACCAAACTCAAAAACGGACACAGGATGAGTCTCGGGATGAAATTCCATGTCTAAAAATGGTGTTGCTTCCACTTTTTAAAAATGAGCCTTTTTGGGAAAGAAATCACGTGACTCTGAGGTCAGGAAAAATGCTGCCCGGGAACCAAAATGTTTTTTGAAGCCAATTTTTTTTTTTTTTGAAACCAAATGCAAAAACGGACACCAGGTTGAGTTTCGGGATGAAATTCCATGTCTAAAAATAGTGTTGCTTCGACTTTTTAAAAATCGAGCATTTCTGGTGCCTGGGGAACAAACACGTGATTCCATGGTCAAGAAAAATGCTGACCAGGAACCAAATGGTTTTTTTGAAGCCAATTTTTTTTTTCTAAAACCGTATGCAAAAATGGACATGAGGATGAGTTTCGGGATGAAATCCCATGTCTAAAAATAGTGTTGCTTCGACTTTTTAAAAATTGAACCTGTTTGGGAAAGAAAACGCGTGACTCTAAAGTCAGGAAAAATACTGCCCAGGAATCAAATGGTTTTTTGAAGCCATTTTTTTTTTAAACCAAATGCAAAAATGGACACCAGGATGAGTTTCGGGATGAAATGCCATGCCTAAAAATGGTGCTGCTTCCACTTTTTAAAAATGAGCCTTTTTGGGAAAGAAAACACGTGACGCTGAGGTCAGGAAAAATGCTGCCCGGGAACCAAAATGTTTTTTGAAGCCAATTTTTTTTTTGAAACCAAATGCAAAAACGGAAACCAGGATGAGTTTCGGGATGAAATTCCATGTCTAAAAATAGTGTTGCTTCCACTTTTTAAAAATCGAACCTGTTTGGGAAAGAAAACGCGTGAGTCTGCGGTCAGGAAAAATACTACCCAGGAATCAAATGGTTTTTTGAAGCCATTTTTTTTTTTAAACCAAATGCAAAAACGGACACCAGGATGAGTTTCGGGATGAAATGCCATGTCTAAAAATGGTTTTTCTTCCAATTTTTAAAAATCGAACATTTTTGGTGCCTGGGGAAGAAAACACATGATTCCGCCATCAAGAAAAATGTTGCCCAGGAACCAAATGGTTTTTTGAAGCCAATTTTTTTAAAAAAAACCAAATGCAAAAACGGACACCAGGATGAGTTTCGGCATTAAATGCCATGCCTAAAAATGGTGCTGCTTCCACTTTTTAAAAATGAGCCTTTTTGGGAAAGAAAACACGTGACGCTGAGGTCAGGAAAAATGCTGCCCGGGAACCAAAATGTTTTTTGAAGCCAATTTTTTTTTTGAAACCAAATGCAAAAACGGAAACCAGGATGAGTTTCGGGATGAAATTCCATGTCTAAAAATAGTGTTGCTTCCACTTTTTAAAAATCGAACCTGTTTGGGAAAGAAAACGCGTGAGTCTGCGGTCAGGAAAAATACTACCCAGGAATCAAATGGTTTTTTGAAGCCATTTTTTTTTTAAACCAAATGCAAAAACGGACACCAGGATGAGTTTCGGGATGAAATGCCATGTCTAAAAATGGTTTTTCTTCCAATTTTTAAAAATCAAACATTTTTGGTGCCTGGGGAAGAAAACACATGATTCCGCCATCAAGAAAAATGTTGCCCAGGAACCAAAATGTTTTTTGAAGCCAATTTTTTTTTTTTGAAACCAAATGCAAAAACGGACACCAGGTTGAGTTTCGGGATGAAATTCCATGTCTAAAAATAGTGTTGCTTCGACTTTTTAAAAATCGAACCTGTTTGGGAAAGAAAACGCGTGACTCTAAGGTCAGGAAAAATACTGCCCAGGAATCAAATGGTTTTTTGAAGCCATTTTTTTTTTTTTGAAACCAAATGCAAAAACGGACACCAGGATGAGTTTCGGCATTAAATGCCATGCCTAAAAATGGTGCTGCTTCCACTTTTTAAAAATGAGCCTTTTTGGGAAAGAAAACACGTGACGCTGAGGTCAGGAAAAATGCTGCCCGGGAACCAAAATGTTTTTTGAAGCCAATTTTTTTTTTGAAACCAAATGCAAAAACGGAAACCAGGATGAGTTTCGGGATGAAATTCCATGTCTAAAAATAGTGTTGCTTCCACTTTTTAAAAATCGAACCTGTTTGGGAAAGAAAACGCGTGAGTCTGCGGTCAGGAAAAATACTACCCAGGAATCAAATGGTTTTTTGAAGCCATTTTTTTTTTAAACCAAATGCAAAAACGGACACCAGGATGAGTTTCGGGATGAAATGCCATGTCTAAAAATGGTTTTTCTTCCAATTTTTAAAAATCAAACATTTTTGGTGCCTGGGGAAGAAAACACATGATTCCGCCATCAAGAAAAATGTTGCCCAGGAACCAAAATGTTTTTTGAAGCCAATTTTTTTTTTTGAAACCAAATGCAAAAACGGACACCAGGTTGAGTTTCGGGATGAAATTCCATGTCTAAAAATAGTGTTGCTTCGACTTTTTAAAAATCGAACCTGTTTGGGAAAGAAAACGCGTGACTCTAAGGTCAGGAAACATACTGCCCGGGAACCAAACTGTTTTTTGAAGCCAATTTTTTTTTGAAACCAAATGCAAAAACGGACACCAGGATGAGTTTTGGCATGAAATTCCATGCCTAAAAATGGTGCTGCTTCCACTTTTTAAAAATGAGCCTTTTTGGGAAAGAAAACGCATGAGTCTGAGGTCAGGAAAAATGCTGCCCAGGAATCAAATGGTTTTTTGAAGCCAATTTTTTTTTTGAAACCAAATTCAAAAACGGACACCAGGATGAGTCTCGGGATGAAATTCCATGTCTAAAAATGGTGTTGCTTCCACTTTTTAAAAATCAAGACATTTTCGTGCCTGGGGAAGAAAATACGTGAATCCACGGTCAGGAAAAATGCTGCCCGGGAACCAAAACGTTTTTTGAAGCCAATTTTTTTTTAAAAAACAAATGCAAAAATGGACACCAGGATGAGTTTCGGAATGAATTTCCATGTCTTAAAATAGTGTTGCTTCCACTTTTTAAAAATCGATCCTTTTTGGTACCTGGGGAAGAAAAGGTGTGACTCCTGAGGTCAGGAAAAATGCTGCCCAGGAACCAAAAAGTTTTTGAAGCCAAATTATTTTTTTTGAAACCAAATGCAAAAACGGACACCAGGATGAGTTTTGGCATGAAATTCCATGCCTAAAAATGGTGCTTCTTCCACTTTTTAAAAATGAGCCTTTTTGGGAAAGAAAAAGCGTGACTCTGAGGTCAGGAAAAATGCTGCCCAGGAACCAAATGGTTTTTTGAAGCCAAATTTTTTTTTGAAACCAAATGCAAAAACGGACACCAGGATGAGTTTCGGAATGAAATTCCATATCTAAAAATAGTGTTGCTTTGACTTTTTAAAAATCGAGCCGTTCTGGTGCCTGGGGAAGAAACACGTGATTCCGCAGTCAGGAAAAATGCTGCCCAGGAACCAAAATGTTTTTGAAGCCAAATTATTTTTTTTGAAACCAAATGCAAAAACGGACACCAGGATGAGTTTTGGCATGAAATTCCATGCCTAAAAATGGTGCTTCTTCCACTTTTTAAAAATGAGCCTTTTGGGGAAAGAAAAAGCGTGACTCTGAGGTCAGGAAAAATGCTGCCCGGGAACCTAAATGTTTTTTGAAGCCAATTTTTTTTTTAAATTAAATGCAAAAACGGACACCAGGATGAGTTTTGGGATGAAATTCAATATCTGAAAATGGTGTTGCTTCCAGTTTTTAAAAATCAAACCTTTTTGATTCCTGGGGAAGAAACACGTGATTCCGCAGTCAGGAAAAATGCTGCCCAGTTACCAAATGGTTTTCTGAAGCCAAATTTTTTTAAAAAACCAAATGCAAACACGGACACCAGGATGAGTTTCAGCATCAAATTCCATGCCAAAAAATGGTGCTGCTTCCACTTTTTAAAAATGAGCCTTTTTGGGAAAGAAATCACGTGACTCTGAGGTCAGGAAAAATGCTGCCCGGGAACCAAAATGTTTTTTGAAGCCAATTTTTTTTTTTTTTTTTGAAACCAAATGCAAAAACGGACACCAGGTTGAGTTTCGGGATGAAATTCCATGTCTAAAAATAGTGTTGCTTCGACTTTTTAAAAATCGAGCATTTCTGGTGCCTGGGGAACAAACACGTGATTCCATGGTCAAGAAAAATGCTGACCAGGAACCAAATGGTTTTTTTGAAGCCAATTTTTTTTTTCTAAAACCGTATGCAAAAATGGACACGAGGATGAGTTTCGGGATGAAATTCCATGTCTAAAAATAGTGTTGCTTCGACTTTTTAAAAATTGAACCTGTTTGGGAAAGAAAACGCGTGACTCTAAGGTCAGGAAAAATACTGCCCAGGAATCAAATGGTTTTTTGAAGCCATTTTTTTTTTTTTGAAACCAAATGCAAAAACGGACACCAGGATGAGTTTCGGCATTAAATGCCATGCCTAAAAATGGTGCTGCTTCCACTTTTTAAAAATGAGCCTTTTTGGGAAAGAAAACACGTGACGCTGAGGTCAGGAAAAATGCTGCCCGGGAACCAAAATGTTTTTTGAAGCCAATTTTTTTTTTGAAACCAAATGCAAAAACGGACACCAGGATGAGTTTCGGCATTAAATGCCATGCCTAAAAATGGTGCTGCTTCCACTTTTTAAAAATGAGCCTTTTTGGGAAAGAAAACACGTGACGCTGAGGTCAGGAAAAATGCTGCCCGGGAACCAAAATGTTTTTTGAAGCCAATTTTTTTTTTGAAACCAAATGCAAAAACGGACACCAGGATGAGTTTCGGGATGAAATGCCATGTCTAAAAATGGTTTTTCTTCCAATTTTTAAAAATCGAACATTTTTGGTGCCTGGGGAAGAAAACACATGATTCCGCCATCAAGAAAAATGTTGCCCAGGAACCAAAATGTTTTTTGAAGCCAATTTTTTTTTTTGAAACCAAATGCAAAAACGGACACCAGGTTGAGTTTCGGGATGAAATTCCATGTCTAAAAATAGTGTTGCTTCGACTTTTTAAAAATCGAACCTGTTTGGGAAAGAAAACGCGTGACTCTAAGGTCAGGAAACATACTGCCCAGGAATCAAATGGTTTTTTGAAGCCATTTTTTTTTTTTTGAAACCAAATGCAAAAACGGACACCAGGATGAGTTTCGGCATTAAATGCCATGCCTAGAAATGTTGCTGCTTCCACTTTTTAAAAATGAGCCTTTTTGGGAAAGAAAACACGTGACGCTGAGGTCAGGAAAAATGCTGCCCGGGAACCAAACTGTTTTTTGAAGCCAATTTTTTTTTGAAACCAAATGCAAAAACGGACACCAGGATGAGTTTTGGCATGAAATTCCATGCCTAAAAATGGTGCTGCTTCCACTTTTTAAAAATGAGCCTTTTTGGGAAAGAAAACGCATGACTCTGAGGTCAGGAAAAATGCTGCCCAGGAATCAAATGGTTTTTTGAAGCCAATTTTTTTTTTTGAAACCAAATTCAAAAACGGACACCAGGATGAGTCTCGGGATGAAATTCCATGTCTAAAAATGGTGTTGCTTCCACTTTTTAAAAATCAAGACATTTTCGTGCCTGGGGAAGAAAATACGTGAATCCACGGTCAGGAACAATGCTGCCCAGGAACCAAATGGTTTTTTGAAGCCAAATTTTTTTTTGAAACCAAATGCAAAAACGGACACCAGGATGAGTTTCGGAATGAAATTCCATATCTAAAAATAGTGTTGCTTTGACTTTTTAAAAATCGAGCCTTTCTGGTGCCTGGGGAAGAAACACATGATTCCGCAGTCAGGAAAAATGCTGCCCAGGAACCAAAATGTTTTTGAAGCCAAATTATTTTTTTTGAAACCAAATGCAAAAACGGACACCAGGATGAGTTTTGGCATGAAATTCCATGCCTAAAAATGGTGCTTCTTCCACTTTTTAAAAATGAGCCTTTTTGGGAAAGAAAAAGCGTGACTCTGAGGTCAGGAAAAATGCTGCCCAGGAACCAAATGGTTTTTTGAAGCCAATTTTTTTTTTGAAACCAAATGCAAAAACGGACACCAGGATGAGTTTCGGGATGAAATATCATGTCTAAAAATGGTGTTCCTTCCACTTTTTAAAAATCGAGCCTTTTTGGTGCCTGGGGAAGAAAACACGTGATTCCACGGTCAGGAAAAATGCTGCCCGGGAACCTAACTGTTTTTTGAAGCCAAATTTTTTTTTAAATTAAATGCAAAAACGGACACCAGGATGAGTTTTGGGATGAAATTCCATATCTGAAAATGGTGTTGCTTCCACTTTTTAAAAATCGAACCTTTTTGGTGCGTGGGGAAGAAACACGTGATTCCGCAGTCAGGAAAAATGCTGCCCAGTTACCAAATGGTTTTCTGAAGCCAAATTTTTTTAAAAAACCAAATGCAAACACGGACACCAGGATGAGTTTCAGCATCAAATTCCATGCCAAAAAATGGTGCTGCTTCCACTTTTTAAAAATGAGCCTTTTTGGGAAAGAAATCACGTGACTCTGAGGTCAGGAAAAATGCTGCCCGGGAACCAAAATGTTTTTTGAAGCCAATTTTTTTTTTTTTTTTTTTGAAACCAAATGCAAAAACGGACACCAGGTTGAGTTTAGGGATGAAATTCCATGTCTAAAAATAGTGTTGCTTCGACTTTTTAAAAATCGAGCATTTCTGGTGCCTGGGGAACAAACACGTGATTCCATGGTCAAGAAAAATGCTGACCAGGAACCAAATGGTTTTTTTGAAGCCAATTTTTTTTTTCTAAAACCGTATGCAAAAATGGACATGAGGATGAGTTTCGGGATGAAATTCCATGTCTAAAAATAGTGTTGCTTCGACTTTTTAAAAATTGAACCTGTTTGGGAAAGAAAACGCGTGACTCTAAAGTCAGGAAAAATACTGCCCAGGAATCAAATGGTTTTTTGAAGCCATTTTTTTTTTAAACCAAATGCAAAAATGGACACCAGGATGAGTTTCGGGATGAAATGCCATGCCTAAAAATGGTGCTGCTTCCACTTTTTAAAAATGAGCCTTTTTGGGAAAGAAAACACGTGACGCTGAGGTCAGGAAAAATGCTGCCCGGGAACCAAAATGTTTTTTGAAGCCAATTTTTTTTTTGAAACCAAATGCAAAAACGGAAACCAGGATGAGTTTCGGGATGAAATTCCATGTCTAAAAATAGTGTTGCTTCCACTTTTTAAAAATCGAACCTGTTTGGGAAAGAAAACGCGTGAGTCTGCGGTCAGGAAAAATACTACCCAGGAATCAAATGGTTTTTTGAAGCCATTTTTTTTTTTAAACCAAATGCAAAAACGGACACCAGGATGAGTTTCGGGATGAAATGCCATGTCTAAAAATGGTTTTTCTTCCAATTTTTAAAAATCGAACATTTTTGGTGCCTGGGGAAGAAAACACATGATTCCGCCATCAAGAAAAATGTTGCCCAGGAACCAAAATGTTTTTTGAAGCCAATTTTTTTTTTTGAAACCAAATGCAAAAACGGACACCAGGTTGAGTTTCGGGATGAAATTCCATGTCTAAAAATAGTGTTGCTTCGACTTTTTAAAAATCGAACCTGTTTGGGAAAGAAAACGCGTGACTCTAAGGTCAGGAAACATACTGCCCAGGAATCAAATGGTTTTTTGAAGCCATTTTTTTTTTTTTGAAACCAAATGCAAAAACGGACACCAGGATGAGTTTCGGCATTAAATGCCATGCCTAAAAATGTTGCTGCTTCCACTTTTTAAAAATGAGCCTTTTTGGGAAAGAAAACACGTGAGGCTGAGGTCAGGAAAAATGCTGCCCGGGAACCAAACTGTTTTTTGAAGCCAATTTTTTTTTGAAACCAAATGCAAAAACGGACACCAGGATGAGTTTTGGCATGAAATTCCATGCCTAAAAATGGTGCTGCTTCCACTTTTTAAAAATGAGCCTTTTTGGGAAAGAAAACGCATGACTCTGAGGTCAGGAAAAATGCTGCCCAGGAATCAAATGGTTTTTTGAAGCCAATTTTTTTTTTTTGAAACCAAATTCAAAAACGGACACCAGGATGAGTCTCGGGATGAAATTCCATGTCTAAAAATGGTGTTGCTTCCACTTTTTAAAAATCAAGACATTTTCGTGCCTGGGGAAGAAAATACGTGAATCCACGGTCAGGAAAAATGCTGCCCGGGAACCAAAACGTTTTTTGAAGCCAATTTTTTTTAAAAAAACAAATGCAAAAATGGACACCAGGATGAGTTTCGGAATGAATTTCCATGTCTTAAAATAGTGTTGCTTCCACTTTTTAAAAATCGATCCTTTTTGGTACCTGGGGAAGAAAAGGTGTGACTCCTGAGGTCAGGAAAAATGCTGCCCAGGAACCAAAAAGTTTTTGAAGCCAAATTATTTTTTTTGAAACCAAATGCAAAAACGGACACCAGGATGAGTTTTGGCATGAAATTCCATGCCTAAAAATGGTGCTTCTTCCACTTTTTAAAAATGAGCCTTTTTGGGAAAGAAAAAGCGTGACTCTGAGGTCAGGAAAAATGCTGCCCAGGAACCAAATGGTTTTTTGAAGCCAAATTTTTTTTTGAAACCAAATGCAAAAACGGACACCAGGATGAGTTTCGGAATGAAATTCCATATCTAAAAATAGTGTTGCTTTGACTTTTTAAAAATCGAGCCTTTCTGGTGCCTGGGGAAGAAACACGTGATTCCGCAGTCAGGAAAAATGCTGCCCAGTTACCAAATGGTTTACTGAAGCCAAATTTTTTTAAAAAAACAATTGCAAAAACGGACACCAGGATGAGTTTCAGCATCAAATTCCATGCCTAAAAATGGTGCTGCTTCCACTTTTTAAAAATGAGCCTTTTTGGGAAAGAAATCACGTGACTCTGAGGTCAGGAAAAATGCTGCCCGGGAACCAAAATGTTTTTCGAAGCCAATTTTTTTTTTTTTTAATCCAAATGCAAAAACGGAAACCAGGATGAGTTTCGGGATGAAATTCCATGTCTAAAAATAGTGCTGCTTCCACTTTTTAAAAATGAGCCTTTTTGGGAAAGAAAACACGTGACGCTGAGGTCAGGAAAAATGCTGCCCAGGAACCAAATGGTTTTTTTGAAGCCAATTTTTTTTTTCTAAAACCGTATGCAAAAATGGACATGAGGATGAGTTTCGGGATGAAATTCCATGTCTAAAAATAGTGTTGCTTCGACTTTTTAAAAATTGAACCTGTTTGGGAAAGAAAACGCGTGACTCTAAAGTCAGGAAAAATACTGCCCAGGAATCAAATGGTTTTTTGAAGCCATTTTTTTTTTAAACCAAATGCAAAAATGGACACCAGGATGAGTTTCGGGATGAAATGCCATGCCTAAAAATGGTGCTGCTTCCACTTTTTAAAAATGAGCCTTTTTGGGAAAGAAAACACGTGACGCTGAGGTCAGGAAAAATGCTGCCCGGGAACCAAAATGTTTTTTGAAGCCAATTTTTTTTTTGAAACCAAATGCAAAAACGGAAACCAGGATGAGTTTCGGGATGAAATTCCATGTCTAAAAATAGTGTTGCTTCCACTTTTTAAAAATCGAACCTGTTTGGGAAAGAAAACGCGTGAGTCTGCGGTCAGGAAAAATACTACCCAGGAATCAAATGGTTTTTTGAAGCCATTTTTTTTTTTAAACCAAATGCAAAAACGGACACCAGGATGAGTTTCGGGATGAAATGCCATGTCTAAAAATGGTTTTTCTTCCAATTTTTAAAAATCGAACATTTTTGGTGCCTGGGGAAGAAAACACATGATTCCGCCATCAAGAAAAATGTTGCCCAGGAACCAAAATGTTTTTTGAAGCCAATTTTTTTTTTTGAAACCAAATGCAAAAACGGACACCAGGTTGAGTTTCGGGATGAAATTCCATGTCTAAAAATAGTGTTGCTTCGACTTTTTAAAAATCGAACCTGTTTGGGAAAGAAAACGCGTGACTCTAAGGTCAGGAAACATACTGCCCAGGAATCAAATGGTTTTTTGAAGCCATTTTTTTTTTTTTGAAACCAAATGCAAAAACGGACACCAGGATGAGTTTCGGCATTAAATGCCATGCCTAAAAATGTTGCTGCTTCCACTTTTTAAAAATGAGCCTTTTTGGGAAAGAAAACACGTGAGGCTGAGGTCAGGAAAAATGCTGCCCGGGAACCAAACTGTTTTTTGAAGCCAATTTTTTTTTGAAACCAAATGCAAAAACGGACACCAGGATGAGTTTTGGCATGAAATTCCATGCCTAAAAATGGTGCTGCTTCCACTTTTTAAAAATGAGCCTTTTTGGGAAAGAAAACGCATGACTCTGAGGTCAGGAAAAATGCTGCCCAGGAATCAAATGGTTTTTTGAAGCCAATTTTTTTTTTTTGAAACCAAATTCAAAAACGGACACCAGGATGAGTCTCGGGATGAAATTCCATGTCTAAAAATGGTGTTGCTTCCACTTTTTAAAAATCAAGACATTTTCGTGCCTGGGGAAGAAAATACGTGAATCCACGGTCAGGAAAAATGCTGCCCGGGAACCAAAACGTTTTTTGAAGCCAATTTTTTTTAAAAAAACAAATGCAAAAATGGACACCAGGATGAGTTTCGGAATGAATTTCCATGTCTTAAAATAGTGTTGCTTCCACTTTTTAAAAATCGATCCTTTTTGGTACCTGGGGAAGAAAAGGTGTGACTCCTGAGGTCAGGAAAAATGCTGCCCAGGAACCAAAAAGTTTTTGAAGCCAAATTATTTTTTTTGAAACCAAATGCAAAAACGGACACCAGGATGAGTTTTGGCATGAAATTCCATGCCTAAAAATGGTGCTTCTTCCACTTTTTAAAAATGAGCCTTTTTGGGAAAGAAAAAGCGTGACTCTGAGGTCAGGAAAAATGCTGCCCAGGAACCAAATGGTTTTTTGAAGCCAAATTTTTTTTTGAAACCAAATGCAAAAACGGACACCAGGATGAGTTTCGGAATGAAATTCCATATCTAAAAATAGTGTTGCTTTGACTTTTTAAAAATCGAGCCTTTCTGGTGCCTGGGGAAGAAACACGTGATTCCGCAGTCAGGAAAAATGCTGCCCAGTTACCAAATGGTTTACTGAAGCCAAATTTTTTTAAAAAAACAATTGCAAAAACGGACACCAGGATGAGTTTCAGCATCAAATTCCATGCCTAAAAATGGTGCTGCTTCCACTTTTTAAAAATGAGCCTTTTTGGGAAAGAAATCACGTGACTCTGAGGTCAGGAAAAATGCTGCCCGGGAACCAAAATGTTTTTCGAAGCCAATTTTTTTTTTTTTTAATCCAAATGCAAAAACGGAAACCAGGATGAGTTTCGGGATGAAATTCCATGTCTAAAAATAGTGCTGCTTCCACTTTTTAAAAATGAGCCTTTTTGGGAAAGACAACACGTGACGCTGAGGTCAGGAAAAATGCTGCCCAGGAACCAAAATGTTTTTTGAAACCATTTTTTTTAAAAAAAACCAAATGCAAAAACGGACACCAGGATTTTTGACATGACTGTTTTTTGAAGCCAATTTTTTTTTTAAATTAAATGCAAAAACGGACACCAGAATGAGTTTTGGGATGAAATTCCATATTTGAAAATGGTGTTGCTTCCACTTTTTAAAAATCGAACCTTTTTGGTGCCTGGGGAAGAAACACATGATTCCGCAGTCAGGAAAAATGCTGACCAGGAACCAAATGGTTTTCTGAAGCTAAATTTTTTTAAAAAACCAAATGCAAAAACGGACACCAGGATGAGTTTCAGCATCAAATTCCATGCCTAAAACTGGTGCTACTTCCACTTTTTAAAAATGAGCCTTTTTGGGAAAGAAAACACGTGATTCCGCGGTCAGGAAAAATGCTGCCCGGGAACCAAAATCTTTTTTGAAGCCAATTTTTTTTTTGAATCCAAATGCAAAAACGGAAACCAGGATGAGTTTCGGGATGAAATTCCATGTTTAAAAATGGTGTTACTTTGACTTTTTAAAAATCGAGCCTTTCTGGTGCCTGGGGAAGAAAACACATAATTCCGCCGTCACGAAAAATGCTGCCCAGGAATCAAATGGTTTTTTGAAGCCAATTTTTTTTTTTGAAACCAAATGCAAAAACGGACACCAGGATGAGTTTCGGGATGAAAGTCCATGTCTAAAAATAGTGTTGCTTCCACTTTTTAAAAATCGAACCTGTTTGGGAAAGAAAACGCGTGACTCTAAGGTCAGGAAAAATACTGCCCAGGAATCAAATGGTTTTTTGAAGCCTTTTTCTTTTTTTTTGAAACCAAATTCAAAAACGGACACCAGGATGAGTTTCGGGATGAAATTCCATGTCTAAAAATGGTTTTGCTTCCAATTTTTAAAAATCGAACATTTTTGGTGCCTGGGGAAGAAAACACATGATTCCGCCGTCAAGAAAAATGTTGCCCAGGGACCAAATGGTTTTTTGAAGCCATTTTTTTTAAAAAAAACCAAATTCAAAAACGGACACCAGAATGAGTTTCGGGATGAAATTCCATGTCTAAAAATGGTGTTGCTTCCACTTTTTAAAAATCGAGCCTTTTTGGTGCCTGGGGAAGAAAACACATAATTCCGCCGTCACGAAAAATGCTACCCAGGAATCAAATGGTTTTTTGAAGCCAATTTTTTTTTTTGAAACCAAATTCAAAAACGGACACCAGGATGAGTTTCGGGATGAAATTCCATGTCCATGGTTTCACTTCGACTTTTTAAAAATCGAGCCTTTTTGGTGCCTGGGTAAGAAAACGTGTGACTCCGCGGTCAGGAAAAATGCTGCTAGGAACCAAAATGTTTTTTGAACCCAAATTTTTTTTGAAACCAAATGGAAAAACGGACACCAGGATGAGTTTTAGTTTTGGGATGAAATTCCATATTTGAAAATGGTGTTGCTTCCACTTTTTAAAAATCGTACCTTTTTGGTGCTTGGGGAAGAAACACGTGATTCCGCAGTCAGGAAAAATGCTGACCAGGAATCAAATGGTTTTTGAAGCCAATTTTTTTTTTAAAACCAAATTCAAAAACGGACACCAGGATGGGTTTCGGGATGAAATTCCATGTCTAAAAATAGTGTTGCTTCCACTTTTTAAAAATCGAACCTGTTTGGGAAAGAAAACGCATGACTCTAAGGTCAGGAAAAATACTGCCCAGGAATCAAATGGTTTTTTGAAGCCTTTTTCTTTTTTTTTGAAACCAAATTCAAAAACGGACACCAGGATGAGTTTCGGGATGAAATTCCATGTCTAAAAATGGTTTTGCTTCCAATTTTTAAAAATCGAACATTTTTGGTGCCTGGGGAAGAAAACACATAATTCCGCCGTCACGAAAAATGCTACCCAGGAATCAAATGGTTTTTTGAAGCCAATTTTTTTTTTGAAACCAAATTCAAAAACGGACACCAGGATGAGTTTCGGGATGAAATTCCATGTCCATGGTTTTGCTTCGACTTTTTAAAAATCGAGCCTTTCTGGTGCCTGGGGAAGAAAACACATAATTCCGCTGTCACGAAAAATGCTTCCCAGGAATCAAATGGTTTTTTGAAGCCAATTTTTTTTTTGAAACCAAATGCAAAAACGGACACCAGGATGAGTTTCGGGATGAAATTCCATGTCTAAAAATAGTGTTGCTTCCACTTTTTAAAAATCGAACCTGTTTGGGAAAGAAAACGCGTGACTCTAAGGTCAGGAAAAATACTGCCCAGGAATCAAATGGTTTTTTGAAGCCTTTTTCTTTTTTTTTGAAACCAAATTCAAAAACGGACACCAGGATGAGTTTCGGGATGAAATTCCATGTCTAAAAATACTGTTGCTGCCACTTTTTAAAAATCGAACCTTTTTGGTGCCTGGGGAGGAAAACACGTGATTCCATGGTCAGGAAAAATGCTGCCCAGGAACCAAAATGTTTTTTGAACCCAATTTTTTTTTGAAACCAAATGGAAAAACGGACACCAGGATGAGTTTCGGGATGAAATTCCATGTCTACAAATGGTGCTGCTTCCACTTTTTAAAAATGAGCCTTTTTGATAAAGAAAAAGCGTGACTCTGAGGTCAGGAAAAATGCTGCCCAAGAACCAAAATGTTTTTTGAAGCCAAATTTTTTTTTAAATTAAATGCAAAAACGGACACCAGAATGAGTTTTGGGATGAAATTCCATATTTGAAAATGGTGTTGCTTCCACTTTTTAAAAATCGAACCTTTTTGGTGCCTGGGGAAGAAACACATGATTCCGCAGTCAGGAAAAATGCTGACCGGGAACCAAATGGTTTTCTGAAGCCAAATTTTTTTAAAAAACCAAATGCAAAAACGGACACCAGGATGAGTTTCAGCATCAAATTCCATGCCTAAAACTGGTGCTACTTCCACTTTTTAAAAATGAGCCTTTTTGGGAAAGAAAACACGTGATTCCGCGGTCAGGAAAAATGCTGCCCGGGAACCAAAATCTTTTTTGAAGCCAATTTTTTTTTTGAATCCAAATGCAAAAACGGACACCAGGATGAGTTTCGGGATGAAATTCCATGTCTAAAAATGGTTTTGCTTCCAATTTTTAAAAATCGAACATTTTTGGTGCCTGGGGAAGAAAACACATGATTCCGCCGTCAAGAAAAATGTTGCCCAGGGACCAAATGGTTTTTTGAAGCCATTTTTTTTAAAAAAAACCAAATTCAAAAACGGACACCAGAATGAGTTTCGGGATGAAATTCCATGTCTAAAAATGGTGTTGCTTCCACTTTTTAAAAATCGAGCCTTTTTGGTGCCTGGGGAAGAAAACACATAATTCCGCCGTCACGAAAAATGCTACCCAGGAATCAAATGGTTTTTTGAAGCCAATTTTTTTTTTTGAAACCAAATTCAAAAACGGACACCAGGATGAGTTTCGGGATGAAATTCCATGTCCATGGTTTTGCTTCGACTTTTTAAAAATCGAGCCTTTTTGGTGCCTGGGTAAGAAAACGTGTGACTCCGCGGTCAGGAAAAATGCTGCTAGGAACCAAAATGTTTTTTGAACCCAAATTTTTTTTGAAACCAAATGGAAAAACGGACACCAGGATGAGTTTTAGTTTTGGGATGAAATTCCATATTTGAAAATGGTGTTGCTTCCACTTTTTAAAAATCGTACCTTTTTGGTGCTTGGGGAAGAAACACGTGATTCCGCAGTCAGGAAAAATGCTGACCAGGAATCAAATGGTTTTTGAAGCCAATTTTTTTTTTAAAACCAAATTCAAAAACGGACACCAGGATGAGTTTCGGGATGAAATTCCATGTCTAAAAATAGTGTTGCTTCCACTTTTTAAAAATCGAACCTGTTTGGGAAAGAAAACGCATGACTCTAAGGTCAGGAAAAATACTGCCCAGGGACCAAATGGTTTTTTGAAGCCATTTTTTTTAAAAAAAACCAAATTCAAAAACGGACACCAGAATGAGTTTCGGGATGAAATTCCATGTCTAAAAATGGTGTTGCTTCCACTTTTTAAAAATCGAGCCTTTTTGGTGCCTGGGGAAGAAAACACATAATTCCGCCGTCACGAAAAATGCTACCCAGGAATCAAATGGTTTTTTGAAGCCAATTTTTTTTTTTGAAACCAAATTCAAAAACGGACACCAGGATGAGTTTCGGGATGAAATTCCATGTCCATGGTTTTGCTTCGACTTTTTAAAAATCGAGCCTTTTTGGTGCCTGGGTAAGAAAACGTGTGACTCCGCGGTCAGGAAAAATGCTGCTAGGAACCAAAATGTTTTTTGAACCCAAATTTTTTTTGAAACCAAATGGAAAAACGGACACCAGGATGAGTTTTAGTTTTGGGATGAAATTCCATATTTGAAAATGGTGTTGCTTCCACTTTTTAAAAATCGTACCTTTTTGGTGCTTGGGGAAGAAACACGTGATTCCGCAGTCAGGAAAAATGCTGACCAGGAATCAAATGGTTTTTGAAGCCAATTTTTTTTTTAAAACCAAATTCAAAAACGGACACCAGGATGAGTTTCGGGATGAAATTCCATGTCTAAAAATAGTGTTGCTTCCACTTTTTAAAAATCGAACCTGTTTGGGAAAGAAAACGCATGACTCTAAGGTCAGGAAAAATACTGCCCAGGAATCAAATGGTTTTTTGAAGCCTTTTTCTTTTTTTTTGAAACCAAATTCAAAAACGGACACCAGGATGAGTTTCGGGATGAAATTCCATGTCTAAAAATAGTGTTGCTTCCACTTTTTAAAAATCGAACCTGTTTGGGAAAGAAAACGCGTGACTCTAAGGTCAGGAAAAATACTGCCCAGGAATCAAATGGTTTTTGAAGCCTTTTTCTTTTTTTTTGAAACCAAATTCAAAAACGGACACCAGGATGAGTTTCGGGATGAAATTCCATGTCTAAAAATGGTTTTGCTTCCAATTTTTAAAAATCGAACATTTTTGGTGCCTGGGGAAGAAAACACATAATTCCGCTGTCACGAAAAATGCTGCCCAGGAATCAAATGGTTTTTTGAAGCCAATTTTTTTTTTGGAACCAAATGCAAAAACGGACACCAGGATGAGTTTCGGGATGAAATTCCATGTCTAAAAATAGTGTTGCTTCCACTTTTTAAAAATCGAACCTGTTTGGGAAAGAAAACGCGTGACTCTAAGGTCAGGAAAAATACTGTCCAGGAATCAAATGGTTTTTTGAAGCCTTTTTCTTTTTTTTTGAAACCAAATTCAAAAACGGACACCAGGATGAGTTTCGGGATGAAATTCCATGTCTAAAAATGGTTTTGCTTCCAATTTTTAAAAATCGAACATTTTTGGTGCCTGGGGAAGAAAACACATGATTCCGCCGTCAAGAAAAATGTTGCCCAGGGACCAAATGGTTTTTTGAAGCCATTTTTTTAAAAAAAAACCAAATTCAAAAACGGACTCCAGAATGAGTTTCGGGATGAAATTCCATGTCTAAAAATGGTGTTGCTTCCACTTTTTAAAAATCGAGCCTTTTTGGTGCCTGGGGAAGAAAACACATAATTCCGCCGTCACGAAAAATGCTACCCAGGAATCAAATGGTTTTTTGAAGCCAATTTTTTTTTTGAAACCAAATTCAAAAACGGACACCAGGATGAGTTTCGGGATGAAATTCCATGTCCATGGTTTTGCTTCGACTTTTTAAAAATCGAGCCTTTTTGGTGCCTGGGTAAGAAAACGTGTGACTCCGCGGTCAGGAAAAATGCTGCTAGGAACCAAAATGTTTTTTGAACCCAAATTTTTTTTGAAACCAAATGGAAAAACGGACACCAGGATGAGTTTTGGGATGAAATTCCATATTTGAAAATGGTGTTGCTTCCACTTTTTAAAAATCGAACCTTTTTGGTGCTTGGGGAAGAAACACGTGATTCCGCAGTCAGGAAAAATGCTGACCAGGAATCAAATGGTTTTTGAAGCCAATTTTTTTTTTAAAACCAAATTCAAAAACGGACACCAGAATGAGTTTCGGGATGAAATGCCATGTCTAAAAATGGTGTTGCTTCCACTTTTTAAAAATCGAGCCTTTTTGGTGCCTGGGGAAGAAAACACATAATTCCGCCGTCACGAAAAATGCTACCCAGGAATCAAATGGTTTTTTGAAGCCAATTTTTTTTTTGAAACCAAATTCAAAAACGGACACCAGGATGAGTTTCGGGATGAAATTCCATGTCCATGGTTTTGCTTCGACTTTTTAAAAATCGAGCCTTTTTGGTGCCTGGGTAAGAAAACGTGTGACTCCGCGGTCAGGAAAAATGCTGCTAGGAACCAAAATGTTTTTTGAACCCCAATTTTTTTTGAAACCAAATGGAAAAACGGACACCAGGATGAGTTTTGGGATGAAATTCCATATTTGAAAATGGTGTTGCTTCCACTTTTTAAAAATCGAACCTTTTTGGTGCTTGGGGAAGAAACACGTGATTCCGCAGTCAGGAAAAATGCTGACCAGGAATCAAATGGTTTTTGAAGCCAATTTTTTTTTTAAAACCAAATTCAAAAACGGACACCAGAATGAGTTTCGGGATGAAATGCCATGTCTAAAAATGGTGTTGCTTCCACTTTTTAAAAATCGAGCCTTTTTGGTGCCTGGGGAAGAAAACACATAATTCCGCCGTCACGAAAAATGCTACCCAGGAATCAAATGGTTTTTTGAAGCCAATTTTTTTTTTGAAACCAAATTCAAAAATGGACACCAGGATGAGTTTCGGGATGAAATTCCATGTCCATGGTTTTGCTTCGACTTTTTAAAAATCGAGCCTTTTTGGTGCCTGGGTAAGAAAACGTGTGACTCCGCGGTCAGGAAAAATGCTGCTAGGAACCAAAATGTTTTTTGAACCCCAATTTTTTTTGAAACCAAATGGAAAAACGGACACCAGGATGAGTTTTGGGATGAAATTCCATATTTGAAAATGGTGTTGCTTCCACTTTTTAAAAATCGAACCTTTTTGGTGCTTGGGGAAGAAACACGTGATTCCGCAGTCAGGAAAAATGCTGACCAGGAATCAAATGGTTTTTGAAGCCAATTTTTTTTTTAAAACCAAATTCAAAAACGGACACCAGAATGAGTTTCGGGATGAAATGCCATGTCTAAAAATGGTGTTGCTTCCACTTTTTAAAAATCGAGCCTTTTTGGTGCCTGGGGAAGAAAACACATAATTCCGCCGTCACGAAAAATGCTACCCAGGAATCAAATGGTTTTTTGAAGCCAATTTTTTTTTTGAAACCAAATTCAAAAACGGACACCAGGATGAGTTTCGGGATGAAATTCCATGTCCATGGTTTTGCTTCGACTTTTTAAAAATCGAGCCTTTTTGGTGCCTGGGTAAGAAAACGTGTGACTCCGCGGTCAGGAAAAATGCTGCTAGGAACCAAAATGTTTTTTGAACCCAAATTTTTTTTGAAACCGTATGTAAAAATGGACACCAGGATGAGTTTCGGCATTAAATGCCATGCCTAAAAATGGTGCTGCTTCCACTTTTTAAAAATGAGCCTTTTTGGGAAAGAAAACACGTGACGCTGAGGTCAGGAAAAATGCTGCCCGGGAACCAAAATGTTTTTTGAAGCCAATTTTTTTTTTTTGAAACCAAATGCAAAAACGGACACCAGGATGAGTTTCGGGATGAAATTCCATGTCTAAAAATAGTGTTGCTTCCACTTTTTAAAAATCGAACCTGTTTGGGAAAGAAAACGCGTGACTCTAAGGTCAGGAAAAATACTGCCCAGGAATCAAATGGTTTTTTGAAGCCTTTTTTTTTTTTTTTTAAACCAAATTCAAAAACGGACACCAGGATGAGTTTCGGGATGAAATTCCATGTCTAAAAATGGTTTTGCTTCAAATTTTTAAAAATCGAACATTTTTGGTGCCTGGGGAAGAAAACACATGATTCCGCCGTCAAGAAAAATGTTGCCCAGGGACCAAATGGTTTTTTGAAGCCATTTTTTTTAAAAAAAACCAAATTCAAAAACGGACACCAGAATGAGTTTCGGGATGAAATTCCATGTCTAAAAATGGTGTTGCTTCCACTTTTTAAAAATCGAGCCTTTTTGGTGCCTGGGGAAGAAAACACATAATTCCGCCGTCACGAAAAATGCTACCCAGGAATCAAATGGTTTTTTGAAGCCAATTTTTTTTTTGAAACCAAATTCAAAAACGGACACCAGGATGAGTTTCGGGATGAAATTCCATGTCCATGGTTTTGCTTCGACTTTTTAAAAATCGAGCCTTTTTGGTGCCTGGGTAAGAAAACGTGTGACTCCGCGGTCAGGAAAAATGCTGCTAGGAACCAAAATGTTTTTTGAACCCAAATTTTTTTTGAAACCAAATGGAAAAACGGACACCAGGATGAGTTTTGGGATGAAATTCCATATTTGAAAATGGTGTTGCTTCCACTTTTTAAAAATCGAACCTTTTTGGTGCTTGGGGAAGAAACACGTGATTCCGCAGTCAGGAAAAATGCTGACCAGGAATCAAATGGTTTTTGAAGCCAATTTTTTTTTTAAAACCAAATTCAAAAACGGACACCAGGATGAGTTTCGGGATGAAATTCCATGTCTAAAAATAGTGTTGCTTCCACTTTTTAAAAATCGAACCTGTTTGGGAAAGAAAACGCGTGACTCTAAGGTCAGGAAAAATACTGCCCAGGAATCAAATGGTTTTTTGAAGCCAATTTTTTTTTGAAACCAAATTCAAAAACGGACACCAGGATGAGTTTCGGGATGAAATTCCATGTCCATGGTTTTGCTTCGACTTTTTAAAAATCGAGCCTTTTTGGTGCCTGGGTAAGAAAACGTGTGACTCCGCGGTCAGGAAAAATGCTGCTAGGAACCAAAATGTTTTTTGAACCCAAATTTTTTTTGAAACCAAATGGAAAAACGGACACCAGGATGAGTTTTAATTTTGGGATGAAATTCCATATTTGAAAATGGTGTTGCTTCCACTTTTTAAAAATCGAATCTTTTTGGTGCTTGGGGAAGAAACACGTGATTCCGCAGTCAGGAAAAATGCTGACCAGGAATCAAATGGTTTTTGAAGCCAATTTTTTTTTTAAAACCAAATTCAAAAACGGACACCAGGATGAGTTTCGGGGTGAAATTCCATGTCTAAAAATGGTTTTGCTTCCAATTTTTAAAAATCGAACATTTTTGGTGCCTGGGGAAGAAAACACATGATTCCACCGTCAAGAAAAATGTTGCCCAGGGACCAAATGGTTTTTTGAAGCCATTTTTTTAAAAAAAAACCAAATTCAAAAACGGACACCAGAATGAGTTTCGGGATGAAATGCCATGTCTAAAAATGGTGTTGCTTCCACTTTTTAAAAATCGAGCCTTTTTGGTGCCTGGGGAAGAAAACACATAATTCCGCCGTCACGAAAAATGCTACCCAGGAATCAAATGGTTTTTTGAAGCCAATTTTTTTTTTGAAACCAAATTCAAAAACGGACACCAGGATGAGTTTCGGGATGAAATTCCTTGTCCATGGTTTTGCTTCGACTTTTTAAAAATCGAGCCTTTTTGGTGCCTGGGTAAGAAAACGTGTGACTCCGCGGTCAGGAAAAATGCTGCTAGGAACCAAAATGTTTTTTGAACCCCAATTTTTTTTGAAACCAAATGGAAAAACGGACACCAGGATGAGTTTTGGGATGAAATTCCATATTTGAAAATGGTGTTGCTTCCACTTTTTAAAAATCGAACCTTTTTGGTGCTTGGGGAAGAAACACGTGATTCCGCAGTCAGGAAAAATGCTGACCAGGAATCAAATGGTTTTTGAAGCCAATTTTTTTTTTTAAAACCAAATTCAAAAACGGACACCAGGATGAGTTTCGGGATGAAATTCCATGTCTAAAAATGGTTTTGCTTCCAATTTTTAAAAATCGAACATTTTTGGTGCCTGGGGAAGAAAACACATGATTCCGCCGTCAAGAAAAATGTTGCCCAGGGAACAAATGGTTTTTTGAAGCCATTTTTTTTAAAAAAAAACCAAATTCAAAAACGGACACCAGAATGAGTTTCGGGATGAAATTCCATGTCTAAAAATGGTGTTGCTTCCACTTTTTAAAAATCGAGCCTTTTTGGTGCCTGGGGAAGAAAACACATAATTCCGCCGTCACGAAAAATGCTACCCAGGAATCAAATGGTTTTTTAAAGCCAATTTTTTTTTTGAAACCAAATTCAAAAACGGACACCAGGATGAGTTTCGGGATGAAATTCCATGTCTAAAAATAGTGTTGCTGCCACTTTTTAAAAATCGAGCCTTTCTGGTGCCTGGGGAAGAAAACACATAATTCCGCTGTCACGAAAAATGCTGCCCAGGAATCAAATGGTTTTTTGAAGCCAATTTTTTTTTTGAAACCAAATGCAAAAACGGACACCAGGATGAGTTTCGGGATGAAATTCCATGTCTAAAAATAGTGTTGCTTCCACTTTTTAAAAATCGAACCTGTTTGGGAAAGAAAACGCGTGACTCTAAGGTCAGGAAAAATACTGCCCAGGAATCAAATGGTTTTTTGAAGCCTTTTTCTTTTTTTTTGAAACCAAATTCAAAAACGGACACCAGGATGAGTTTCGGGATGAAATTCCATGTCTAAAAATGGTTTTGCTTCCAATTTTTAAAAATCGAACATTTTTGGTGCCTGGGGAAGAAAACACATGATTCTGCCGTCAAGAAAAATGTTGCCCAGGGACCAAATGGTTTTTTGAAGCCATTTTTTTTTAAAAAAACCAAATTCAAAAACGGACACCAGAATGAGTTTCGGGATGAAATTCCATGTCTAAAAATGGTGTTGCTTCCACTTTTTAAAAATCGAGCCTTTTTGGTGCCTGGGGAAGAAAACACATAATTCCGCCGTCAAGAAAAATGTTGCCCAGGAATCAAATGGTTTTTTGAAGCCAATTTTTTTTTTGAAACCAAATTCAAAAACGGACACCAGGATGAGTTTCGGGATGAAATTCCATGTCTAAAAATGGTTTTGCTTCGACTTTTTAAAAATCGAGCCTTTTTGGTGCCTGGGTAAGAAAACGTGTGACTCCGCGGTCAGGAAAAATGCTGCTAGGAACCAAAATGTTTTTTGAACCCCAATTTTTTTTGAAACCAAATGGAAAAACGGACACCAGGATGAGTTTTGGGATGAAATTCCATATTTGAAAATGGTGTTGCTTCCACTTTTTAAAAATCGAACCTTTTTGGTGCTTGGGGAAGAAACACGTGATTCCGCAGTCAGGAAAAATGCTGACCAGGAATCAAATGGTTTTTGAAGCCAATTTTTTTTTTAAAACCAAATTCAAAAACGGACACCAGAATGAGTTTCGGGATGAAATGCCATGTCTAAAAATGGTGTTGCTTCCACTTTTTAAAAATCGAGCCTTTTTGGTGCCTGGGGAAGAAAACACATAATTCCGCCGTCACGAAAAATGCTACCCAGGAATCAAATGGTTTTTTGAAGCCAATTTTTTTTTTGAAACCAAATTCAAAAACGGACACCAGGATGAGTTTCGGGATGAAATTCCATGTCCATGGTTTTGCTTCGACTTTTTAAAAATCGAGCCTTTTTGGTGCCTGGGTAAGAAAACGTGTGACTCCGCGGTCAGGAAAAATGCTGCTAGGAACCAAAATGTTTTTTGAACCCAAATTTTTTTTGAAACCGTATGTAAAAATGGACACCAGGATGAGTTTCGGCATTAAATGCCATGCCTAAAAATGGTGCTGCTTCCACTTTTTAAAAATGAGCCTTTTTGGGAAAGAAAACACGTGACGCTGAGGTCAGGAAAAATGCTGCCCGGGAACCAAAATGTTTTTTGAAGCCAATTTTTTTTTTTGAAACCAAATGCAAAAACGGACACCAGGATGAGTTTCGGGATGAAATTCCATGTCTAAAAATAGTGTTGCTTCCACTTTTTAAAAATCGAACCTGTTTGGGAAAGAAAACGCGTGACTCTAAGGTCAGGAAAAATACTGCCCAGGAATCAAATGGTTTTTTGAAGCCTTTTTTTTTTTTTTTTAAACCAAATTCAAAAACGGACACCAGGATGAGTTTCGGGATGAAATTCCATGTCTAAAAATGGTTTTGCTTCAAATTTTTAAAAATCGAACATTTTTGGTGCCTGGGGAAGAAAACACATGATTCCGCCGTCAAGAAAAATGTTGCCCAGGGACCAAATGGTTTTTTGAAGCCATTTTTTTTAAAAAAAACCAAATTCAAAAACGGACACCAGAATGAGTTTCGGGATGAAATTCCATGTCTAAAAATGGTGTTGCTTCCACTTTTTAAAAATCGAGCCTTTTTGGTGCCTGGGGAAGAAAACACATAATTCCGCCGTCACGAAAAATGCTACCCAGGAATCAAATGGTTTTTTGAAGCCAATTTTTTTTTTGAAACCAAATTCAAAAACGGACACCAGGATGAGTTTCGGGATGAAATTCCATGTCCATGGTTTTGCTTCGACTTTTTAAAAATCGAGCCTTTTTGGTGCCTGGGTAAGAAAACGTGTGACTCCGCGGTCAGGAAAAATGCTGCTAGGAACCAAAATGTTTTTTGAACCCAAATTTTTTTTGAAACCAAATGGAAAAACGGACACCAGGATGAGTTTTGGGATGAAATTCCATATTTGAAAATGGTGTTGCTTCCACTTTTTAAAAATCGAACCTTTTTGGTGCTTGGGGAAGAAACACGTGATTCCGCAGTCAGGAAAAATGCTGACCAGGAATCAAATGGTTTTTGAAGCCAATTTTTTTTTTAAAACCAAATTCAAAAACGGACACCAGGATGAGTTTCGGGATGAAATTCCATGTCTAAAAATAGTGTTGCTTCCACTTTTTAAAAATCGAACCTGTTTGGGAAAGAAAACGCGTGACTCTAAGGTCAGGAAAAATACTGCCCAGGAATCAAATGGTTTTTTGAAGCCAATTTTTTTTTTGAAACCAAATTCAAAAACGGACACCAGGATGAGTTTCGGGATGAAATTCCATGTCCATGGTTTTGCTTCGACTTTTTAAAAATCGAGCCTTTTTGGTGCCTGGGTAAGAAAACGTGTGACTCCGCGGTCAGGAAAAATGCTGCTAGGAACCAAAATGTTTTTTGAACCCAAATTTTTTTTGAAACCAAATGGAAAAACGGACACCAGGATGAGTTTTAGTTTTGGGATGAAATTCCATATTTGAAAATGGTGTTGCTTCCACTTTTTAAAAATCGAATCTTTTTGGTGCTTGGGGAAGAAACACGTGATTCCGCAGTCAGGAAAAATGCTGACCAGGAATCAAATGGTTTTTGAAGCCAATTTTTTTTTTAAAACCAAATTCAAAAACGGACACCAGGATGAGTTTCGGGGTGAAATTCCATGTCTAAAAATGGTTTTGCTTCCAATTTTTAAAAATCGAACATTTTTGGTGCCTGGGGAAGAAAACACATGATTCCACCGTCAAGAAAAATGTTGCCCAGGGACCAAATGGTTTTTTGAAGCCATTTTTTTAAAAAAAAACCAAATTCAAAAACGGACACCAGAATGAGTTTCGGGATGAAATTCCATGTCTAAAAATGGTGTTGCTTCCACTTTTTAAAAATCGAGCCTTTTTGGTGCCTGGGGAAGAAAACACATAATTCCGCCGTCACGAAAAATGCTACCCAGGAATCAAATGGTTTTTTGAAGCCAATTTTTTTTTTGAAACCAAATTCAAAAACGGACACCAGGATGAGTTTCGGGATGAAATTCCTTGTCCATGGTTTTGCTTCGACTTTTTAAAAATCGAGCCTTTTTGGTGCCTGGGTAAGAAAACGTGTGACTCCGCGGTCAGGAAAAATGCTGCTAGGAACCAAAATGTTTTTTGAACCCAAATTTTTTTTGAAACCAAATGGAAAAACGGACACCAGGATGAGTTTTGGGATGAAATTCCATATTTGAAAATGGTGTTGCTTCCACTTTTTAAAAATCGAACCTTTTTGGTGCTTGGGGAAGAAACACGTGATTCCGCAGTCAGGAAAAATGCTGACCAGGAATCAAATGGTTTTTGAAGCCAATTTTTTTTTTTAAAACCAAATTCAAAAACGGACACCAGGATGAGTTTCGGGATGAAATTCCATGTCTAAAAATGGTTTTGCTTCCAATTTTTAAAAATCGAACATTTTTGGTGCCTGGGGAAGAAAACACATGATTCCGCCGTCAAGAAAAATGTTGCCCAGGGAACAAATGGTTTTTTGAAGCCATTTTTTTAAAAAAAAACCAAATTCAAAAACGGACACCAGAATGAGTTTCGGGATGAAATTCCATGTCTAAAAATGGTGTTGCTTCCACTTTTTAAAAATCGAGCCTTTTTGGTGCCTGGGGAAGAAAACACATAATTCCGCCGTCACGAAAAATGCTACCCAGGAATCAAATGGTTTTTTAAAGCCAATTTTTTTTTTGAAACCAAATTCAAAAACGGACACCAGGATGAGTTTCGGGATGAAATTCCATGTCTAAAAATAGTGTTGCTGCCACTTTTTAAAAATCGAGCCTTTCTGGTGCCTGGGGAAGAAAACACATAATTCCGCTGTCACGAAAAATGCTGCCCAGGAATCAAATGGTTTTTTGAAGCCAATTTTTTTTTTGAAACCAAATGCAAAAACGGACACCAGGATGAGTTTCGGGATGAAATTCCATGTCTAAAAATAGTGTTGCTTCCACTTTTTAAAAATCGAACCTGTTTGGGAAAGAAAACGCGTGACTCTAAGGTCAGGAAAAATACTGCCCAGGAATCAAATGGTTTTTTGAAGCCTTTTTCTTTTTTTTTGAAACCAAATTCAAAAACGGACACCAGGATGAGTTTCGGGATGAAATTCCATGTCTAAAAATGGTTTTGCTTCCAATTTTTAAAAATCGAACATTTTTGGTGCCTGGGGAAGAAAACACATGATTCCGCCGTCAAGAAAAATGTTGCCCAGGGACCAAATGGTTTTTTGAAGCCATTTTTTTTTAAAAAAACCAAATTCAAAAACGGACACCAGAATGAGTTTCGGGATGAAATTCCATGTCTAAAAATGGTGTTGCTTCCACTTTTTAAAAATCGAGCCTTTTTGGTGCCTGGGGAAGAAAACACATAATTCCGCCGTCAAGAAAAATGTTGCCCAGGAATCAAATGGTTTTTTGAAGCCAATTTTTTTTTTGAAACCAAATTCAAAAACGGACACCAGGATGAGTTTCGGGATGAAATTCCATGTCTAAAAATGGTTTTGCTTCGACTTTTTAAAAATCGAGCCTTTTTGGTGCCTGGGTAAGAAAACGTGTGACTCCGCGGTCAGGAAAAATGCTGCTAGGAACCAAAATGTTTTTTGAACCCCAATTTTTTTTGAAACCAAATGGAAAAACGGACACCAGGATGAGTTTTGGGATGAAATTCCATATTTGAAAATGGTGTTGCTTCCACTTTTTAAAAATCGAACCTTTTTGGTGCTTGGGGAAGAAACACGTGATTCCGCAGTCAGGAAAAATGCTGACCAGGAATCAAATGGTTTTTGAAGCCAATTTTTTTTTTAAAACCAAATTCAAAAACGGACACCAGAATGAGTTTCGGGATGAAATGCCATGTCTAAAAATGGTGTTGCTTCCACTTTTTAAAAATCGAGCCTTTTTGGTGCCTGGGGAAGAAAACACATAATTCCGCCGTCACGAAAAATGCTACCCAGGAATCAAATGGTTTTTTGAAGCCAATTTTTTTTTTGAAACCAAATTCAAAAACGGACACCAGGATGAGTTTCGGGATGAAATTCCATGTCCATGGTTTTGCTTCGACTTTTTAAAAATCGAGCCTTTTTGGTGCCTGGGTAAGAAAACGTGTGACTCCGCGGTCAGGAAAAATGCTGCTAGGAACCAAAATGTTTTTTGAACCCAAATTTTTTTTGAAACCGTATGTAAAAATGGACACCAGGATGAGTTTCGGCATTAAATGCCATGCCTAAAAATGGTGCTGCTTCCACTTTTTAAAAATGAGCCTTTTTGGGAAAGAAAACACGTGACGCTGAGGTCAGGAAAAATGCTGCCCGGGAACCAAAATGTTTTTTGAAGCCAATTTTTTTTTTTTGAAACCAAATGCAAAAACGGACACCAGGATGAGTTTCGGGATGAAATTCCATGTCTAAAAATAGTGTTGCTTCCACTTTTTAAAAATCGAACCTGTTTGGGAAAGAAAACGCGTGACTCTAAGGTCAGGAAAAATACTGCCCAGGAATCAAATGGTTTTTTGAAGCCTTTTTTTTTTTTTTTTAAACCAAATTCAAAAACGGACACCAGGATGAGTTTCGGGATGAAATTCCATGTCTAAAAATGGTTTTGCTTCAAATTTTTAAAAATCGAACATTTTTGGTGCCTGGGGAAGAAAACACATGATTCCGCCGTCAAGAAAAATGTTGCCCAGGGACCAAATGGTTTTTTGAAGCCATTTTTTTTAAAAAAAACCAAATTCAAAAACGGACACCAGAATGAGTTTCGGGATGAAATTCCATGTCTAAAAATGGTGTTGCTTCCACTTTTTAAAAATCGAGCCTTTTTGGTGCCTGGGGAAGAAAACACATAATTCCGCCGTCACGAAAAATGCTACCCAGGAATCAAATGGTTTTTTGAAGCCAATTTTTTTTTGAAACCAAATTCAAAAACGGACACCAGGATGAGTTTCGGGATGAAATTCCATGTCCATGGTTTTGCTTCGACTTTTTAAAAATCGAGCCTTTTTGGTGCCTGGGTAAGAAAACGTGTGACTCCGCGGTCAGGAAAAATGCTGCTAGGAACCAAAATGTTTTTTGAACCCAAATTTTTTTTGAAACCAAATGGAAAAACGGACACCAGGATGAGTTTTGGGATGAAATTCCATATTTGAAAATGGTGTTGCTTCCACTTTTTAAAAATCGAACCTTTTTGGTGCTTGGGGAAGAAACACGTGATTCCGCAGTCAGGAAAAATGCTGACCAGGAATCAAATGGTTTTTGAAGCCAATTTTTTTTTTAAAACCAAATTCAAAAACGGACACCAGGATGAGTTTCGGGATGAAATTCCATGTCTAAAAATAGTGTTGCTTCCACTTTTTAAAAATCGAACCTGTTTGGGAAAGAAAACGCGTGACTCTAAGGTCAGGAAAAATACTGCCCAGGAATCAAATGGTTTTTTGAAGCCAATTTTTTTTTTGAAACCAAATTCAAAAACGGACACCAGGATGAGTTTCGGGATGAAATTCCATGTCCATGGTTTTGCTTCGACTTTTTAAAAATCGAGCCTTTTTGGTGCCTGGGTAAGAAAACGTGTGACTCCGCGGTCAGGAAAAATGCTGCTAGGAACCAAAATGTTTTTTGAACCCAAATTTTTTTTGAAACCAAATGGAAAAACGGACACCAGGATGAGTTTTAGTTTTGGGATGAAATTCCATATTTGAAAATGGTGTTGCTTCCACTTTTTAAAAATCGAATCTTTTTGGTGCTTGGGGAAGAAACACGTGATTCCGCAGTCAGGAAAAATGCTGACCAGGAATCAAATGGTTTTTGAAGCCAATTTTTTTTTTAAAACCAAATTCAAAAACGGACACCAGGATGAGTTTCGGGGTGAAATTCCATGTCTAAAAATGGTTTTGCTTCCAATTTTTAAAAATCGAACATTTTTGGTGCCTGGGGAAGAAAACACATGATTCCACCGTCAAGAAAAATGTTGCCCAGGGACCAAATGGTTTTTTGAAGCCATTTTTTTAAAAAAAAACCAAATTCAAAAACGGACACCAGAATGAGTTTCGGGATGAAATTCCATGTCTAAAAATGGTGTTGCTTCCACTTTTTAAAAATCGAGCCTTTTTGGTGCCTGGGGAAGAAAACACATAATTCCGCCGTCACGAAAAATGCTACCCAGGAATCAAATGGTTTTTTGAAGCCAATTTTTTTTTTGAAACCAAATTCAAAAACGGACACCAGGATGAGTTTCGGGATGAAATTCCTTGTCCATGGTTTTGCTTCGACTTTTTAAAAATCGAGCCTTTTTGGTGCCTGGGTAAGAAAACGTGTGACTCCGCGGTCAGGAAAAATGCTGCTAGGAACCAAAATGTTTTTTGAACCCAAATTTTTTTTGAAACCAAATGGAAAAACGGACACCAGGATGAGTTTTGGGATGAAATTCCATATTTGAAAATGGTGTTGCTTCCACTTTTTAAAAATCGAACCTTCTTGGTGCTTGGGGAAGAAACACGTGATTCCGCAGTCAGGAAAAATGCTGACCAGGAATCAAATGGTTTTTGAAGCCAATTTTTTTTTTTAAAACCAAATTCAAAAACGGACACCAGGATGAGTTTCGGGATGAAATTCCATGTCTAAAAATGGTTTTGCTTCCAATTTTTAAAAATCGAACATTTTTGGTGCCTGGGGAAGAAAACACATGATTCCGCCGTCAAGAAAAATGTTGCCCAGGGAACAAATGGTTTTTTGAAGCCATTTTTTTAAAAAAAAACCAAATTCAAAAACGGACACCAGAATGAGTTTCGGGATGAAATTCCATGTCTAAAAATGGTGGTGCTTCCACTTTTTAAAAATCGAGCCTTTTTGGTGCCTGGGGAAGAAAACACATAATTCCGCCGTCACGAAAAATGCTACCCAGGAATCAAATGGTTTTTTAAAGCCAATTTTTTTTTTGAAACCAAATTCAAAAACGGACACCAGGATGAGTTTCGGGATGAAATTCCATGTCCATGGTTTTGCTTCGACTTTTTAAAAATCGAGCCTTTTTGGTGCCTGGGTAAGAAAACGTGTGACTCCGCGGTCAGGAAAAATGCTGCTAGGAACCAAAATGTTTTTTGAACCCAAATTTTTTTTGAACCCAAATGGAAAAACGGACACCAGGATGAGTTTTGGGATGAAATTCCATATTTGAAAATGGTGTTGCTTCCACTTTTTAAAAATCGAACCTTTTTGGTGCTTGGGGAAGAAACACGTGATTCCGCAGTCAGGAAAAATGCTGACCAGGAATCAAATGGTTTTTGAAGCCAATTTTTTTTTTAAAACCAAATTCAAAAACGGACACCAGGATGAGTTTCGGGATGAAATTCCATGTCCATGGTTTTGCTTCGACTTTTTAAAAATCGAGCCTTTTTGGTGCCTGGGTAAGAAAACGTGTGACTCCGCGGTCAGGAAAAATGCTGCTAGGAACCAAAATGTTTTTTGAACCCAAATTTTTTTTGAAACCAAATGGAAAAACGGACACCAGGATGAGTTTTGGGATGAAATTCCATATTTGAAAATGGTGTTGCTTCCACTTTTTAAAAATCGAACCTTTTTGGTGCTTGGGGAAGAAACACGTGATTCCGCAGTCAGGAAAAATGCTGACCAGGAATCAAATGTTTTTTGAAGCCAATTTTTTTTTTTAAACCAAATTCAAAAACGGACACCAGGATGAGTTTCGGGATGAAATTCCATGTCCATGGTTTTGCTTCGACTTTTTAAAAATCGAGCCTTTTTGGTGCCTGGGTAAGAAAACGTGTGACTCCGCGGTCAGGAAAAATGCTGCTAGGAACCAAAATGTTTTTTGAACCCAAATTTTTTTTGAAACCAAATGGAAAAACGGACACCAGGATGAGTTTTGGGATGAAATTCCATATTTGAAAATGGTGTTGCTTCCACTTTTTAAAAATCGAACCTTTTTGGTGCTTGGGGAAGAAACACGTGATTCCGCAGTCAGGAAAAATGCTGACCAGGAATCAAATGGTTTTTGAAGCCAATTTTTTTTTTAAAACCAAATTCAAAAACGGACACCAGGATGAGTTTCGGGATGAAATTCCATGTCTAAAAATAGTGTTGCTTCCACTTTTTAAAAATCGAACCTGTTTGGGAAAGAAAACGCGTGACTCTAAGGTCAGGAAAAATACTACCCAGGAATCAAATGGTTTTTCGAAGCCATTTTTTTTTTTTTTTGAAACCAAATGCAAAAACGGACACCAGGATGAGTTTCGGGATGAAATGCCATGTCTAAAAATGGTGTTGCTTCCACTTTTTAAAAATCGAGCCTTTTTGCTGCCTGGGGAAGAAAACACATAATTCCGCCATCACGAAAAATGCTGCCCAGGAATCAAATGGTTTTTGAAGCCAATTTTTTTTTTAAAACCAAATTCAAAAACGGACACCAGGATGAGTTTCGGGATGAAATTCCATGTCTAAAAATAGTGTTGCTGCCACTTTTTAAAAATCGAGCCTTTCTGGTGCCTGGGGAAGAAAACACATAATTCCGCCGTCACGAAAAATGCTGCCCAGGAATCAAATGGTTTTTTGAAGCCAATTTTTTTTTTGAAACCAAATGCAAAAACGGACACCAGGATGAGTTTCGGGATGAAATTCCATGTCTAAAAATAGTGTTGCTTCCACTTTTTAAAAATCGAACCTGTTTGGGAAAGAAAACGCGTGACTCTAAGGTCAGGAAAAATACTGCCCAGGAATCAAATGGTTTTTGAAGCCAATTTTTTTTTTAAAACCAAATTCAAAAACGGACACCAGGATGAGTTTCGGGATGAAATTCCATGTCTAAAAATAGTGTTGCTTCCACTTTTTAAAAATCGAACCTGTTTGGGAAAGAAAACGCGTGACTCTAAGGTCAGGAAAAATACTGCCCAGGAATCAAATGGTTTTTCGAAGCCATTTTTTTTTTTTTTGAAACCAAATGCAAAAACGGACACCAGGATGAGTTTCGGGATGAAATGCCATGTCTAAAAATGGTGTTGCTTCCACTTTTTAAAAATCGAGCCTTTTTGCTGCCTGGGGAAGAAAACACATAATTCCGCCGTCACGAAAAATGCTGCCCAGGAATCAAATGGTTTTTGAAGCCAATTTTTTTTTTTAAAACCAAATTCAAAAACGGACACCAGGATGAGTTTCGGGATGAAATTCCATGTCTAAAAATAGTGTTGCTGCCACTTTTTAAAAATCGAACCTTTTTGGTGCCTGGGGAAGAAGACACGTGATTCCATGGTCAGGAAAAATGCTGCCCAGGAATCAAAATGTTTTTTGAAGCCAATTTTTTTAAAAAAACAAATGCAAAAATGGACACCAGGATGAGTTTCGGGATGAAATTCCATGTCTTAAAACAGTGTTGCTGCCACTTTTTAAAAATCGAACCTTTTTGGTGCCTGGGGAAGAAAACACGTGATTCCATGGTCAGGAAAAATGCTGCCCAGGAACCTAACTGTTTTTTGAAGCCAAATTTTTTTTTTAAATTAAATGCAAAAACGGACACCAGGATGAGTTTTGGGATGAAATTCCATATTTGAAAATGGTGTTGCTTCCACTTTTTAAAAATCGAACCTTTTTGGTGCCTGGGGAAGAAACACGTGATTCCGCAGTCAGGAAAAATGCTGACCAGTTACCAAATGGTTTTCTGAAGCCAAATTTTTTTAAAAAACCAAATGCAAAAACGGACACCAGGATGAGTTTCAGCATCAAATTCCATGCCTAAAAATGGTGCTGCTTCCACTTTTTAAAAATGAGGCTTTTTGGGAAAGAAAACATGTGACGCTGAGGTCAGGAAAAATGCTGCCCGGGAACCAAAATGTTTTTTGAAGCCAATTTTTTTTTTGAAACCAAATGCAAAAACTGAAACCAGGATTAGTTTCGGGATGAAATTCCATGTCTAAAAATAGTGTTGCTTCCACTTTTTAAAAATCGAACCTGTTTGGGAAAGAAAACGTGTGACTCTAAGGTCAGGAAAAATACTGCCCAGGAATCAAATGGTTTTTTGAAGCCATTTTTTTTTTTTTAAACCAAATGCAAAAACGGACACCAGGATGAGTTTTGGGATGAAATGCCATGTCTAAAAATGGTTTTGCTTCCAATTTTTAAAAATCGAACCTTTTTGGTGCCTGGGGAAGAAAACACGTGATTCCATGGTCAGGAAAAATGCTGCCCAGGAACCAAATGTTTTTTGAAGCCAATTTTTTTTTGAAACCAAATGCAAAAACGGACTCCAGGATGAGTTTCGGGATGAAATTCCATGTCTAAAAATGGTTTTGCTTCGACTTTTTAAAAATGAGCCTTTTTGGGAAAGAAAACACGTGACGCTGAGGTCAGGAAAAATGCTGCCCGGGAACCAAAATGTTTTTTGAAGCCAATTTTTTTTTTGAAACCAAATGCAAAAACGGACACCAGGATGAGTTTCGGGATGAAATTCCATGTCTAAAAATGGTTTTGCTTCCAATTTTTAAAAATCGAACATTTTTGGTGCCTGGGGAAGAAAACACATGATTCCGCCGTCAAGAAAAATGTTGCCCAGGAACCAAATGGTTTTTTGAAGCCATTTTTTTAAAAAAAAACCAAATTCAAAAATGGACACCAGAATGAGTTTCGGGATGAAATTCCATGTCTAAAAATGGTGTTGCTTCCACTTTTTAAAAATCGAGCCTTTTTGCTGCCTGGGGAAGAAAACACATAATTCCGCCGTCATGAAAAATGCTGCTCAGGAATCAAATGGTTTTTTGAAGCCAATTTTTTTTTTGAAACCAAATTCAAAAACGGACACCAGGATGAGTTTCGGGATGAAATTCCATGTCCATGGTTTTGCTTCGACTTTTTAAAAATCGAGCCTTTTTGGTGCCTGGGTAAGAAAACGTTTGACTCCGCGGTCAGGAAAAATGCTGCTAGGAACCAAAATGTTTTTTGAACCCAAATTTTTTTTGAAACCAAATGGAAAAACGGACACCAGGATGAGTTTCGGGATGAAATTCCATGTCTAAAAATGGTGCTGCTTCAAGTGTTTAAAAATTGAGCCTTTTTGGTGCCTGGAGAAGAAAACGCATGATTCCGTGGTCAGGAAAAATGCTGCCCAGGAACCAAAATGTTTTTTTGAAGCCAATTTATTTTTTTTGAAACCAAATTCAGAACCGGACACAAGGATGAGTTTCGGGATGAAATTCCATGTTTAAAAATGGTGTTGCTTCCACTTTTTAAAAATCGAGCCTTTTTGGTGCCTGGGGAAGAAAAGGCGTGAGTCTGCGGTCAGGAAAAATGCTGCCCAGGAACCAAATGGTTTTTTAAAGTGAATTTTTTTTTTTTTGAAACCAAATGCAAAAACGGACTCCAGGATGAGTTTCGGGATGAAATTCCATGTCTAAAAATGGTTTTGCTTCGACTTTTTAAAAATCGAGCCTTTTTGGTGCCTGGGTAAGAAAACGTGTGACTCCGCGGTCAGGAAAAATGCTGCTAGGAACCAAAATGTTTTTTGAACCCAAATTTTTTTTGAAACCAAATGGAAAAATGGACACCAGGATGAGTTTTGGGATGAAATTCCATGTCTAAAAATGGTGTTGCTTTGAGTTTTTAAAAATCGAGCCTTTTTGGTGCCTGGAGAAGAAAACACGTGATTCCGCGGTCAGGAAAAATGCTGCCCAGGAACCAAAATGTTTTTTGAAACCAATTTATTTTTTTTGAAACCAAATTCAGAACAGGACACAAGGATGAGTTTCGGGATGAAATTCCATGTTTAAAAATGGTGTTGCTTTGAGTTTTTAAAAATCGAGCCTTTCTGGTGCCTGGGGAAGAAACACGTGATTCCATGGTCAGGAAAAATGCTGACCAGGAACCAAATGGTTTTTTTGAAGCCAATTTTTTTTTTCTAAAACCGTATGCAAAAATGGACACCAGGATGAGTTTCGGCATTAAATGCCATGCCTAAAAATGGTGCTGCTTCCACTTTTTAAAAATGAGCCTTTTTGGGAAAGAAAACACGTGACGCTGAGGTCAGGAAAAATGCTGCCCGGGAACCAAAATGTTTTTTGAAGCCAATTTTTTTTTTGAAACCAAATGCAAAAACGGACACCAGGATGAGTTTCGGGATGAAATTCCATGTCTAAAAATAGTGTTGCTTCCACTTTTTAAAAATCGAACCTGTTTGGGAAAGAAAACGCGTGACTCTAAGGTCAGGAAAAATACTGCCCAGGAATCAAATGGTTTTTTGAAGCCTTTTTTTTTTTTTTAAACCAAATTCAAAAACGGACACCAGGATGAGTTTCGGGATGAAATTCCATGTCTAAAAATGGTTTTGCTTCCAATTTTTAAAAATCGAACATTTTTGGTGCCTGGGGAAGAAAACACATGATTCCGCCGTCAAGAAAAATGTTGCCCAGGAACCAAATGGTTTTTTGAAGCCATTTTTTTTAAAAAAAACCAAATTCAAAAATGGACACCAGAATGAGTTTCGGGATGAAATTCCATGTCTAAAAATGGTGTTGCTTCCACTTTTTAAAAATCGAGCCTTTTTGCTGCCTGGGGAAGAAAACACATAATTCCGCCGTCATGAAAAATGCTGCTCAGGAATCAAATGGTTTTTTGAAGCCAATTTTTTTTTTGAAACCAAATTCAAAAACGGACACCAGGATGAGTTTCGGGATGAAATTCCATGTCCATGGTTTTGCTTCGACTTTTTAAAAATCGAGCCTTTTTGGTGCCTGGGTAATAAAACGTGTGACTCCGCGGTCAGGAAAAATGCTGCTAGGAACCAAAATGTTTTTTGAACCCAAATTTTTTTTGAAACCAAATGGAAAAACGGACACCAGGATGAGTTTCGGGATGAAATTCCATGTCTAAAAATGGTGTTGCTTCCACTTTTTAAAAATCGAGCCTTTTTGGTGCCTGGGGAAGAAAAGGCGTGAGTCTGCGGTCAGGAAAAATGCTGCCCAGGAACCAAATGGTTTTTTAAAGTGAATTTTTTTTTTTTGAAACCAAATGCAAAAACGGAAACCAGCATGAGTTTCGGGATGAAATTCCATGTCTAAGAATGGTGTTGCTTCCACTTTTTAAAATTCGAGCCTTTTTGGTGCCTGGGGAAGAAAACGCGTGAGTCTGCTGTCAGGAAAAATGCTGCCCAGGAACCAAAATGTTTTTTGAAGCCAATTTTTTTTTTTGAAACCAAATGCAAAAACGGACACCAGGATGAGTTTCGGGATGAAATTCCATTTCTAAAAATGGTGTTGCTTCCACTTTTTAAAAATCGAGCCTTTTTGGTGCCTGGGGAAGAAAATGCGTGACTAAACACCAAAGGTGCACGGAGCGCTGTTACCTTCCCACCAAAGGTGGTCCCTATTTTTCTAGTTGTATTTTTTACGTGCTTTCGAACTGCTAGATTGGTAGAAGCTTGGACATGTAATGGAAGCTCACTCCGTTATGCGGCACTAGGGATTCGAACCGCTGAACTGCTGACCTTTATATTGACAAGCTCAACATCTTAGCCACTGAGCCACCACATTTCTTATACTATTGTAACTATTACCATGTTTCCCCGAAAATAAGACCCTGACTTACATTTTTTTGAACCCTGAAATAAGTGCTTGGCCTTATTGCCATTTGGCTCAAAAGCCCGATTGGGCTTATTATCAGGGGATGTCTTATTTTGAGGAAAACAGGGTAGTTTATATTATTATAATATATATACAGTATATATATACACACTTGTTTATACTACTTTGTAAATGTAAAAAGTTGAGGTTTTATATCATTATCTTATTCTACTGCACCAAAGGGAGTCAGAAATCAATTTCTTTTTTCTCTTTTCTTTCCCCCACTTTTCCCTTCTCTTTTTCCCTCCCCTATCTTTTCTATTATTTGCTTTTGTAGTTTTGTATTTTTTATTACAAACTAATAAAAAGAACAGTTAAAAAGAGAGAGCGAGAGTGATTCGTGTAATATATCTGCTTGTATGAATACATAGTAGTTTTGTTCCACCCAAGCACTGATGTTGAATTCTAATATAACTTAAAACATTGTATGCAATATATTTAATATTGCATGTGGCAACCATTTTAACACACCCTGTGAATATGATTCAGCGGGCCTTTGATTTCTGGCCTCCCACATTTAAAAATTCTTCTTCGAAGTGTTCGCTGATGGATTGCAGTCTTTTCCTGTTCCAATCAATGTTTTCAGTTGTGTCTACTTTGATAGATGATAGTTGGCCACATGTGAAAAGAGAAAGTCAATGGCAAAATGTATATTTTCTTCCCTTCTCTGAAGGGAAGTGTCTTAGTTGGTCATTTCTTTTCATGTGAATAAAGAATTATTATATAGTTCTATAGCTTAAAAATTTGGAATAGGATCTTATCTATAGCCAAGAGTCATGTTGCATACTAATGCACATATTTCAATAAACATGGTAATATCCTGGGCTCCCATGGTGGTGGAATTTATAAAACAATAAATCACACACTCTTAGAAATGGAAGAACTTGTAACCTTATAAGATCTTAATCTTACTTAATGGTAAGGGTAAAACAAAAGACCAGTTGATATTATTTTAAAATTCATGGAACACCAGATCAGAGCCAACTACTCAATTACTGCTTTTAATTGAATGCTGCTGACATAATTTGCTCATTTTTTTTAATGAAAAATAAAAGAAAAGTTGGCGTTTCTTTCACACAGAACTTCAAGTGAATTCCTAGCTACATCCATGTAACTTTCTTGATATAATTTGCCACTGTCAGATTCCTTCCCCTCTCCTCCCCATCCCCCAAGCTCTAGTCTATCCTACAGATCTGAGATTCATAGGTGTCTGGTTAAAAACACACATTTTTTTTTTTCACAAAAAATGCATTGCAACGTTATAATGTCACCTGTGAAGTCCTCCTCCTGATTTCTCAACTGGTTTTGAAGAATGGTGCCTGTGGTGGGTTTCAAGGAAACATGATGTTCTGTCCCCGTCTCACACACGCACCCCCACAGACAGGCAACAGTTAAAGTACTCAGCTGACAACAGTTTATCTTGTATCAGAATTGGCAGCAACTCAGTGGCTGGCTGCCAGGTATTCTTTACTCACGAGGGGGAGTTTCTCCCTTCGTCCGGGAACAAAGCCAATACACAATAATCAACAAAGTCCAGTAAATACAAAGAAGGTCATCAGATATCCATTTTTTGCTTGTCACAGAGCAGAACTGGCCACCACACCCTCTTTTATACCCTGTGGGGTGTGGTCCAGTGACTCAGCCTAATGCCTGGCACGCCTCTTCTTCTGTTGCGCGCGCTTATCTCTGCGACGCTGCCGAGGATCCAGCCAAGACTCATCTCCCTCATTACTGTCCACCTGTGGCTGCGTGGACATCCTTGGCCCCGGACCTATCTCTTGACCTTCGGCGGACACCGAAGGCATTGCCATAGAGGAGGGTCCTGGAGAGGGAGGCCTTGCCAACTCCTCTCCTTCACTTTCAGAGTCCTTTCCTGCCAATAACACAGGCTCAGGTAATGGAGCTACAACACATGTGTTTATATAAATGAAGATGGCTTGCTAATACACAGGAGACCTGCCATTGTTTACTATCAAATTGACTGGCTTCAAACAGAATAGAGGTGGAAGGGACCTTGGAGGTCTTCTAGTTCAACCCTTTGCTCAAGCAGGAGACCCTATACCATTCCAGACAAGTGGCTCTCCGGGGTTGTTGTTGTTGTTGTTTTAACCCTCCAGTGATGGAGCACCCACAACTTCTGGAGGCAAGCTGTTCCACTGGTTAATTGTCCTCACTTTTAGGAAATTTTTCCTTAATTCTAGGTTGCTTCTCTCCTAGATTAGTTTCCATCTGTTGTTTCTTGTGTTACCTTCTGGTGCTTTGGATAACAAGTTGGCAGATAGATAGATAGATAGATAGATAGATAGATAGATAGATAGATAGATAGATAGATTGATGATAGATGATAGATGATAGATGATAGATGATAGATGATGGATGGATGATGGATGGATGATGGATGGATGATGGATGGATGGATAGATAGATAGATAGTAGATAGTAGATAGAAAGAGATAGATAGATAGATAGATAGATAGATAGATAGATAGATAATAGATAGTTGATAGATGATAGATGATAGATGATAGATGGATGGATGGATGGATGGATGGATGGATAGATAGATAGATAGTAGATAGATAGATAGATAGATAGATAATAGATAGTAGATAGATAGATAATAAATAGTAGATAGATAGATAGATAGATAGATAGTTGATAGATGATAGATGGATGGATGGATGGAGGGATGGATGGATAGATAAATAGATAGTAGATAGATAGATAGATAGATAGATAGATAGATAGATAGATAGATAAAAATAGTTGATAGATGATAGATGATAGATGGATGAATAGATAAATAGATAGATAGATAATAGTAGATAGATAGATAATAGATAGTTGATAGATGATAGATGATAGATGGATGAATAGATAGATAGATAGATAATAGATAGTAGATAGATAGATAATAGATGATAGATAGATAGATAGATAGATAGATAGATAGATAGATAGATAGATAATAGATAGTTGATAGATGATAGATGGATGGATGGATAGATAGATAGATAGATAACAGATTTAACAGATTAACAGAGTTGGAAGGGACCTTGTAGGTCATCTAGTCCAACCCCCTGCCAAAGGAGGAGACCCTACACCATTTTTGATAGATGGCAGTCCAGTCTCCTCTTGAAAGCCTCCAGTGATAGATAGCTGATAGATAGATAGATAGATAGATAGATAGATAGATGGATAGATGAGAGATAGATGAGAAAGAAAGAGAGAGAGAGAGTTAATAGAGATAGATAAAGATAGATATAGATAGATATAGATATATTTTAAAAAATCCATTCTGGAGATTCAAAGAAAAGAAGGGACAAGGAACTTTGCTCCAAAGAAGATTCATGCTGTGGTTCTTCTTCTGCACTGACACCAGTTGTGATTGTCTCCATTGGCTTCTCTCTGTCAAATTCACTTCCTTTAGGGGTTCTGGAGATTAGCTCCAGCTTTTTATACATCTGTCAGCAGGGCATGGCAAAAGAAAGAAGGAAGGTATTAAGCCATCTTCCTGAGACCTTGGGACCATCCTTCCTAATCAGAGCTTCTCCTTGGCTTCCAATGACCCTCAGAAAGTTATACTGTGCTGCTAAACAGAAAAACAACAATTACCTTCTGACGGATGGACAAAATTACAGTCTTTCTTATTTGTACTTTCTATCGTTTCAAACAAGAGGAAAAAGTCGCTCGGTACAACAGCTTTCACTTCAGCCGGAAACATTTTCCACGCATGGTGGCCGTCTTTGTTCCTTAGAAAAGAGAGCTGCAGAATTCAGAACTAGGATTTATTCAGGTAGTCCTCGACTTATGATCACAATGGAGCCTGAAATGTCTGTGTCAGGCCTGGAAGCCATCTTTTGCATTGGGCCTTCCGGCCTGCCACAATTTCTACTGTGGGAAACTGGGATGGGGGCTTGTATGGAGCATGGGTGATATACAGTCATAATAGCATTCTTTTCTCAGAGAGTCAAGGACATCTTGCTCTGCACCTGGAGGGGTGTGATTTGAAGACATCTCCAGTGGGGACAGTGCATTGATTGGACCATTGGCTCCCAGTGGTCTTTCGAGTGCACTTCAAGGTGTTGGTTCTTACCTTTAAAGTGCTCCATGGCTTAGGACCTGGGTACCTATGAGACCACCTTCTGCAACCGATAACTTCCCACCAACCAGTACGCTCCCACAGAGTGGGCCTTCTCAGAGTACCATCAGTAAAGCAATGTCGGCTGGTGGTTCCCAGGAGGAGAGCCTTCTCTGTGGGGGCAGCTGCCCTATGGAACAGGATACCCCCAGGGATACGAATGATCCCAGATCTCCGTATTTTCCGTCGTGCCCTGAAGACCTTTCTATTTCACCAAGCCGGACTGGCATAAATTGTTCAGATTATCTAAATTCTACGCTGAAGATCTTAATTGATGAGCCAAATGGGTTTAATTATTTTAAATTATTTTTATTTCACATTATATGTATTGTTGCAATATTTTCAGGATCAGACTCAATAATTAAAGTAAGAATAGTATGTTTAAATAAAGCTCTGTTTAATCACAGATGGCATTCTATATTCACTGAATATTCACAAATAGAAGCACTGAAAAATGGCATACAGCTCCTTATATATACAAGGGGAGGAGCTAGATATGGGAGTGGTTAGACATACATACATTAAGCAATGGAAATAAGTTAACTCTTGATATACTGTACAGATACTATTTACATGATGGAGAATAAAGCATTTACTTGTGACAAATCCCCCTCTAAATGCTGATTCGACATATGACAATAATTACATTCAGATTCAGAACAATATAAAACTTGTAGCTTGGTAGTTAAGTATTTGTGTTGTTTAGAAGGTAAAGGTTTTGTCAAGATGTCAGCTATTTGCTCTGATGTTTCACAATGAATAGCTTTAATAAATCCGTCTTGTGATAATTGCCTTACATGTTTGAATTTTATATCTATATGTCTAGATCGCTGTCCAATAGCATCAGATCTAGATATTTCGATGGCAGCTTTGTTATCTTCATGTATGATATAAGGCAATGAAGGTTTTTTCCAAATATTAGACAATAAATCATTAAACCATACTAGGTTATTTGATGCTTTAGACAGACAAACATATTCTGCCTCAGTAGTTGATGTAGCTACCAAATCTTGCTTACCAGTGTACCAGTAAACTGGGCAGCCGTTAAGGAAAAATATATAACCAGATGTACTTTTTCTACAAGTGACATCACCAGCCCAATCTGCATCTGCATAACGTGAGAATGGGTTCATTTGTATTATTGGGTTCTAATAACAAGCAGAAGTCTAAGCTATTTTTTAAGTATCTTAATATCCTCTTGACAGCTTCCCAATGGTATGATAATGGTTTACTGACATGTCTGGATAATAAATTAAGGGGTAAAGCAATATCAGGTCTAGTCCAGTTAGAGATATAGAGAAGAGAGCCGATAACAGACCTATACAATGTGTTATCTTTAAATTCTGGAGATGACTCATCAGTGTTTCTTAGAAAATCAGTCTGCATGGGAGTATCACATGGTTTGGCATCATTTAGGTTACATTTGTTTAAGAGTTCTATAATTTTATCCCTTTGGGAAAGTTTGAATCCCTTCTTTGTTTTGCTGATTTGAACACCAAGATATTTGTTTACTTTCCCTAATGATTTTAAGGAAAAGTGTTCATTGAGTTTTGTTACAAAAGTTTCTCTCCTTTTTGTATCTTTGCCTATATATAGAATATCATCAATATAAATCAATACAAATTCTGGAGAATCACCTTCACTCTTAACAAAGAAACAATTGTCAGCAGTAGTGGCAACAAAGTTCATATTTTTAAGTACTTTGACTAAACATTCATACCATCGCTTACCAGATTGTTTCAATCCGTATAGACTTTTGTTTAATAGCCATATATCATTTTTGTTTGTATATTGACTATGAGGAGCTCTTACATATATATCTTTATCTAATTTGGCATGTAAATATGCAGTTTGTATATCATATTGAAATACCTCGAGATTAAGTGCTGATGCTATAACTAGAGCTGTTTTAACACTCTCAGTTCTTACAGTAGGAGAGTAAGTGTCTGTATAATCCTCAGGATATTTTTGAGCATAACCTTGTGCGACTAGTCTGGCTTTATACAGTGTGTTACCTCCTTCCAGATTCTTAATTTTATATATCCACCTGGTACCAATAATAGTCTTATCCCTTGGGGCTTGTGTGGGTGTAAAAACATTCAATTCTTGTAAGCTATTCATCTCCTTGGTCATTGCTGATTCCCACTTTTCTCTTTCTTTGGGGGGAAGTTTCAGCACTTCTTCATAAGTGTTTGGTGTTACTATTTCTCCATTCATACACATTACATCATCTTTGTATTTATTAGGCACCTGATTTCTGTTACTTCTGGTTGTTCTCACTGGTATACTATCATTGTCATGTAAATACCTTGCTTCCTTTTTTGTTACTGAATCAGTTTTTATTTTGTGTTGACTATTTGTCCATGTTCTAACTTTGTTTTTGCGTATGCTGTTATTGTTTTTCTTTTCAATATTCTTATTTTGATGTTCAGTGTCTGAATTGGTGTTTGGGAATATTTCATTAAGGTGTATTTTGGACCAATTGGCCTGTTCATGAAATACTGCTGTTCTTGAAATTATGAATCTGTTATTGTTATCAATAAATCTGTATCCTTTTGTGCCTGTTTCGTATCCCATGAATTTAAGTCTTCTGGATACGTTTTCACCCTTACGCCTTAATTGTTTAGGTATATGTACGTCTGCAGTGACTCCAAATATATGCATGTGTGTTAACTTAGGTTTCCTACCGTACATCACTTCATATGGTGTTTTATTCACTATGCTGGACCAAGTCCTATTTTGGGTGTAATTGGAAAATTGTAAAGCTTCTGACCAGAATTGTTTACCTAAACCAGCATCTTCTAATGTGGATCTAATCATGGTTTGTAGTGTTGAGTTCTTTCTCTCTACCACTCCGTTCTGGAATGCAGAGAAAGGACTAGATGTGTAATGCAACATCCCTTTATCTTTTAGCCATCGTGAGAATTCCTTTGACATGAACTCACATCCTCTATCTGTCATAATTTGTTTTATTCTAATGTTGTATTGTGTCTCTATGCGTTTGTAAAATTCTTTGAATTTCTGAAATGTTTCATCCTTATGTCTTAATGTGTAGACAAACCCATAACGACTATAGTCATCTACAATGGTTAGAAAATAGCGTTTTTTATATGTGATTGATGGTGTCAATGGGCCAACTAAGTCCATGTGTACTAATTCAAAGATTTGTTTGGTTGACCTGGTTGATTTTTTGGGCCTGGGGTTAGTTTTGAGTTTTGTGGATTTACACACTGAGCATTCTAGATAGTTTTTACAGTTTTTTATTTTAACACCATCAGCATGTTCAATCATTTTTTGTACTACAGGAAAACTAGCATGTCCTAATTTTCTATGTAAGATATGAGCACATTCATCATGAATAGGTTTGCCTATATTAGGTCTTTTATCATTGGATGAGTTTTTGTTGTTATGAACTACCTCATGTTCCTCATTATCACTATTACTATTTTCTTCGTTATTTATGTCATTGTCATCCTCTATGTTGGAATCAATATTGTGTAAACATCTTTCATTTGTTATTAAGTAAGGTAAGCCTCCTTTTATAATGACAGTACCTACGCTTGTTTCATTTTTCTTTAAAGCTGCATTCCCTTTTGAAAAGACTATATTTATGCCAGATTCTCTGCTTAGTTTTATTGCACTAAGTATGTTATGAGGTATTTCAGGTATTAACAATACCCCCTCTATTTTTCCTAGGCCAGGTAAGATTATATTTCCTCTACCTATGACTTGGACCTTCTCTTGATTAGCTACTTTGATTACAAATTTATCTTCAACAAACGAAGATAATATATTTTTGTTGTGTGTAGTGTGATTTGTTGCACCAGAGTCAATGAGCCAATCGTTATCTTCTGGTCTATGTATGTTGTTGTTGTTGTGTTTGTTCAATCCATTCAATGAACCAGATTTTCTATCTCTTGAATCATCTCTACCCCCTCTATGTTCCTTATAGATGGGTGGACTTCTATATCTATGTCTGTCAGTGGATGACTGTCTGTTGTGATATCTATCTCTATGATCTGTCCTATGTTTATCTCTGAGGAATTTAGGACAATCTCTTCTATTATGCTCCTTGGACCCACAATTATGGCATTTGATTGGTTCATGGTACCTTTCTTGAAATGCCACTTTCTTATATTGCTTATGCTCTATGTGATTATTATAACGATTTCTTCTCGAATTGTCTTCAGCTATCAACCTATTAGAAAGGTTTTCTATGGATAAATACCCTAAACTGATTGTATCTAAATGGGATATATAATTATTCCAAGATGGGTCTAATGAATTGATAATAACACTTTTCATTGTTTGATCTGAAATTATTTCTCCTCTTAGTTGTAATTCTCCTCTGACTTTGTTTAAGTATATTAAATGTTCACTTATGGTGACCCCAGATTTTAACCTGGCTGAAAAGAAATCCTTAGACATTCTTGTTGTAGTGGCTATACTATCACTGTGAAACAGCTTAAACATGCATTGGACAATTTCTGATACAGTTAGATTTGACTTAATACTATGATACATAGCAAGAGATATACTGGATATTAGTAAGAAAAATGCTCTATGGTGTAGGCAGTCCAATCTTAAAGTCCAAGGTCTTTTTGGAGGGTTAGTAATGAAAAACAATAAATTTTCTTTCATAAAGACAACTTGGAGCTGTTGGCACCACTCTTGTAAATTAACACCATCTACCCTCAGTTTTGGGAAATCATTGGGTAAATTCCCAATGTCGTTAGCTCCATTACTTACAACTGGAGGAAGTCCATGGTCTTCTAAGTGTTGGTAACCGCAGAATGGCATGGGGATGCTAGCGACGACTTTAAATGGCAGTCTCTGTCTTTCTCTTGTTTCGAAGCTGTCTGTGTAGCTTTGCACATGCGCGTTGTCCATTTCGCTCCTGAAGTCATGGTGAAAGGTTCTCGTCGCTGCAGCTCCCTCGCATTGTTCTTCTTCGGAAGAGTCGGTCTCTGGTTCAGCCTTGGGAGTCCTGGTGGCGATGGGAGTCCTTTTATTGAGAGCGCTGGTCTCTGGAATTGTTTGCGGCGTAGGTTGGTATCTGCAGGGCTCTCTGGGTTCAGGCGTCGATGCTTTCGCTGTTTGCATAGAGGCGTGCAATCTTCGGGAAGTTCGTTTACTCACTGTTCTTCCTTTTGTTTTTTTACTGCAGTTTTTCGCTGATTCTTTAGTTATTTTCAATTTTGACCCAAAAGTTGCAAAAAGCGTTTTCATTGCAGACTCTACTTGATTTTCTATTGATTCTTCTTCAGTCTCTGTGTCAGACTCTTCTGATGTATGGATCTTTTCTCTTTTGTTTTTTGTATCAAGTAAGTCCTTTCGCGCCAGATATTTTGAATCTTGTCTTCTGATTGGCTCTTCATCGCTTAGACTGAAGGTTCGTTGAAACCAAGATGGCTGCCATTCAAAATTTTGCGCAGGACCGTTGTTCTTCTCCTTCATTGCATTTTTGTCTGTAGACAAATCGCTCACCTTTTTTGAGTCTTTATTTTCATCTGTAACGATGTGCTTTTCTCTCGCTGCTCCGCTTTTTTTCAGTAAGTCTTGGAGGTTCGCGATGAGGTTTTCATCGTTCTTTTGATCTTTTAAAAGTTTTAGTATTTCTGACCTGAGTTTGTTATTTTCTATTTCGTTTTCTTTTTGATCATTGTTCTCATCTATTATTTCTTCGTTGTCTGTAGTACAATCTTCAGATTCTCTCGATATTTCAGTTGCGTATTCATCAATTATTTCTTGTTCTGCTTCCATTTCTTTAGTATATGCCCTGGTGTTGGGTCTTATTTTTTTGCTTTTTGATTTTTCTCTCTCAGACATTGTTGAATTTTTTATTGAGTCAATTAACCATCCTCTGCTACCAAATTGTTGCAATATTTTCAGGATCAGACTCAATAATTAAAGTAAGAATAGTATGTTTAAATAAAGCTCTGTTTAATCACAGATGGCATTCTATATTCACTGAATATTCACAAATAGAAGCACTGAAAAATGGCATACAGCTCCTTATATATACAAGGGGAGGAGCTAGATATGGGAGTGGTTAGACATACATACATTAAGCAATGGAAATAAGTTAACTCTTGATATACTGTACAGATACTATTTACATGATGGAGAATAAAGCATTTACTTGTGACATGTATGTTATTCTGACTGTTCACCGCCCTGAGTCCTTCGGGAGAAGGGCGGTATAAAAATTAATTAATTAATTAATTAATTAATCAAATAAATAAATAAATAAATAAATAAATAAATAAATAAATAAATGTGATGGACCTGTGGGTGCTGGGCAGGGACTTGGACATTCTGTTGGGTGAGGAAAACCTGGAAACTTTCAGATTCGGGTTTTCCCAGATGTGCCAACATGGCATCTCTAATAATATGGAACTTGGGTGGACTTTGAGCCTCAGACTCTTATTTCGTTGGGGATGTTATTTGGAACCTTGACAGTCTGTGGCTAAGTGAGAGAGTTGTTAAGGGAGTTTCCCCCCCCCCATTTTATCACCTTTCTGGCCACAGGTGTTAAATGAATCACTGCAGTTGTTAAGTTAGTAACAAGGTGGTTAAGTGAATCTGGTTTCTCCATTGTTTTAGCTTGTCTGGAGGTCGCAAAAGGAGATCACATGACCCCGGGACATTACAACCGTCATAAATACATGGGAAGATGGAAAGGACATATCCCTGTCCTCTTTCCCACCTCCTTCTGACCCCTGCATCCAATTAGGTTATGGCAAGTCCGACCAGTGAATGGTGATTGGCTGCTTTGGAACTGAGGCCAAAATCTGAAATCTCTTCACAAAGTGGGTTGGGAGGGAAGATCCAGAGCACGAATCAGATGCCTGCTGGTGAGGTAGGGCTGACTGGGGCCACCATGGCAATAGGTGAGACCTGAAGACAGGGGGACCATGGGGACATACCAGGATGAGGAACAGGTTTCATTTTTCCTCAGGGCCCACAGCTCCCTAACGGTTAGAGCGATCAATCAACGGAACAGCTTGCCTTCAGAAGTTGTGGGTGCTCCATCACTGGAGCACCCACAACTTTCAAAAAGAGACTGGGGAACCATTTGTCTGAAATGGTATAGGGACGTGAAGGAGAACCTATGGCATGTGTGCCAGAGGTGGCATGCAGAGCCCTATCTGATGAACTCAGTTCAGCTCTGCTGTGCATGCGTGCGTGCCTCCCACCGGCCAGTTGGTCTTCGGATCTCTGCTGCACATGCGTGGGGGGAAGGGCGCATCCAAGGAGCTGTGCACACATGCGCATGGGGCAGGGAGCATGCAGGGGGCCATGTGCACATGTGTGGGGGAGTGGGGTGCATGCGTGGAGAGTGCATATGTGGGGCCCGCGTGTGCATTGCATTTTGGGTGTGTACATGAACATTCACACATGCACCAGGGGTGGGTTCCAAATCCCGTTGCTACTGGTTTGCTCATGCGTGTGTGTGTGCGCACGCAGCGCTTCTGCGCATCCGTAGAAGCATCCGGGCGGGTGGGCAGAGCCTCCCACCACTACTGGTTCACCCGATCTGGTGCAAACTGGTAGCAACCCACCATTGGGTGCACGCGCACTTTGGGCACTCCGTCTGGAAAAGGTTAGCCATCTCTGATATAGCGTCTCCTGCTTGAGCAAGGGATTGGACCAGAAGACCTTCAACAGTGGTGGGTTGCCCCCAGTTTGCTCCGGTTCTATAGAACCAGTAGTAAAACCGGCAGGAGGCTCTGCCCACTGACCCTGATGTCATCAGAACGCTTCTGCGCATGTGCAGAAACGGCCCCGTTGCAAACCAGTAGTAAAGGTAAGTAGAATCCACCCCTGATCTCCAAGGTCCCTTCCAACTCTATTCTTCTATCTTCCCCTTCCTCCCAGCAAACTGGCAGTCAGTTCCATGGGTCAATTGAGGGAGAGAAGGGGGCAGCTTCACTGGGGGGTCTGCTGAGGATTTTGAGGTGAGGGGAAATGACACCAGCCTGTATTCATATGGAAAGAAGGATGACCCAATGGATCATCTCTTGTCTAGTCATTTTTAATTTTGAGCAGCGTGCATCAATATCAACTTTAAAAAATAAAAGAATCAAACCAAAATAACATAAAGCCACTCCAACAGGACGGAACCAGTACTGAGGCTCACAACAAAATAGGCTCATCTATTTTGGTCCAATGCATGGGAGAAAAGCCTTCTCTGTGGCTCTATGAAAGATTAATAAAGTTGATCATCCAAATCTTGAAGTGGTGCGGAGCCTGTTCCAAAGACCAGCAAGAGAGAAGATATGTGTAAGAACCTGCCTCAGCTAATCCCCTCAGGAAAGCATGACTCTTGAAAGAGGTAGTTATCAAAAGGAACTGTTACTGAGAAATAGTGATTACAGAGAAGTCAGGCGGAATCTAAAGCTTCCGTGCAAAGCGTTAAGCTATCCTTCCCACTTCAAAACCCAACCCCCTGTGCCAGTCCACTGGTAGCCAGTGTAATGCCACAAAGTTGTTTTGAGAACTCTGAGGTGTTAGCTTGATAGCAGGTCATCCCCAGGATGCAGCAACCTTGGTGTCAGGCTGGAACCGGTTGAGAGGGAGTCCATCTTGTCTCTCTCCCTAAATCAGGTCTATGACAATTTGCCATGGCCAACTCGCAACGGCCAACTTGCCCTGGTGAACTCGTCACAGCCAACTTGCCGCAGGACAACTCGCCATGGGACAAGAGTTACATTAACATCAAAGACATAGTGGAATAGAATCGTTAAAGAAAGAAATACAAAAGGAGGGACAGAATAAAATGCGAATGGCCAAAATTAAACTTATTTTTTTATTAATTTTAAATAATTAAATAAAATTGTTAAATTGTCAGCAAGTTGTTCCACAGCGAATTGGCCGTGGCAAATTGTCTTCCAGCAAGTTGGCCATGGTGAATTGGCCAAAGCAAGTTGGCTGTGATGAGTTGGCCAAAGCAAGTTGGCCATGGTGAATTGGCCAAAGCAAGTTGGCTGTGATGAGTTGGCCAAAGCAAGTTGGCCATGGTGAATTGGCCAAGGCAAATTGGCTGTGGTGAATTGGCCATAGCAAGTTGGTTGTGATGAGTTGGCCAAGGCAAGTTGGCCGTGATGAATTGGCCAAGGCAAATTGGCTGTGGTGAATTGGCCATAGCAAGTTGGCTATGGCAAGTTGGCCATAGCAAGTTGGCTGTGGTGAATTGGCCAAGGCAAATTGGCTGTGGTGAATTGGCCATAGCAAGTTGGCCATGGTGAGTTGGCCAAGGCAAGTTGGCTGTGGTGAGTTGGCCATAGCAAGTTGGCTGTGATGAGTTGGCAGCAGCAAGTTGTCTCATTCCGCCCTAAAAACCACATGGTTGCAGCAAAAGTGAAAACATGCCAAGAATCCAACCCCAATAGCCTCCTCCCCCCTCCTCCATCAGAATGGCAGTGCCCCATAGGGGACACGACAATATGTCTCATAGATCCTGTTAGATGATCCTCCTCAAAGATGAGACCTGGACCATGTTCACTCTGTGTGGCCCAGTGGGACAGACAGAACAAGGAATTTAAAAAATGACGAAGTGTTTGAATGAAAGCCAGATAATGCTCCAAAGAGTATTTCTGAGTATACGAGAGATGATGATACATCAAGGAGTGGAACTGAAAGGAACGTGATAAATGTTAAGTGTCTGAGATAGAATTGATGAATAGGAAGTCATAAATACTGGAAGAATTTGAAAAATGGTAAAGCAGCAGGACTTGACACTGGAACAGCAAAAATGGTAAAATATAGATGTGGTTTGCTTATATGGAGCCGTTGTGTCATTTGCTGAAGATGTGTGTGTGTGTGTGTGTGTGTGTGTGTGTATGAGGGGGCATCTTTGTCAGACTTTTGAAGTTGGCCAGGTGGAGAAACAGAAACTGCTGTTTTATTGTACAGGTAGTCCATGACTTCAAACAGTTCATTTAGTGACCGCTTGAAGTTACAAAGTGTTTTCACATGACCGTTGCAGCATCCCCCGTGGTCACGTGATTGAAATTCAGACGCTCGACAACTGGCTCGTATTTATGACGGTCGCAGCATCCCAAGGTCATGTGATCCCCTTTTGCGACCTTCTGACAAGCCAAGTCAATGGGGGAAGCCAGATTTGCTGAACAGCCGGGTTACCAACTGAATAAATGCAGTGATTCGCGTAACAATGGTGGCAAGAAAGGTCGTAAAATGGAGCAAAGCTCACTTAACAAATGTCTCGCTTAGCCACATAAATTCCAGGCTCAATTGTGGTCGTAAGTCGAGGACTACCTATATTTAAATGCTTAGGGTTTACCACTACAGCACAGGGAAGAGGAATGTTTCTCTATGAGCCATGGCGGCGTAGTGGTTAGAATGCAGTACTGCAGGCTACTTCTGCTGGCTGCCGGCTTGATTTGATTAGGCAAATCGAATCTCACCAAGCTCAAGGTTAATTCAGCCTTCCATCCTTCCGAGGCGGGTAAAATGAGGACCCAGATTGTTGGGGGCAATATGCTAATACTGTAAACCGCTTAGAGAGGACTGTAAAGCACTATGAAACGGTATATAAATCTAAGCGCTATTGCTATTGCTATAATAATTGATTCTTGAAAGCCTGTCTAAGTTTTTCTCTGCCCCATCACATGCTAAACAAAATCAGTCCAGGATTCTTTTGAGTTTCTTTCTTATCATTGCTTCAACGGCCTCCTGAACAGCTGATTCTTCCCTTCTCCTCAGATGGCCCCTTCTGACCTTCCCGAAGGTCAACTTTTAATTCTTTTTCAACTTAATGAATAGAAGAATGCTGCCATTATTCACCAGCTCAAAGGGAAAAGCGGGAAGGAGGAATGCAGAAACTACTACCTTGATTGTTTTCAATTTGTGATCTGCTGTTGCTTTTATGTAAACCAGTGCTGGATTTTATATTCCACCACAAATAAAAATAGGTTGGCGGTCCATTTGGGAAAGAAAAAGGAAGCGGTTATTTAACGGAACAAATTGCAATCATCCCATCATGGTTTTGCTTTCTAGTCAATTGTATCTTTCTGGTTTAGGCAGTTATGTCCTTGCCAGATATTTATTTGGTCTGATTTGTTAATCAGTTTGTGGTTTACAGAAATCAAAACATCAACACAAAGATCAATATAAGCTAAAATATTGAAACCATTAAACAGAAAATATTAAGTGGAATTAAAGCAGTATCTCAATAACCACTAACACTTCAATGATGCTATATTCCTTCCTTCCTCCCTCCCTTCCCTTCATTCCATCCTTCCATCCTCCCTCCCTCCCTCACCTTCCTTCCTTCCTCCCTTCTTTCCTTCCATCCTCCCTTCCTTCCTTCCAATTTCCCTCCATCCCCTTCCTTCCTTCCTGCCATCCATTCATCGTCCCTTCCTCCTTCCCCTTCCTTCCTTTTCCTTCCTTCCTCCCTCGCCTTCCTTCCTTCCATCCTCCCTCCCCTCCTTCCATCCTCCCTCCCCTCCTTCTTTTCCTTCCTTCAATCCTCCCTTCCTTCCAATCTCCCTCCTTCCCCTTCCTTCCTTTTCCTTCCTTCCTTTTCCTTCCTTCCTCCCTCCCCTTCCTCCCTCCCTTCCATCCTCCCTCCCTTCCTTCCAATCTCCCTCCCCTTCCTTCCTTCCTGCCATCCATTCATCCTCCCTTCCTCCTTCCCCTTCCTTCCTTTTCCTTCCTTCCTCCCTCCCCTTCCTTCCTTCCTTCCATCCTCCCTTCCTTCCTTCAATCCTCCCTTCCTTCCTTCCATCAATTCATTCTCCCTTCCTCCTTCCCCTTCATTCCTTTTCCTTTCTTCCTTTTTCTTCCTACCTCCCTCCCCATCCTCCCTTCCTTCCATCCTCCCTCCCTCCCCTCCTTCCTTTTCCTCCCTTCCATCCATCCTCCCTTCCTTCCTTCAATCCTCCCTTCCTTCCTTCCAATCTCCCTCCCTCCCCTTCATTTCTTCCATCCATTCATCCTCCCTTCCTCCTTCCCCTTCCTTCCTTCCATCCTCCCTCCCTCCCCTCCTTCCTTTTCCTTCCTTCCTTCCTTCCTTCCATCCTCCCTTCCTTCCTTCAATTCTCCCTCCCTCCCTCCCTTCCTTCAAAATCCTTGTAGAAAGCACTGTTTTGACCAACTTCTAATAGTTTAGCAATGTTGGGCCAGATGAACCTCTACCAAATGAGAATCATAACAAAGAGAGGCCTCCTGGCAGCTTCACCCCATCTCTAATTTGGTGATAATGGGAGATCGTTAGCATTTTTCCTTTATTTTATTAAATATTCAATTCTGACTGAAAAAGGCTGTCCTGAAGATATTTTGCTGCCAAGCTTAAAGCCATATAAGCAATTTCTCCATAAATGATCCTGATATTTTTCACAGGTAATTGTAAAAACAAAGTATTATTATACCATTTTTTTAATTTCATGAATCTCACAATAGATGTGGAGGAGGAAGAGGAGGAGGAGGAGGAGGAGGTGGTGGTGGAGGTGGAAGATGCTTCAGGATACATTCAGCATAAATCAATAACTACACCAAGAAGAATTAGCATTTCTAACCGTATTGTGCTATAATTAATTTTGTAAGATGCATTAGATGTGATGCATCTTGTCAATAATCCCACATTTGTTTCTATTATTGTAAGCTTCAGAGAAATGATGATATATAATGATTTATAGATTTAACGTATTTATATACAGTATATTCTAATGGTTGAAAAGATACAATAACATTTATAATCCTAGGATTTCCTGTCAGTATCCTCTGCTTTAGTTTGTTTGGACTCAGAATTAAATTTCAGGGAGGCATTACAGACATTTGACTATTTGGCTCGTTGTACTAAATATTTTTTTTCCCAATATTTTTTCTCCCTTGGAGCTCAATCCTTTTTTTTTTTAAGCAGCTTTGCTAATGTGTTACCTCTTGAAGATATCCAACCCAAAAGGGAATCTCATCAAACATTTTATTTTTATTCATACAACATCATAAAACTTCAGAATTTCTAACAGGACCCTCGGACCTATACATTCTTTGATTTTTATCAAAGCATTCATATACTACTCGATATCATCTCTTACTACAGACCCTTATGGATGAACCATTTTCTTTGCCCAAAGCAGAAGGGAAAAAATTCAATATATTTTTTGTACAAAAGAGCTTATTATAATCTTCAGCCCTCTAACCACATAACTGTTATCCATAAAGATAAGAAATCCAGTCCAATTCACAGGTAATTGAGGGTAAAAAAAAAAAGACTTCCTATTAGATAAACACTGTATATCTAGGGACAAATTTGTCATTTCAGGGTGTTCATTATCTTGATATTATCAGGATGGTGTGAGACCGTTCGGCTTCGACTTGAAAAGACACTTTGTACCTTGGAGGTGACAATATTCTGCTCATCAAGGATTCTCCCTAATGAGATGCTTTGTTCACCGTGAACCTTGACTGACAGTTCCAAAGCTGAAAAAGCCCTTTGCTCATATGTTGCACTGTGGTTGACAGGAGGCATCAGAGAAGCTCTCTGCACATCACAGTCCATGCGCAGAAACCTCCTTTGCTTATTGCGTTTTCTAAAGTGTTGTGGTCCGCCAGCAGCCTGCAGAGCTGGCAGCAGAGTCGGACAGTGAGGAGGCTGGGGAGGAACATGGGCCAGTCCTGGAGTCTGGGGAAGGCTCGGACGAGGGCTCTGCATTGGAGGCAGAGAAAGGGCCATCTGGGAGGTACGTGCTGCCTCCAGAGCCTTTAGAGTTGAACCTCAGCAAGGCAGAGAAACAGGGGGAGCCTGTTCCCAGTGCACGCATGCGCAGAGCTGCCAGAAGGCAAGAACAGCTAAAACAAAAGGGACGACTCGGGAGTAGGGCTGGGAGATGATTGGCCCCTCCCATAAGACTTAAAAGAGGAGCAAAGGCACGTGGGCCTTTGCAGGAAGCAATGTTTGTTCATTCGGTTCAGCTTAAAGCCTGAAGCTCTGTTTGATTCTGGACTCCGTGTGGCTTTGCCAATTACGTCTTTGGCAGCGTGTCAAGGGAGATAAAGGTGGGTGATTATCCTGAAGGACTTCTCCCAAAGGACTTTTTGCAACTAATTGGGATTCAGCTGTGAATGAACAGAATTCACAGCTGTTGCAATAAAAGAGGTTTTTGGGACTACTTGTGTGTTTTAATGACTCAGGAAGCCTAGGTCAGAACAGGGGAGATCAGAAGTGAGGCAAAGCCAAAAAGTGCAGCTGATATACTTTACTGTAAGTAGCAGGTGAAGACATTGGTGTGCAAAGGCCCTTCAAAGGACTGTTTTGGTCCACCCACTCCCAAGGCAAAACATCTCTCACCGGTTCTGGCGAGTCCAGCTGAATATACAAAAAATAGAAATCCACATTAACACACATGAAAAGGAGTTGTGATTCAGCAGAGTCCATTAGAGATGATAAAATCCGCTGGAAGATTTCAGTCCAAAAGTTTCTAAAGTACTTTCTACAATGAGGAGGAGGAGGAGGAGGAGGAGGAGGAGGAGGAGGAGGAGGAGAAATTTTCTCATTGATTGGTTGATATTTAATGGAATGGGATGAAAGCAAATACATTGGATTCCATGAATCCTTTTCCTTACACTGCTTTGCAAATTGTGAACAAAATCATCACCAATTAGCAGCCCCACACTGGAGCACACACTGGCAATGGGAACAGCAAATCTTATGTTAATCAGCAGAGGACAACTGCCCGCGTGATATGAGAGATGTGTAAACCTAAAGTACATTTTTGTTACTTCACCTGCAGGTGTAATAACTTGCGCAATTTGAACGGTTGCAAACATTTGCTGAAATAAAACTATTGGGAGTTCCATCTAGCTGCTTTGCTTTCTTGTGTGACAAATAGCAAACCATTTTAATGTATTCTCAGGCTCCTTTGTGGTTGGCTCATTGCTATTGACTTCATGTCTCAGTGAGAAACAGCTCCACCTTTAATGTAAGCACTAGCTTATCTCAAGAGAGTGTATAGCAACTTTTCTCAAATTGTAAATAAATTATATTTGTATCCTGTAATTACTGGATTTCTCTAGAGGCATGGATGGCTCCAAGAGCTACTAGTAGCAGAGATCCATACATTTAGGCAAAATATTCCCCTTTCAGAAAGCTCTGAATCGACATATTCTAAATCAGTAATGGGGAACCTATGGCACACGTGCCGGAAGTGGCACACAGAGCTATCCCTCTGGGTACACCAGCCATCGCCCATTGCTCTTCTGGGTTCCGACGCGCACATGTGCACTGCTCAGCTGGTCTTTGCACACACAGAGGAGCACCAGAAACTGGAAGATCAGTTCCCTGGTATGCATGTGCACGCCAGGAAGCTGAGCTGAGTGTTAATGTCGCCCCTCCTCTGAAACTTCTGAGTCATGGCCTTGTGAGCTGACTATATAACCTTCTTTAGCAACGGTTCACAGACACAATGGTTAAAAAGCACTAATTTTGTGACCAATCTTTGCATTTACAACGTGAACAGGTCTGTAGAACAAAAGAGAGATGAAATAAGGTTGTAAGCACTGTTGAAGCTTCATTTAGTCATTACTTTACTTAACAATTGAGATGCTGATGCCAATTGTGGTCCCTAAATGTAGACTACCTATACCCTCTTCAGTGGTGAAATCCAAACTTTTTTACTACCAGTTCGGTGGGCGTGGCTTGGTGGGCATGGCAGGGGAAGGATACTGCAAAATCTCCATTCCCACTCCACTCCAGGGGAAGGATACTGTAAAATCCCCATTCCCTCCCCACTCCTGGGGGAAGGATATTGCAAAATCTCCATTCGCACCCCACTCTGAGGTCAGGCAGAGGTGGTATTTGCCGGTTTTCCAAACTATTCAAAATTTCAGCTACTGGTTCTCCGAACTGCTCAAAATTTCCTCTACCAGTTCTCCAGAACCTGTCAGAACCTGCTGGATCTCACCCCTGACCTTCTTCCATATCTTCCTACTTTTGCCAGCCACTCTGCTTACATCAATTTCTGGCAAACCCACCTGCATGCACTTGTTTTTTTGCATTTGAAAATGCTCACCTGTCTTTTTCTTTTCAGGTCCCTCACCTTCCTCTCCTCCTCCTTGATCTTGATGAATGGTTGCAAGAATGGTTCTCTTCATTCTAGTGAAGATAAGGACCAGGGGAGACATGATAACAGTTTTCCAATATTTGAGGGGCTCCTACAAAGATGAAAGGTCAAAACATTTTCCAAAGCACCTGTTGACCAGACAAGGAATAATGGATGGAAACTGATCAAGGAGAGATTCAACCTGGAAATAAAGAGAAATTCTCTGGCCGTGAGAACAATCAACCCATGGAACAGAAGTTGCCTTTGGAAGTTGTGGGAGCTTCATCACTGGAAGCTTTCAAGAAGAGACTGGACTGCCATCTGTCAGAAATGATGTAGGGTCTCCTGCTTGGGCAGGGAGTTGGACTAGATGACCTTCAAGGTCCTTCCAACTCTGTTATCTGTTATCTGTTTACTTTTCCTTCCTATATTCATCTTATAAAAAGTGTCGATCTTAGCTTAATCTAAAAAATAACATTCAGCTGAAAATCTCAGCTAAACGGGGATGGGAACTTCATCTTCTGAGAGCCAGCAGATTACAATCTCTGAGCAGAATATTTCTGATCCTAGAAATATTGATATGGTGAGATTTTCCTCATAACAACACAATGAACTGTATTGAGTTTCTCTACTGCCTCCCAATGATTTCTGTATTTCCATAGTTATCGATAAATATAATCATTGAATCACTGGCCTAGTCTTCTTGCTTGTTCATTTTGTTTAAAACAAAAACAAAATAGTACTGCAATTAAATACAATAGTGGCGTGTAAGTTTATCTTATGTAAATCAGAGGAATTAATATACCACAGGTCCACTTACATTTTACATGGTCTCTCCCTGCATTCAGTTGGAAAGTTGGTTAGACAGACAAACGATGAACAATTCGGGCTTTCTTTATATGAGATTACTTCATATTGGGTTTTTTTTTTTTTTAAAAAAAAAATATTTTTCTGATGCACAAAAGTGGAAGGACACTGCAATTCCTACCATGGACGGTTGCAGAAGTTGATGGAGTTGGCGGAAATGGCAAAATTGATTAAAGAAAAGAATATAAATACTTTTCTTTCCATGTGGTATTTTGTATCTTATTTTATCTTATAACTCAATAAAAATGTTTTGTTACAGTCACAGACCAGTGCCACAAACAAAAGCGTGAAAAAACAATAATAACAGTGAAATAAAAGTCCGACAGAATAACCTATTGCGGTTGGTAATGGATTATAAGTGGGCAGTTCAAGTTTGGCTAATTTTACTTCCAGCATAACGAAATTTGACCACATTAAAAAAAAAAAAAACACCTACTTTGTATTGATCTGAAGAATATCAGTAGAATAACTGCACATAACAAAGATCACTATTTCCCTGATATTTTATTAGGTAAAATGTTATAAATGTAGCTGTGAGTCCTTATAGAAGATGCAGTATAGAAGAAGTGAGTTATGAGCCCATGGTGGTGCAGTGGTTAGAGTTAGTACTGCATCCTACTTCTGCTGCCTGCCGGCTGCCTGCAATTTGGCAGTTCAAGTCTCACCGGCTCAAGGTTGACTCAGCCTTCCATCCCTCTGAGGTCAGTAAAATGAGGACTCAGATTGTTGGGGGCAATAGGCTGACTCTGTAAACTGGTTAGGGAGTGCTGTAAAGCACTGTAAAGTGGTACATAAGTCTAAGTGCTATTGCTATAGGGGCAATGGTCCACAGAGGCACAGTCACAAAACTCATATGGTACATTTCAATATTTATATAACTAGGAGAACCAACAATATCAGGTTTTTTTTTTTTTTTTTTTAAATAAGATAGATCTGTTCACACAACCTTTAGGTCATTGATGAGAAAACATTTAAGCTGTGTGTTTAAAAAAAAATAACAGCATGATTATTTATGCTAATGGAGATTTCATGCTACAGCAATCATTTTATAGAGGGAATGTTAATTTGGAGGCTGGTTTGTAAGCGAATCGGCATATTTACTCATGTATGATCACCGCAATTATGTAAAACCCACAAAGATGACATTATGAATCTTTTCAGACTACACCGATTGTCCATCTTCTTTCCAGGTTGAATTAGATGGGATAACAACACAGTGATCAACAAGTGGTTGTCAAATAATTGAAAGTGCAACGTGTTTCTAATAATAAATATGTACCCTGATTTATGTTGATAGCAGAGAAGGAACAAAATGACCAGGATGGACTCTACTGTAGTTTTAAAAATAGAATAGAATAGAATAGAATAGAATAGAATAGAATAGAATAGAATAGAATAGAATAGAATTCTTTATTGGCCAAGTGTGATTGGACACACAAGGAATTTGTCTCTGGTGCATATGCTCTCAGTGTACATAAAGAAAAATATAATACGTTCATCAAGAATCATAAGATACAACACTTAATGATAGTCATAGGTTACTAATGAGGAATCAAATCATACTAGGAAACAATAAAAACAATATACCCATGATGGCGATCTTATGGCACGCGTGCCACAGGTGGCATACATAGCCATATCGGTGGGCATGTGAGTTCAGCTTTGGCACGCCAGCTGATTTTCAGGCCTTCTGGGCCCACCAGAGGTAGGGAAACAGGCTGTTTCCTGCCTCTGGAGGGCCTTGGGGGGCTGGTCAGAAAGGCCTGTTTTTTGCTCTCCCCAGCCTCCAGAGCCTTTCTCTGAGCCTGGAGAGGGCGAAAATGGCCTTCCCCACCCCCCAGAGGCCTTCTGGAGGCCAGAAATGGCCCATTTGCCAAGGCTCTGGAGCCTGGGGAGAGAGAAAAATGGGTCTACCGGGCCATCGCGTGCCAGGAGCGTGTGTGAAGGGGTGAACTCGCATGCATGGGATGCATAGAATTATGGGTGTGGGCACGTGCATGCACACACACACACCCATTCCTGGCAAGCGATGGCAAAAAGGTTAGCCATCACTGCAATATACGTTGTAAAGATACAAGCAACATGGATATGACTCTTGGATCAAAAACGACTCTTGGATTAATAAAATCATACTTGCCTGGTTTGTATAGAAGCCTAGAATATTTGCCTGATTTGTGTAAAATATTTGCCTACGCACATGCATGTATACACAAAACCTATGACCACACACACACATCACTGCATTCTTCAGAAAGACATATGAGTTGGGTGATTGTATAGCCATACAATCAAAGTCCCACCCTCTCTTAACATGACAGTCACCCCTCCCTATGTATTTGGAAATCGAACTCAGGCTTTGTCTTTCTTACCACTAAAAACTTCAGTTGTAAAGCTATGTTTGGTGCTAACATTAGATCATACTGATTGGAACAATCCGTAATTAGAGTAATTGAAGTCACAAAATCAAGTCAGATGCAACCGTCAAAGAAATGAATGCTTCTAATTCTTAGAGACCAAGCTTCTTGTACCCACTTATTGCTGAAGACCCCATAAAATTGATCAAGAGGTGTTTTCTCCTGACTCCCATTATCTAGAAGATAAGGTAGAGGAAAGAGAAATAACTGACAGTACAATCATGTTATGTTACTGAGAAGTATCATATTTTTCAGATTATAAAACGCATCTAGCTTTTGGGGAGGAAAACCTTAAATCAAGCCAAAAGAAGATAAGGATATTGAACCCTTCGAAAGATAATGTCTTTGAAATTGGAGAAATACTCATGGGAACAGAGGAAAACTTAATAAAAATATTTTATAATTTTTTGTTGTATATTGAATTGGAGGAGGAGCAAGTAAAAGAAACGATGATAGCCTTGGGTAGAAATTTTGGTTATCCAATTGAGTTTGAAAAATGGCAACAAGTATGGGAAAGGAACTATAAATTAACAATGTCCACAGCATATAAGGAAAATCAATATAAAATGTTTTATAGATGGCATATGCCACTGGAGAAGTTAGCAAAAATGTTTAAAGATAAATCAGCTAATTGTTGGAAATGTCATCAAACACCAGGATCTTATTATCATATGTGGTGGACTTGTCCCGAAGCAAAAAATTATTGGTACAAGATTAAAATCTGGCTGGAAGAAATGATATAGCAACGTATTGAATTTAAACCTACTGGGTATCTTCCCAGAAACATTAGTAAGGAAAATGTATATTTGATTATACATGTAAAAACAGCTGCAAGAATTGTGTATGCTCAAAATTGGAAATCAGAGAAAATACCGCTGGAAGAAGAAGTAATAAAAAAAAATTTAGACAGTGCAGAAATGAATAGATTAACTTTGATGATTAAAGATAAGGAGGAATCAGAATATTTTAAAACATGGAATTATTTTTATAGTTGGTTGGAAAAGAGATATAAATGACAGATACTATAATTGTGTACAAATGATGATTATAATATTGATTTAGAAATGAAATGTTAGAATGGTTTGGATGAATAGGAAGACAGAAGAAATTTATGGAAGATGGAAAAGAAGCTTAAAAGATAACACCGAGACGTCACAGGGAAGGGAGAATTGATGTATTAAATGTTTGTTTGTCTTAAAAAATAAAAAATAAAATTTACCAAAAAAAAAAAAAAGAAATTAGAGAAATATGTATTTATCCTTAAATTGTTCCTGCTGTTGCTGTTGTTTTTGTTTTTCATCTTGATGGCCTTGGTGTGCAGGAATTCAAGAATGATTTCCTGGTAGTTCTGGAGATGAAAGACATGTTGAAGTTATCTGTTGAGATTAGAAAAGGGCATTCATTATTTTTTTTTTTCACCTAACATTTTAGGCATTCCTTATTAGCTTCCACAAAGACGAGAAACATTCTGTTCACAGGTTCCCTTTTCTACCTCTTTTGTCTCCTCTCTTATTATTATTGTTATTGTTGCTTTGATTGAGTAGGTCAGTAATGCAAACTGATCAACAGCGGGGAAACATGATCTGGACATGAAGACTTTAATCAAGCACATCAGTTTGAAATAGCCCTCAAGTTATTAGAAAAAGGGAAGAGCGAATCTTAGGAGATGTCAAAGCATATATCTTGTATTAGTCTTCAGCGTCTTTCCTATTCTAGAGGTCTTCACAAGCACTGGGAGATTCCTTTCCAATTTCCCACTCAAAACAACCCAAAGTAGATCTAGAGATTAGTACAAATTAATAAAACTAGCACATTTTACCCAGTATAAATGCAAAAAGAGAAATTGAATTTTTTTTACTCAGTATAAATGCAAAAAGAGAGAGAGAAATTGAAAAAAAATCCTCCTGACTTTCTCAAAATTGTTATAAATTTCCTTTTCTGATTATTTGTTTCCATTAAATCCATCTTCATGATTCCTCACTATCAATTTAATATTGGTCTATTCACGGGTGGACTGCTGGGGATTCGCAGGGGTTTGAGAGAACCTGTAGCTAACATTCTGTGCAGTTTGGAGAACCCCCAAATCCCACTCCTGGCTGGCCCCACCCACCCCTCCCTGCCCCTCCAATCCCTCCCCACCCCTCCCAGGAGTCTCTACCAGGCCCATTTTGGATGCAGGTAAGTGCAGGGCACACGTGGAGGCTCAGGGAGGGCGAAAACAGGCCTACCAGAAGTTCAGGAAGGCTGGAAACAGGCCCATTTCCGGCCTCCAGAGGGCCTCTAGAGCCTGGGGAGGCCATTTTCACCCTCCCAGAGTCTCAAGGAAATCCTCTGGACCCCGGGGAGGGAAAAAAGCATCATGGTGCAGAAGGCCGACTAGGTCATGCCCACCATGGCCACGCCCACCCAGAAACCGGGCAGAGAACCCCTTGCTAAAAATTTTAAAGCCCACCCGGGTCTATTACAGCTTTTAATAAAGTTTAACCTCCCTAACATGCAGTGATCAAAAGCAGCTAGACAATTGTTATCTCATCTCTAATGTTTGTATCTTACATCAAATCTAGCTATTGATAGAGAATCCCTATTTGAAAAGGGTATTTTAATTATTATTATTATTATTATTATTTTGTATTTATCAGGAAAAAAATAAAGAAGAACATTGTGGCCTGAATATTTGAACAGAAACGGAGTAAAGTACTTAAGTAGAGTGTCTTAATACACTTTATGGTATAAAACTACATCAATAAAATTCTCAATTTTTTTTTTTCAAATAAAATTCCACACGGATGAGATAATGAATGAAAATGTATCACATCTTGGTTTTGTAAATATTTTTCTTTCTTCAGATGGCATAAAGAGAGACGTCATGGCCAAAGGGTTTCCTCAAGGACACATAACCCTGTTTCTAACTCCACTAGACCAAGAGGCAAAACTTCCTGAAAATGTTATACCCTCAGATCATTGCTTGCTTATATCCCAAAGAAAGAAACATTTGAAACAGTGGCCTAGAAAATACAACTTTAACTCTGTGGACTGGATAGAAAACTGCCGTTGAATATGAGATGCAACAGACCAACTTGAAGAACAAATATTTTCAAAAACCAGCAATTGGCTTAATATGGCTTAACATATTTTTTAATATTTTTTAATTTTTAATTGGTTTGTTATCTTAAATTGGGGCCAAATTAATATATATCCTTTTAACTGTTTTTTAATGTTTATATTGTATGTTTTTATCTGGCTGTACACCGCCTGAGTCCCTCGGGAGAAGGGCGGTATATAAATTTGAGATAAAATAAATAAAAAAATAAACTATTGAACACAGCTCAGGCTTTGTCATTCTTACCACTAAAAACTTCAGTTGTAAAGCTATGTTTGGTGCTAACATTAGATCATACTGAGCAATCCGTAAGTCACAAAATCAAGTCAGATGCAAAGAAATGAATGCTTCTAGTTCTTAGAGACCAAGCTTCTTGCACCCACTTATTGCTGAAAACCACATAAAATTGATCAAGAGGTGTTTTCTCCTGACTCCCATTATCTAGAAGATAAGGTAGAGGAAAGAGAAATAACTGACAGTACAATCATGTTATGGTACTGAGAAGTATCATATTTTTCGGATTCTGAGGCGCACCTAGCTTTTGGGGAGGAAAATTAGAAAAAAAAATCTGCCTCTGCCTCCCAACAATTTGCTTCTTTGCAGCAAACAGCAAAGAGCCTGGTCAGCTTCAGCACAGCCTGATTTAGCACAAGAAGCTGATTGGCAGTTGGATCGGCCTCCCGGAATACCGCCTATCAACTGTTCCAGGCTGTGGGGGATCACCACCGCCCATCGCCACTGTTGCCACCCATTGCTGTCACTGCCTATCACCGCTTCTGCATGGCCCATTTTCAGCCTCCGTGCATTCTATTTTTGGCGTCCATGTGCCCCGTTTTTGGCCTCTGTGCATCCAGTTTTCGCCACTTATCCCTGCCATCTTGAATGGGCCAAAAATGAGGCACATGGAGGCCAAAAACAGGATGCATGGAGGCCAAAAATGGGGCACGCGGAGGCTGAAAACAGGGCCCACAGAGGCGGCAGCAGTGATGGGTGGCGATGGGTGGCGGCAATCCTTGCAGCCTGGAACAGATGATCAATGGTGTTCCAGGAGGCAGATCTGACTGCCAATCAGCTGCTCGTGCTAAATCAGGCTGTGCTGAAGCTGACCAGGCTGTTGCTGTTTGCTGCAAGGAGGCAAATTGCTGTGAGGCAGAGGCCGAAGGGTGGGGGCCGGTGGGTGGGCAGGGCTTTGGCAACATTCACTCTATAAGATGCACAGACATTTCCATCCATTTTGTGGGATTGGGGAGTGCATCTTATAGACTGAAAAAATATAGTAAATGCCATTCAGTTCAATTGGACCATCCCTAAGAAGGATGTTTTAATAATTTTTAATAATAGGGATTACTTATTTTTAAATAAGTGATAATAAAACTCAGTAAAGTTACTGAAACTCTTCAGAAAAATATACGGATCTTACTGAATCATCGCATTGGATCTCCCGATTCTGGCATTTCACAGTATTGGATGGAATGGTAAAAGAAGAAGAAACAGTAGATATCAGAACCTCCAGGGACCATTTTTGTCTCCTGTTTCTCCCTGGGATGGGAACCTGGATGATGAATGATATGATTTTGGCTGATATGACTATTTTCAAACTGTAAACTTCTCCCAAAGGTGCTTTTTTAGGAGGCAACTGGAGTTTTTTCTTTTGAAGTAAGTTTTGCTTCTCATCCAAGAAGCTTCTTCAGCTCTGACTAGATGGTGGGGGAATGGAAGGATTTATATTCCTTGCAGACAGCTGGTCATTTGCATCCTCTTAGAGGGTCCTTGAAGGACTTGGAGGTTTACCTGTGTCCTCAAGAGTCCCCTGAGTGGTGCTGCTGTTCTTATAGTCTGCATTTTTTTTCCTCTGGAAATCCATTCCTACTCCCACACCATTTAAAGGGTGTTCATCCCAAATTGTATAGCTAAAAGTTGGATGAGAAGGGAAATGTCTTCAAAGAAAAAAAAAGAAAATCTAGTTGCCTCCTGAAAAAGCACTTTTGGGACAACCATGACCTGGACGACTGAGAATCTCGATAGACCTGTAAACTTCTCCTTCTCCTTCTCTTCCTCCTCACCACATTGCAGAGAACATTCGTCCCAACCTTCTCACCATTATGCTATAAATAATGAAATAGAGTCATTATTTTGAGTTGATACTGAGGAATATATGGAATCCCTTCAGCTCCAATTTTCCCTAAAAGATCCCCAGAAAAATGTTTTTTTTTTAAAAAAAAAAAAAGACTTTGGATGACTGTACTGATTTGTGAAAATCCATTAAATTGTATCCTATTTTTTTTTTCTGGAGGATTGTTTTTCATCTACTCACTTCCAGACCATAGAGAAATGCAATCTGGAGGATATTTCTGGAATCATATCTATTTCTCATTGGTCTGTTTCTTCCCCTATGAATTCCCTTTTTAATTTTGATTTTATGGCCCATAAATCCAATACGTCATATTGGAAGTTCTGTTGCATGCACAATACACGCCCAGATACACACAAACACAATCACAAACATACAAGCTAAACCTACCGGGTTAGGAATGGGTGGGATTCAGCCGGTTCGGACCAGTTCAAGTGAACCGGTAGTTGCGACCTGCAGGTGGGCCCGTACACCCACCCCGGTGTTATGCCGTCCTATTTACCTGCATTTTTAAGTGTGCATGCGTGTAAACTGCGCATGCGCAGAAGGCGCTCACCCGAGCGAAGCAAGCGTCCGCAAGCGCACGCTCATATATTTGATTCTGGGCGAACCGGTTGTTCAATTATGTGAAGCCCACTTCTGGTTAGGAAGCTTTTATCCAACCCCAAAGATAATACAGAAAACTTTGTGTGTGTGTGTGTGTGTGTGTGTGTGTGTTTGTGTTTTTGGTGTAGCACTTTAATTCGGTTAATCGCCCTAGGTAATGATTAGCGGCTCTTGTCAATTTAATTCAGTTTCAAACAAAGCAACAAGGTCACTCCCCCCCCCTTTTTTTAGCAAACAGGATTGAGTTGTCATGTAGTCCTAATAGGCAGCACAGGGAATCATTAGTTCACCTCAGCTCCCTGACTGACGGGCATTTCATTTCAATCATTTGACGGCCTTCCAGAAGTCCACTACTATTGACACCATGTCAGCACTGAAAGTAGATGCCTTAATCGCCTCAGACACTCTCTGCATTGATTTGACAAGTTGCTGTAATGACCTTCCTGGGTTCCCCCCACCCCTTCCCTTCCTCTTTTCTGAAGGATGAGTGTATATCCAGGGAGGAGTTTGGCTCCCCGTGCATCGCATTGTCATGGAAACTATCATCGTTGCATCTCAATCGCATTAATGCTGCGGTGTGTGACACGGATATGAGGCCCTGAATATTACAAGGGAGAGCAGGCCACTGCAAAAAAAAAACACAAGTCTCTCTCCATTAATCAGCTTTTAACACAAACCACCAGGAGTTCTCCCTTACACAGCTGGGCAGGTTTGTAAGTGCTGTACCTAAATTGAATTGATTAGAAGCTGAAGGTTCTTCTTCTGCAAACCATAACCAAGTTGACTCGTGGATTCGTTAGGAATTATTGTATTATTATTATTATAATTATATGGTTGGCTTCACAGTCAACGAGACGTTTAGGTTGGATTTGGCATTTTTATCCACTTATCTTTTACTATTATTATTAACAATTATCCAATAAGGATGATTATGGGTTGATTATGGAAAGCGTATATGGAAGGAAGGGACGAAGGGAGGGAGGGAAGGAGGGAGGAAGGAGGGAAAAGGAAGGAAGGGAGGAAGGGAGGAAGGGAGAAAAAGGAAGGAAGGAAGGAAGGCATCACAGGTTAACTAACCCAATTAAGGTAAAAGTTCTCCTACAGTCACAGGAGAGAGAGAGGGAGGGGAATTAGGAAGAAGGAGGAGGAAAGGAGGGGAGAGGTGGAAGGGAGGGAGGGAGGAAGGGAGGAAGGAAGGAAGTCAGGAAGGAAGGTAGTCAGGAAGGAAAATTGTTTGTGAAGAGGCTGGATAGCATAGTGGTTAGAGTGGTGCCCTTTGATGCAAGTGACTGTGCCTGGTATGTACCTGCCAGTAGGGGTTCTAATGCTTCAACTGCCTACCTTGGATAAGAGAGTGACACAAATTAAGACAGTCATGCCAACTTGGATGTTGCCTGGGTTAACAAGGTCCAGGCCAGATATTGTGGAACCAGGACAATCTGAAGATAAATGGGCTACTGAAAAAAATCCATACATGGGCCAGACAAGACTTTATTTATTTGTTTGTTTGTTTGTTTATTTATGAAATGTATATGCCACCTATCTGATGCTACAAAGCAACTCTGAGCAGCTTACAATAAAAATTGCAATTGATTGAATGTAACCAATTGTAAATTGATGGAATACTGATACAACAGGAGACCTAAGGGCTATATAGAGGACCTACCATGCTTCAACCAAAAGAAGAGGAAGATGCTCTCTCAACTTCAGATAGACCAACTATACATTACATCAAGAAGAAAAGAAGCCATGGAAGAAGAGAGTGCAGAGAAGAGCAACAAAGATGATTAGGGGACTGGAGGCTAAACATATGAAGAAGGGTTGCAGGAATTGGGTAGAATAGGGGAGAAGAAGGACTAGGGGAGACATGATAGCAGTGTTCCAATATCTCAGGGGCTGCCACAAAGAAGAGGGAGTCAACCTGTTCTCCAAAGCACCTGAAGGCAGAACAAGATGCTAATCTAGGAGAGAAGCAACTTAGAACTAAGGAGAAATTTCCTGACAGTTAGAACAATTAATCAGTAGAACAACTTGCCTCCAGAAGTTGTGAATGCTCCAACACTGGAAGTTTTTAAGAAGAGGTTGGATAACGATTTGTGTGAAGTGGTGTAGGGTTTCCTGTCTAAGCAGGGGGTTGGACTAAAAGACCTCCAAGGTCCCTTCCAACTCTGTTATTCTATTCCAACAATTGGTTGCAAAGTCAATACCTGAAGGTGTAATGTCACTGACACACCCAACACTCACAAACACCATCAGATAGTATGCCAGAAGATGCCTATTGTCCCCCTCACAACAATTCTTGCTACCATCATAACATAAACCAATGAACTGGTATCTGTTACAAATCATTGTAGTCCTGGAGATGCTTAACTATGTGACCAAGAAGAACAGTGGGACATATTACCCCACCAGCACCTCTGGAAAATTGAGTTGCAGGCTACAATCAAGGCAACTCGGAGAGAAGGTTGTCAACTGGTGAAACTAGGATTGGACTAGAAGACCTTTGAGGTTCTTTCCAGCCCTATGATTCTATGTTCTATAACACACAAAAGACAACAGTAGTGCACACAAAATAGCTTGGGAAACAGTAGCTAAACCAATATCCACCCCACCAACCACCCTTGAGGAACAGATAAATAATGGTGACAGTTCACAAAGATTACTAGGTGCAAATAAAAATGCACATTATTTCCATAGCAAGGAAGATAAAGCAGGAATGGTTAAATTGATTACTTTATTTAATTAAAGAGGGGAAATATGTTGTTATTTGGACATCACTTCTGGAATTCGTGCTTGTGAAGGAAAAAAATGAATCTTCGATCTTGGTTTTGTTGATTAGAAAGTTGTGGTGCAGAGGTGGGTTTCACATAATTTTACCACCAGTTCGCCATGTACCAAAAATGTGAGCAAGCGAGCGCCTTCTGTGCATGCGCCTGGCCTTCCGTGCATGCGCTTTGCTCATGCGTGCAGCTTGCATGCATGCACATGGCTTGGAAAATGTGGCTAAATAATAATACCTCCCTGTTATGTTGGAAATGTAAACATCAAAAAGGAACTTATTATCACATGTGGTGGTCCTGCCAGAAGGCAAAACAAGTCTGGCAAACAATTATTATTATTATTATTATTATTATTATTATTATTATTATTATTATTATTATTTATTAAATTTTTATACCGCCCCCTCTCCCGAAGGACTCGGGGCGGTGAACAGCCAGAATTAAAAACACACAATACAAATATTAAAATACATTAAAACAAAATTAAATTATCTTAGGCTTCTCCAATTTAAGACCCCGTTACCCATAAAATTCACCCAATTAAAAATTTTTAACCCAGCCTGGCTTGCTGAAATAAAAAAGTCTTCAGGGCCCGGCAGAATGTACGGAAGTCCGGGATTGGTCGTATCCCTGAGGGTAGCTCATTCCAGAGGGCGGGTGCCCCCAGGCTCTTTCCCGGGGGGTCGCCAGTCGACACTGCCTGACAGACGGCAATTAAAACACAAATAGAAGAAATTATAAATCAACAAATAGAAATGAGGCCATTTTTACTGGGAATAATTACCGGGTCATATGAAAAAGAAATAAGATACTTAATTATTCACATAATTACAGCAGCACAAATAGTTTTCGCCCAAAACTGGAAAAACAATGACATACCATCAGAAGACAAGGTGATTAGAAAAATTATGGAGTGTGCGGAAATGGATAAGCTCACAAAGGAGATACAAGAAAAAGATGAAACAGAATACTACTTAGTCTGGGAGAAATGGTATAAATGGTTGGAGGAGAAAGGGGGGAAAAGGGGGGGACAAAAGAAAACTGAACAATGGTTAAATTAGGTGGAGGAATATGGAAACAAATGGGAAGATATAAATTGTGGAAAGGAAACTAGGTACCTGTTTATGTTAAATGTAAATAAAATATTTAGATTAAGAGAATATATATATATGATATACTAGAAATATATGTATAAAAGATAAATTAAGATAAGAAAGAGAAAGTGTATAAATATGGATTACTGATGTGAAGATGTTGAAAAGAAGATGTAAATATCTGTTTTTGTTTGTTTGTTTGTTTGTTTTGTTTGTTTTTTTAAAAAACTGTTTAATAAAAATTATTTTTTTAAAAAAAGAAAATGTGGCTAAATAGGATGGCATTGTTGTGGCCTATCAGTGGCCTGTGCAGATTGTAGCTGATTCCGACAATGAGGAGGCTGGTGTGGTGCTGCTCCAGCAGTCTGTGCAGCTGGCACTCGAGTCAGACAATGAGGAAGCTGGAGAAGATGGGGTGCCAGAGGCAGGGACTCAGCCAGGGCCTTCAGAACCTCCAGAAGCTCCCATAAGTGAAGAGGACGAAGAGGAGGAGCCTCTTCTCGATGCACGGGCATGCAGAGCTGCCAAAAGGCAGGAGTGGCTCCTCAGGAGGAGGTCTCCTCGAGAGTAAGGGTTGGGGCTAACTGGCCACTCCCTTAGCCTATTTAAGGAGGAACGCCGCTTGCAGCAAGTTTTTGAACAACTTTAGTTCAATCTCCTTCGCATCTGGATTCTCTGCAAAATTGTTTCTGGGCTTTCTGCCAACTCTAGTAAGACTGTGATTACCTTATCTTAGAATTCTGGTAGGTTGTTAAGACAGTTATTAACAGCCTTTGGTTGATAAAGACTAAGTTATTTCAATAAAATAAGCTTTGTATAGAGTTTGTGTGTGCTGCGTTCTTTGGAGTCCGTAGCTGGGGCAGAACAGGGATAGTGCAGAGGCGGGTCACCACTGTTATGTATTGATACTTTTAAGCGGGAGTTTCAAACCTGCCTACGTTTCTGATTGGCTGACAGTCTCTCCAGGATTGTATATAAGGAGGACTGCAGCCTCTGAGTTTTTGCTAAAGTCTCACTGTATATTAAAGAGCTGTTGTCACTTGCTTGCTTGTGCCTCTCATCATTCGCGAACCACTTCATTGGCGACGAAGGTGGGATTGAGGCTACAAGAAGCCAACCAGTGAGACCACGAGCTTCAGCTAGGCGACGAGGCGAACCACAGGAGACATACCGGACATGTCTGCCTACGTTCCGCCCAAGCCTTTTGATCCGACCCGCGAAAAATGGGTCTCGTACCTAACAAGGTTTGAATGCTCGCTAGAAGCCAGCGACATGCAGGGCCTCTCGGCTAATCGAAAGAGAGCCCTATTCCTAAGCCACTGCGGACCGGACGTGTTCGAGATGGCCGAGTCACTGTGTGAGCCAACGCCGGTTCAAACAGTCTCATGGGACACCTTGATGGCAACTCTCCGGGCTCACTATGCTCCCGTCCCCTCCAAGTTCGTGCAGCGATACCAACTGAGGCAGCGCGTCCAACGAGAGGGAGAGCCGGTCAGCGCGTACATGGCCAGCCTGAGAAAAGCCGCAACTCATTGCGACTACAGAGACTTGGATGATGCGTTGCTTGAGCAACTGATCTGTGGTGTTCGGGACATTAGGCTGCAACGGCGTCTGCTCGCCAAGCCTGATCTGACGCTTGCTGGAGCCCTTGACGAGGCCAGGGCTCACGAAGCCTCCACAAAGGCCGCTGAAACGCTACAGCGCCCGCCGACCAGCAAAGACAGCCCCAAGTCTGCCCCGGTGCACAGAGAAGACGCCGGATCCAGCTCGGAGTCCGAGTCGGATGAGGACGTCTTCCGAACAGAGCACCGGAGAAAAGACACTGGCAGCCCCCGGCGAAGCTGTCCCAGCTGTGGCGGGCACCATGATAGACTGTCCTGCAAATACAGAGAGGCTATTTGCAGGCGTTGCGAGAAAAAGGGGCACTTGGCGCGAGTCTGCAGAGCCATTCTGCCCAGAAGACTCAAACCACGTGAGCGCCGCAGCCAACCGGAATCAGCGCGCCAGAAGCAGCCAACGAGAGAGGGCGGCGCGAAAAAACGGCGCGAATTTGAACCGCGAGATGGCCGCAGCATACACATCGACCAGGCCAGCACAACGGTCGAGGACAAAGTCAGCACGGTGGTCGAGATCAACGGAAGACCGTGCTCGATGGAGATCGACACCGGATCAGCTCTCTCCATCATGTCGTGGACAACCCTAAAGACCCTCCTGCCGTCGTTCCGGAAGGATCAACTCTCCAGACAGAGACTGCGCATCCTAGACTACCAGGGGAACCGAGTCCCCCTCGAAGGCGTGGGCACGTTCCGGGTCACCTACGGAGACTACGAAAGAGACCTGCCGCTGACCATCGTCACGAAGCAGCTGCCGAGCCTCCTGGGCATGGGGTGGTTCCGAGCCCTTGGCCTGGGCTTCACCGGCGTCCACCTGATGTCCAAGTCAACCCTGAAAGACAGCCTCCTGTCCGAGTTCCAGGACGTTTTCGGGGACACGTTGGGCAAGTATGTGGGGACCCCTATTTCACTAAACTTAGACCCCAACGTAGCCCAAGTAAGACTAAAGGCCAGACGAGTGCCGTTCGCATTGAAACCAAAGATCGATGCAGAACTGGACAAACTGATTAAGCAAGGGGTGTTGGTTCCCGTTGACCATGCCAAGTGGGAGACCCCCATAGTCACCCCAGTTAAGTCCGACGGCTCAATCAGAATTTGCGCCGACTACAAGTGCACGATCAACAAGGCTTTGCAGCCGAGCGCCTATCCGGTGCCGATCGTGCACCATCTACTACACTCCCTGGGCCCCGGAAAAATTTTTGCCAAATTAGACCTGGTCCAAGCCTATCAACAGTTACCGGTCGACGACGCCACGGCAGAGGCGCAAACGATCGTGACTCATAGGGGTGCATTTAAATGCACCAGGCTCCAATTTGGGGTGAGCGTCGCACCCAGCTTATTTCAAAGCACCATGGAGCGCCTGTTGCAAGGACTTCCGGGAGTAGTCCCCTATTTCGATGACGTCTTAGTCAGCGCCCAAGACGAACACCAGCTAGGGGACAGGGTACGGAACGTCCTGTCCAGATTCAGAGAAGCGGGACTAAGACTTAAAAAGAACAAGTGCAGGATAGCGGTTCCCTCGGTAGAATTTCTGGGGTACAGGGTGGATGGCACAGGCATCCACCCTACCGAAAGCAAGGTGAGGGCCATCAAAAGCGCACCAGCCCCCAAATCCAAAGCTGAGCTCCAAGCCTTCCTTGGACTGCTCAATTTCTACTCAATGTTCCTAAGAGATAAGGCCACGGTCGCTGATCCCCTTCACAAACTCTTAGGGAAGAATGTACCATGGGTCTGGGGGAAACCGCAAGCGGCCGCTTTTGAGGCAGTAAAAAAACTCCTATCTGAGGACAGTTTCCTGATCCAATACAATGCAGAGCTGCCGCTCGTCTTAGTTTGCGACGCCTCCCCCGTAGGAGTTGGTGCCGTCCTAGGCCATAGACTGCCGAACGGCCTAGAGGCACCTATTGCCTTCTACTCCCGAACTCTGTCCAGCACAGAACGAAACTATAGCCAATTGGACAGAGAGGCTCTGGCTGCGATTGCGGGGGTTAAGAAGTTCCACGAATACCTCTATGGCCGAAAATTCGAACTTGTGACTGACCATAGACCGTTGCTAGGACTGCTAGCAGGCGACAGGCCAACCCCCGCTGCCCTCTCCCCCCGTTTAACAAGATGGGCGATTTTCTTATCGGCCTACTCGTACCAGCTCGTCCATCGGCCTGGGCGGACCCTGGGTCATGCGGATGCCCTTAGCCGTTGCCCCCTTCCCAACCTGCTGGACAACCCAACACCGGAAACCTCCGTCCTGTTGTTGGACACGTTAACCTTGGGGCCCATCTCCTCCGGCGAGGTGGCGAAGGCATCAAATAGAGACCCTGTTATCTGGACTGTTATGGGTTGGGTTTTGAAAGGGTGGCCGGACAAGGTGGTCGGGGAGGAGTACCAAGGTTTTGCCAACAAACGAAATGAACTGTTTACGCAAGGGGGGTGCTTACTGTGGGGTGACAGAGTGGTAATTCCAGCAAAACTACGAGATAGAGTTTTAGAGTTATTGCACGAAGGGCATCCCGGCATCGTTAGGATGAAGTGCTTAGCCCGCAGCTATGTCTGGTGGCCCAACATGGACCAGGTCATTTCCGAGTGGGTGGGGAAGTGCAGACCCTGCCAGGAGTCTCGCCCCGATCCCCCAGTAGCGCCCATCCGAGAGTGGGAGAAACCAAAAGGCCCATGGGGGAGGATCCACATTGATTTTGCCGGCCCGTTCCATGGCCAAACGTTTTTAATAGTAGTGGATGCCTTTTCAAAATGGCTCGAAATTGTATTAATGCCATCCACAACGGCCGAAGCGGTTATCAAGGCCCTAAGAAAGTTGTTTGCCACCCACGGCCTGCCGGATACCTTGGTGTCGGACAATGGGCCCCAATTTACAGCAACCCTTTTCGAAGGCTACTTGGCCGGCCTGGGAATCCGCCATGCCCTATCAGCCCCATTTCACCCGGCTTCCAACGGATTGGCTGAACGATTTGTCAGGACAGCCAAGGAAGCACTGTCCAGATTAGACAATGGGGACTGGCAGGCCAGGATAGATCAATTCCTTGCGGTTCAGCATGCATCACCATGCACGGCAACCGGGAGAAGCCCAGCAGAGCTCCTCATGGGGAGAAAGCTCCGGTGCGTGTTGGACAGGCTTCACCCTAACTATTCGCACGAAAACTTTAAGGGAGAGACCTGTGGCTTAAGGCAGTTTCAGGTTGGGTCCCCGGTGTTCGCTCGCAATTATGCCAGCGGTCCTCTGTGGGTTGCAGGAACCATAGTGGGGATAACAGGTCCAAAATCATACACGGTGGACGTGGGGGTAGATAGACTCTGGAAGCGCCACATAGACCAACTGAGGAAACGGGTAGTTGGCGAGGCAAACATCAACGCAGACATGTCCGAGCCTAACTATGACCACTTCTCCAAAACAGCTAACTCAAGCCCGGGGCCGCGAGAATACTTAGCTGACAAGCCCTGGTTCCAGCGCCGCCCCAGCGAGTCGCCACTCCCAGCTGGGGATAACCACGCCCCGGACAAAATCCAGGAGGTTCCATTGGCGGAGCCGGGAGAGACAAAGAGTCCCTCCGACCAGCTCGACGCCTCACCAAACACTGAACTGCGCAGGTCAACTAGGGCGAGAACTCAGCCTAAGCACCTGCGAGACTTTGTTTGTACATATGTTAATTTTTAAGTGTTAGTGCCTTCTGGGAAGGGAGGGGTGTTATGTATTGATACTTTTAAGCGGGAGTTTCAAACCTGCCTACGTTTCTGATTGGCTGACAGTCTCTCCAGGATTGTATATAAGGAGGACTGCAGCCTCTGAGTTTTTGCTGAAGTCTCACTGTATATTAAAGAGCTGTTGTCACTTGCTTGCTTGTGCCTCTCATCATTCGCGAACCACTTCAACCACTACTGGTTTGCCACCCACAGGTCGCCACTACCGGTTTGCTCAAACTGGCCTGAACTGGCTGAATACCATTTATAAAAATGGCTAGTTATATACTAATGTGTAAAAGCAAAAAGTTGAGGTTTGAATGTGTTTATCTTATACTGTGCTAGGACAAGTTGGAAGTCAATGCCCCCTTTCCTTTCTTTTTCTCTTCCCCCTTGTATCTCACCCCCACCCCACCCCCGGTTCCCTTTCCCCGTTCCCTTTCCCTCCCTTAATATCCTCTTTTCTTTTCTTTTTTGTATTTTCTATAATAAAATAAAAATGATAAAGAGAGAGGAGAAGATAAATAGATCCCCAAGGAACAGCAAGTGTTTTGCAGTTTTACAAAAACCCAACAAATTCAACATACACAAACCTCAAGCAAAACACTGCCGTATGACAATGCTTGAGATGCCTGAAGGTGCCACCTTATTTGGAGCTTACAAGTCAACTAGAAACAATAGGAGAGCAGTGGTGCTTCGGGGACCCAGGAACTGTGGTTCACCACTCTCTTTTTCTAAAATGTTTTTCAACTCCCCAATCTTGCTTATAACCCTGGGAGTTTCTGCAACTGTCCCACCCAAGTATTAATCAGGTCTGGTTCTGCTTGAGCCGAGAGAAAAGTCAGCTACCGTTCCACTTGTTGGAGGGGGGGGGAACAACCCTAAATCTAGCCACGATTATTCAGCATCCTAACCAGTGGTGGGATTCAAATAATTTAGCAACTGGTTCTCTGCCTTAATGACTGGATGGGTGGGCATGGCCATGGAGGGCATGGCCAGGGGTGTGTGACAGGCAGCACTTGGCATCCTGCACCCCCTGGGAGCAAAAACGGGCCATGGGGGGGGGACACGCTGCCCACACACCCCATTTTGGGCCTAGAAGGCCTCCCTGAAGTCTCCTAGGAGTGAAATTGGGCCAGGGCACATGCACTGCACCCCCTGCACCCTGTTTTGGGCCTAGTAGGGAGCCAAAATGGGACACATGGGGACTCCTGGAAGGGGCAGGGAGGGAGGGGTCAACCAGCAATTTAACTACTAGTTCGCTCGAACCGGCCTGAACTGGCTAAATCCCACCCCTGATCCTAACCCATCTGTATTATTGGAAAAATATTTCAGCCGGCAGTTGATATGCAAATTGCTTTGGAGTATCTAGTGTTCTGGAATTGAACGGCATAGTCACTCTGTGGATTTAATCAAATGTTAGTATAATACAACAATTCTTTTTTTTAAAAAAAATTGGCCTTGTCTTCCTACCATTGCTGTCATCTCATCATCAACCCACCATCTCATCCCCAGTTTAGTCCTCCTTAGCTCTTCTAGTGTTAAACTAAAAAATGTTTCCCCTTATTCTGATACCAGGGCACCAACAAGGTGTGTAAAATCTGTTAAGCATTGACTGAGAACAAAGGCAGGATAAGGATCAGCAAATGTCACGCTTGTCATGTTTTTCAACATTTCAAAGATGGGTTGATAGTACTTCTTTGCGGTAGGGAAAGGCTCTGAGACTAAAAATATTAAAAGTTCTATTCAATGTGCTATATTGTTGGAGCTGAGTTGGAGGATGATATGGAGGAGGAGGAAGCTGTCACGAGCTATGTGCCAGAGGGGCCGTCTTCACTAGTGAGTCAGCAAGAACTGACAGTTGCTGACGTGCCTCTGGACCCCAGCCAAATTGAGGAGGAAACAGAGGCCAGTAACGACAAGGGGGAGCCCCTATTGGATGCAAGATGTCATAAAGTTGAGCTATTGCCACGTCCCAAGAGGTGTGGTCAGGAGACGTAGGGCCATACCCTACAAAGTATAAAAGGGGTGTGACTGGGCTGGAAAGGCATGGTGAACAATTTGTTGGCGTTTTGGATGCAGTGGATTTACAACTGTTAGTTTGGAGGGTTTTTTGACAAGAGTCTGCATTCCTGCATTAGCTTGCTGGCCATCTGCCAAGACCTTTGGAACATTGCCTGGTAACTATTGGACTGATATACGCTTTGGAAGAGAACTATTTATTAAAGGGCCAGCTTCAGTCTCTCTAGCCTGCATTTGTTACTGCCGGGCAATTTGAGCCTCTTCAAGGCCACTCGTGGGAGGGGACAGAACACCCAGCTGATAGGCGCGGCAGCTGTTTTACTCACTGGGGCTTCAGTAGAAGGTTAGTTTTAGAACCATTTTCAAATGCATCACCGTGCGCTTATTGCAAAAGTGCGCTCAGCGAATCAGTTGTTACACCGGTTGAATCCCACTACTGCTTTTAGTGCAGCATAAAGAAAGGAACAGAACTGACTCCTGGTTTCCATAGTTTATAATCAGATGAAAGTTATCTACCACTTCCACTATTTCTTATGCTCTTTATGGACTTGATAGTAATCCTTTGACCTCATTCTTCAAGGTAATCCCATAAACTCATAGATCAAATCTCAGTTTTGGCTCATTTCTAGTAACAGTCAGCAAATGTCAATCTGGAATCTTTAAGCATGCAAGACCAGAGCAATGTCAAATGGGATTTTGCAGATACTTAATTTGGAGATTCATCTCCAAGGCAATTTGACTGAACCTTTGAACTAAATCAGCTGATTGAGCAAGGAAATCTATTTGTGTTATTAAAAAGAATGGGAAATCTCCAAATAGATTTAGACAGTGACATGCCGGTGTAGGAATGGGTGTTTTGTTTTGTTTTTTAATCGCTTTTGGAAATCCCAATCTAGTTGACTCGAGTCAACAATTCAATATGAATGAGCAAATCAAGTTGACTTTCCAAATGGATTTTGAATGGTTAAATCAAAACAAATTAATTTTCTGGATGAAATCAACATTTCAAATGCAATTTTCCCTGTTAAATGGGAAATGGGTTCCAAAATGAAGAGCTTAAATGAAATGAAATAATAAATGCCATTATGTAATCCTGTTTTTCATTCAGGTTAACTGGTAAAGGACACCAACCCAATGAATTGAAATAGGATGGCATTTCCAACGAAGATATCTTTGGTTAGTATATGCTGTGTGCTAAAATTCCACATAGTCAGGAAATTGCACACTAAAACAAATGCCTTCATATTTGCACACTATAGAATAGTCGGGATATTTTGCCAAGACACAAACCTACAGCCTTCCTAAATCCAGATGGGGAAGACCAGCGATGGACATAAAATCTATTTCACATTATTCTGACTCTGTTTTTGAAATACCTGAAAACCAGGAGCAGTATTCACTTATCTTTGCTACTGGTTCGCAAATGGGAGTATGTGTGTGCACAGGACCTTCTGCGCATGCGCAAAGCATTAAAAATGGGATGTGATGACGTCTGGCCGGGTGGGCAGAGCCTCCCACAGCCGCCACTACCAATTCGCCCGAACCGGATAGAACCGGCTGAATAGCACCACTGCTGTAAACCTTTGGATAGCAGGAGCTACAGAACTCCAAATGACCAGATCAAGAACGAATTTAGTGTCCAGGTCATTAAGATTCAAAATTAAAGAGTTCGGCACCATCAGCAGCTCTTGTTTTTCTTAAAGCGTTCCTTCCTTCTTTTCGTTATAGGACATTTGGCGATCGAATTGCCCATGTATCTTCTGCAAATGGTTCCTGTGTTTATTGTGCCCTGTGTCTAGATCAACTTTGTGATGAGCTGATGTCCTAAAGCATGTTTAAAAAGGTTGAATAAAATAGCGCCAAAGCTCATTATGTTTACCAATTTGTTTGTAATTGCGGAGACAATTACATCAGCACAACTGATAGGTGTTTGGCTTTCAGAATAAAGGAGCATCTTTTATTTATTTATGTATTTTTATTTTATTGAATTTGTATACCGCCCTACTCCCAAAGGACTCAGGGCGGTGAACAGCCATAGAATAAAACATATAGATACAAAATTTAAAATAAACTAAAACGAGTTAAATAATTTGGCTGAACAAATTTAAAACCTCAATAATTTAAAACCAAATTTAAAATTTCCATTTAAAAAGGGGAAAGACTTAGGTCAGGCCAGCTTGATGAAACAAGAAAGTCTTAAGCGCGCAACGGAAGGTAGGCAGATCCGGGATCCTCCGTATCTCTGAGGGGAGCTCGTTCCAGATAGTAGGATGTATTTTCTGAAATGGGTCCAAACAGCCTTGAGTAAGCCAACAACAGCAGCAAATCATGGTGATAAAATGCCTTCTTCGGCCATTGCGAGACACTTACTATCTATGGGTCACCAGGTGGATCAAAACTCTGCATTTAAAGTTCTACTGTGCCACAGGAATTCTCATTTCCTGCGTTTTGCTGAGGCAGTTGCCATTAACCATTTGAAGCCCTCCTTGTCCATGCAGAAAAGGCTTTATGTCAATCTATGCTTCCCATGGACATAAAGCTTGCCACTGGTTGCTTTCCTGCATACGTTATAGGCTTAATTAATGCTCTTGCTAGATCTTATGTTTGAGACTGATTTGAACCGTGCTATTGTAAGGTAGGTACTGAGGAGTCAAGACAAAATGCTTGCAGCTACCTCTCTTTGTCTTTTGGCTGTATTGTTTAAAATAGGTTGAATTTGATTCTTCACACTAATTTGGTTGGAGATATCGGATCACTGGTTTTTTTAGCTCCCTACCCAGTTTTGGAGACCTGTTGGGAGAATGGATAAGTTTTGGATTCAGTATATTGAAAGGCGTCTATGATAATTCACCACGGGACAACTTTCCACTGCCAACTCGCCAGTGGGACAACTCAATATTTGATTACACAAATATCAAAGAAATAGTGGAATAGAATCATTAAAGAAAGTTATGCAAAAGGAGGGACAGAGTGAAATGTGAATGACCAAACTTAAAATATTTTTTGTATTCATTTTAAACTAGCTGATAACCCGGTGTTGCCCGGGTATTTATTTATCCCAATCCTGTATTAGACAGGAAGAGCAACTTCACCCTGAGCCCTGATTTTGGCAAGAATTAATTTAGTTAAAAATGTTTTCCCTGTGCCACCAGAAGCATCAAGTAAAATGATACCACCTTGTTGTTTTGCCAACTATACCATAGCAACTCCACTGTGCTGCACAGTAGAAGCCATTTTAAGGCACAACAGGCTGTGTCTTAACAGAATGCACACACTGAGGAGTGTTAGGGGTGTCTTACCCCCACAGTATTTGTTTGCAGAGAGTAAGTCATCTAGGTACCAAGTTTGGTTGAAATTGCTTGAGGCATTCCAGAGTTATGCTAGAACATACACACACAGAGAGCCATGATAGATAGATAGATAGATAGATAGATAGATAGATAGATAGATAGATAGATAGATAAGATAGATAATTAAATTGAATTGTTAAATTTTCCCATGGCAAATTGTCCCGTGGTAAATTGGCCATGACGAGTTAGCTGCAATGAGTTGTCCCATTCCATATCTAAAGTCCTCCCAAAATACCCCTTCTGGACCATGATGCCACCAAAAATAGGTGGAGAACTGTTGTTATTGCAAGAAAGCTATTGAAATGAAACATTTCTGTCCACCTGTGGAAGTGATATCTGCAACCTTCTGTGCCCCCAAAGACTCTCATAGCCTCCACATTTGACATTCTAAATAATGTGAAATCTAATTTTGCTTTCCCTCAATTATAATTTTCCCACTGTACTACACAAGTTTTTGTGCCCTGAAAATATAGTTCAGGATTATGATCATACCCTGCTAAGGGGATAATATTTGCCTGGAAGATTGCCAACCCTTCTAATTTCAATTTTAACATTTCCGTCTCAGATATTAAATAAAAGCTGAGAAAAATTGGAAACTGGGTTCCTTAATTTAAATTAATTTAAGTTTGGTTAAAAATATTTACAGCCCTGCCAAAATCAGCTACAGCAAGGAAATCCTGAGTTGCAGCCTTCTTCCTCTAAAATTCTCTTTTGCATTTGTCTATTTTATAAGAGCAAGGATGAATAATGAGACGCAGGGGAAATGAGAGCTTCTCTTTATTATTTAATTGCTTTTGGAAACAAATGTCATCTTTGCCTGTTTAGTGGTTGGGGGAAGGCAACTGCTAATGGCAATACAACCTTTTGCAGAGAAGCTTTGCTATTTAAATAATATTTATACTGTTATGGAAATGCCATCAGTCTTTAGTCTACATAAAGTACTATGGTTTAAAAACTCGGCTGGTATCATACTACACATACTTCTAAATGGTTGGTATGTCTAACTCTCTCAGAGACCCATGATGCAATTCTGTAGGGGCAATTAAGCAGGTCTGGTCATGTTAAAAGCTGTGATGATGTTCGAAGAGGACCTTGACTTCTAACAGGTTGTGGGCAGTGGTGGGATTCAGCCGATTCTCTCCGGATTGCGCAAACCGGTAGCGGCGATTGCAGGAGGCTCCGCCCACTCACCCAGACATAATGCGCGACTACTGTGCATACACACACGCTCACATTTGAGAACCAGTAGGGAAGGTAAGTGAATCCCACCTCTGGTTGTGGGCTGCCCATGATAGGTCCGCAGGTGGCTGGTAAGGCCAATACGGGCATGAAACATTCTGCCACATGTCAGGCAGACATATGTGAGTACCATTGTTGCAGTAGCTGCAGTTCTGGCATTGCGGAGTGCTCGCTTCTCTTGTGCCGTGGTTGTTCTTCTGTCCTCAGATGACTGGCAGCCTTGGTGGATCAATGTGCGCCATGTCAATCAATCTTGTGCCAGGTCTCCCAGGAGGTGGTTTCGATATCCAGGGACTTGAAGGAGGCTTTCAACATGTCTCTGTATCGCTTCCTTTGTCCCCCATGTGATCGCTTTCCTTGAGACAGCTCACCATAGTGCTGTAATACACAGGTATTACATATTAAATCTTTAATACACAGCTAGATGTTGTTGTTGTTGTTGTTGGTTAATCTTTAGTGAGATTCACAGCCTTTGAGGCTGGTTAATAGCTCAGCAGCTCGAGTCCTAACCAAGGACCTAGGAACTGTTAAGGTATCGTCGGAGGATGTAAGCTGTTCCGAGTAAGGTGGTTTTTTGTAGAGTCAAAATGTTCAAATCTGGCAAATTTAGAATTTCTAAATAGCGGGGTAGCCCTTTGGGTATTGCTCCAAGGGCTCCAATTACAATTGGGACAACACACGATTTCTTTTTCCACAGTCGCTCAACTTCAATTTGCAAATCCCTGTACTTTGTGATTTTTTCTTGCTGCTTATCTTCAATCCGTGCATCACCAGGTATTGCAATGTCAATGAACCATACTTTTTTTTTTCAACTATTGTTATGTCAGGTGTGTTGTGGACCAAGTGCCTGTCAGTCTGAATTCTAAAGTCCCACAAGATCTTGAGTTTCTCATTCTCTAAAACTTTCTCAACCTGATGTTCCCAGTGGTTTTTGCTGTACTCAAATCCAAACTTCTGGTACAATTTCCAGTGAATGATCTTAGCAACACGGTCATGGCATTGTAGGTAGTCAGTTTGTGAAATTTTGCTGCACCCACTGATGATGATGATGATGATGACGACGATGATTATTATTATTATTATTATTATTATTATTATTATTATTATTTACTTTATTCATTAAACATGAAACTCAGTCAACTGAACATTCAAAAATGCATCACAAATACCATTGACTGGTACTAATGGTTGATACGGGTTGCTGCCAGCGTCCTAGGTATCAAGCAAGTACCTTCTTAAGATGTACGATGTAGCACAGTTTTTTGCAGTTCCGCTGGTGTTATTGCAGGAAGCTGCAGTTTGTTGACGTATCTTATAAAATTCTTGGACATGGTACCAAGTACCCCGATGTTCTGTTCTATTCTGTTCTGTTCTGTTCTCTTCTGTTCTCTTCTGTTCTGTTCTAATCTATTCTATTCTAATTCCAATTCTATTCTACTGTTCTGTTCTGTTCTGTTCTGTTCTGTTCTGTTCTATTCTTCTATTCTTTTTTTAAATTGAATTTTATTGAATTTTAACAATTAAACAATTCTTATTCAACTCTTGTGCATTTCTGTGAGCATTATATCATCACACTAGTGTTCTCCTCTACTCTATATAATTTTACTAAACCTACTGTCTGTTATTTCCCCTTTTTTCTATTTTCGATCCAATTATACCATTTCTCCCATATTACGTAAAAATCCAAATCCATCAGTCCTTTCAATTCAAGTGTCATTTTGTCCATCTTGGTGCAATCCAATACTTTTCTAATTATTAAATCTTCAGAGGGTATATTTGAACGTCTCCAACACTGCGCAAATGCCAATCTTGCGACTGTAGACCATTTTAAATTGCACAGTTTTCAGCTTTTCTTTTAAAAAAAAAAAAGAAAAAGTTTTGTTTTCAATCGTTTTGACGAACGTACATCTAAACATATACTGTATGACAGTCGGAAAAAAAGCATTCAGAAACATGTATATTATTTAGATACAACTGTCAAGGAATTATGATGTCTACAGTTTTTTATAGGAAATCTGAGTTTGCCCAAATGTAATCTGTAAAATAGCCTTAGAACTCTTGCTGGGATACACTATTACAGAATGCAGAATTTATCCTTTGGAAACTTCTTGGTTTACTGGTGTGTGTGTGTGTGGTTTTTTTTTTTTTTTTTTTTTTTAAATAAAAGATTATGTTTCTGCAAAGTTGTGCTGTCTTGTTCAAATGTGCTCATTTTAAAAAAACAAAAAATAGCCAAGGATGCATTATTTTCTCTTTCCAGGGTGTCGTTCCTCCTTTTTTTAGCCATACTACATAATTGCTCACCCTTTTTTAGAAATAAGCCAGCGTCTGCAACTAAAAAAATGTTCAAGTTCGACCCAGTAGTTGACTGGCCTTCTTCTCCCTTAATGAATGCCAAAATAATCACCAAAGAACGTTTCATGAATTATGCATTGTGGCCCCAATTAAATGTGACTGCTCCTTTATTTACTGCAAGGGGTATCTGATATCAACAACTATCCAGGAGTTGGTGTTATTTTCTTTGGACACACGGGGGCCGACAACCTGTAAACATTTAACATAGTTGGAATTCCAGGAATTCAAATGGCCTGCTTGAAGTTCTTCATCTCAATGGCCATTCAGTTCCCTCTTACTGTATATTAAGTCATGCTTAATGATTAAAAAAGGGACTTGGTGGCTCAGTGGCTAAGACGCTGTGCTTGTTGATTGAAAGGTCGGGAGTTCAGCAGTTTGAATCCCTAGTGTTGTGTAACAGGGTGAGCTCCCGTTCCTTGTCCCAGCTTCTGCCAATCTAGCAGTTCGAAAGGACGTAAATAATGCAAGTAGAAAAATAGGGACCACCTTTGGTGGGAAGGTAACAGCGTTCCATGCGCCTTCACCATTTAGTCATGCCGGCCACATGACCACGGAGACGTCTTCAGACAGCGCTGGCTCTTCGGCTTTGAAACGGAGATGAGCATCACCCCCTAGAGTCGGGAACAACTAGCACATATGTGTGAGGGGAATGATTTTTTAAAAAGGGGGGGGACAACATGTGATTATATTTCTACACAAAAGGAAGTGGCAAAAGGGAAGAATGGTACACTATTTATTTATTTATTTATTTATTTATTTATTTATTTATTTATTTATTTATTTATTTATTACATTTTTATACCGCCCCCTCTCCCGAAGGACTCAGGGCAGTGAACAGGCAGAATTAAAAACACACAATACAATATTAAAATACATTAAAACAAAATTAAATTATCTTAGGCTTCTCCAGTTTAAACCCCCCCCTCCTTTTTTTTTAAATTTGATTTATATGCCGCCCTTCTCCGGAGACTCAGGGCGGCTTACAATGCATTAAGCAATAGCCTTCATTCTTTTGTATATTTTATACAAAGTCAGCTTATTGCCCCCACAAACTGGGTCCTCAATTTACCTACCTTAGAAAGGATGGAAGGCTGAGTCAACCTTGAGCCTTGGAGAGATTCGAACCAGCAGAAATTGCAGGCAGCTGTGTTAATAACAGGGTGCACCAAACCCCTGTACTATCAAGGCCCTTACCCATAAAATTCACCCAATTAAAAATTTTTAACCCAGCCCGGCTTGCTGAAATAAAAAAGTCTTCAGGGCCCGGCAGAAGGTCCGGAGGTCCGGGATTAGTCGTATCCCTGGGGGTATCAAAAGCAAAGGAACAGTAAGAGGTGGAGCACTGCAAGTTTTTTCCAAAGTGTTGTGGTGATTTTGGCTGCATACATACAGGTAATCCTCAATTTATGACCACAATTGAGCCTGAAATTTTGGTTGCTAAGCAAGAGAGTTGTTAAGCAAGCTTTGCCCCATTTTTTTTTTTGAGCTTTCTTGCCAGAGTGGTTAAGTGAATATCACTGCTCTTGTTAGGTTAGTATCACGGGTGTTAAGGGAATCTGGCTTCCCCCTTGACTTTGCTTGACAGAAGGTTGCAAAATGGGACACTGCAACTGTCATAAATATGAGCCGGTTGCCAAGCATTGGAATCATGTGATCATGGGGTTGCCGTAACAGTCATAAGTGTGAAAAATAGTCACAAGTCACTTTTTTCAGTGCCTTTGTACTACCAGTGCTTGTAAATCGGTGACAGTAACAGCAAAAGAGAGTTGGAAGGGACCTTGGAGTCATGGACTTTGAAAAAAATCTTAACTATTGATGTGGATGTGGATGTGGATGTGGATGTGGATGTGGATGTGGATGTGGATGTGGATGTGGATGTGGAGGAAGAGGAGGAGGAGGAGGAGGAGGAAGGAGGAGGAGGAGGAGGAGGAGGAGATGGAGAAGAAGGAGAAGAAGGAGAAGGAGAAGGAGAAGGAGAAGAAGGAGAAGGAGAAGGAGAAGAAGGAGGAGGAGGAGGAGGAGGAGGAGAAGAAGAAGAAGAAGAAGAAGAAGAAGAAGAAGAAGAAGAAGAAGAAGAAGAAGAAGAAGAAGAAGAAGAAGAAGAAGAAGAAGAAGAAGAAGAAGAAGATAGCCTTCAGAAAGAGAAATTGACTTGCACCTTGAATTGTGTTGGAACAAATGAACCAAGAACTATGATTGAAAAGGATGTCTCTTAGAGAGGAGGTGTCTCTAGGGAGAGCTGATAAAAGAGTGGTAGATGTGATTCCCATAGATTCTACTTCTGCATTTGGCACCTAAGCATAGAAGATACTCTACAGTTCCAATGGTATCTTTTGAAATGTAATTATTGTCATTTTTTCCCCTAACTTTCGCCTGTGGCCGTTGCCCTTTGGATTTATCTTCACTTGGGTGAATAGGATGTCGTTTGATTAGTATTTTGTTGATGGCCATAGCTTTCTTAGAATATACTCAAGCGGGGAATATTTCACCTTGATTGCTTTTTCAGCCTCTGTTTCCTAAGAGTCACTTTACAAGACTGGCAACTTTTAAAATTGCAAGCAAAGATTGCCGGGACTGGGTTTAATCAAAAAGCTGCAACAGTTGTATTGATTGCTAACAATAGTTCTGCTTCCCACCTTAAAGACCCAAAGGATTTTTTTTTTTTAGTCTCTTGTTGGGCTGCCCACTAACTTTCTCTTCTAATTGTTCCCTTTCACTTCAGAGTCTCAATTAAAGGAGTATAAACAAAGGGTAACAGAGCAATTAAATTCTCACCTTGAACGTACAGGCTGAGGGTTCAGAAATATCTATTTTCTTCATTTCGCCTGATTTTGCAAGATTCGAGGATGGATCCAGGTTTGTGTTAATGACACCTTAAGCTGAGACTTTCCTCCTTATTAATATCTGTCTTTTTTTCTTTGGCTGTTTTCTCAACAGTTTTTATTTTGTGATTGTGAAGAACCACTATTTTTTCCAGCAGTTTAAAGTTTCAATCAGATCATCTCAAAGATATTGCTGACAGAGGTCAAGCTGTCATTTGGGAACCATAAGAGTTTCTTAACTTCATCGTTTCCCCCTCCCCCTCAGTTTCATTTGCCATATTGAGAAGATCGCTTCCATCTCTGAGCTAGACTTTGTTCTCTATGCTTGTATAATAAAGTTGTTTTTGTTTTATAGGACAATCCCTTAAAATATATTCAGAGGTCTGCTCTTTTATTCAGTTTTATGGAGCATATCTTGAAATTAAGGCATTGTAGATAATTAAAATGACAGAAGAACAGAAAGAAGGAACCTTGAAGGTCTTCTATCTAGTCCAACCAGTCGTGGGTTTTAAAAAATTTTGCTACCGGTTTTGTGGGCGTGGCTTGGTGGGCGTGGCATGGCTTGGTGGGCATGGCTTGGTGGGCATTTCCGGGGAAGGATACTGCAAAATCCCCATTTCCTCCCGATCAGCTGGGACTCGGGAGGCACAGAATAGATGGGGGCGGGGCCAGTCAGAGGTGGTACTTACCGGTTCTCCGAACTACTCAAAATTTCTGCTACCAGTTCTCCAGAACTGGTCAGAACCTGCTGAAACCCACCTCTGAATCCAACCCTCTGCACAGGCAGGAAACCCTATATCAGTGTTGGCAAACCTTTTCGGTATCGAGTGCCGAAGCGTGCGCACACCGGAAACCGGAAAAGCAGTTGCCTGGTGTGCATTCACGTGCCAGGAAGATGATCTTCCAGTTTTGGCACGAACATGCGCATTAACCAGCTGGTCTTCGCATGTTCATGCGTGCCAGAAACCGGACGACCAGGTTTCCTGCATGCGTGTGCAAAGACCAGCTGGCCAGTGCACGTGTGCATGGCGGAAACTGAAAAAGGAGCCACCCAGCGTGCATGCTCTTTGGATAGGTTTTGATGGCATGAGTACTAAGCCAATGAAGAAAAGGTGGGAGGTAAATTTGTAATGGCAATAAAGACTATAAGGAAAACATATTGATGATGTAGGGTGTGTCCACTGGACCTGCATGTGCATGGGGCGCCCTCTTTGCAAAGTAGTAAATAAAATTACCATTGTTTTCTCTTGGATGTTTTGGCTGGTGATTGTTTATTTCCAAACTAGACAACGAATCCAACAGGTGGATGTGACCGGCAAGAGATGGTCCTTCAGATGAACTGGTCCTGAGCCATGAAGGACTTTAAAGGTGACAACCAGCACCTTGAATTGCACCCCGAAGCAAATCGGCAACCAATGCAGCTCCCGCAGGAGAGGTGACACATGTGCACACCAAGGTCTTCACCAAACCATGCAGGCCGCTGCATTTTGCACCAACTGGAGCTTCCAGGTGTTTTTCCAGAGCAGCCCCATATAGAGAGGGTTGAAATAGTCACCATGTGTTGTGACGTAGGCCCAAGTAGTTATTAACAGACACAATCAGTCCTAAATCAACATATTTTATTAGAACAGCTGAGAATTACTTCATTCTCAGCTTAGTCCAAATTAAGTCCAAAACGAATTCTTCATAAACAGTCCTTCGGCCTTATCACCAACCTTTGTCTACTTTGGCACCCTGCCAAAGGCTTTTCTTGGCAAAAGTTCAGAAGCAAGAGATGCCGACATGAAACAAATGTAACAAGACAAGAAACAAATGTAGCAACTTTGTTTTCCTACAAAGATCCCAAGAGCCATTGCTGCTCTTTTAAGCCTTCTGGGAGGGGCCAATCATCTCCTGGCCTTACTCCCGAGTCATCCTTTTTGCTTTAGCTGCTCTTGCCTTGTGGCAGCTCTTTGCATGTGTGCACTAGGAACAAGCTCCTCCTGTTCCTCTGCCTCTCTGCTATCCGCCTCTGGAGGCTCTGGAGTCCACGCATTGCTCCCAGATAGCCCTGTCCCCATCTCTGCCTCTGATGCAGAGTCCTCGTCCGGGCCTTCCCCTGACTCTAGGACTGGTCCATTGTCCTCCTCACTATCCGACTCCGCTGCCAGCTCCGCAGGCTGCTGGTGGACCACAACACCATGATATTTTTGGGAACAATACTCAGGGGTTTGCTATTCTCTGACTTCATGGTCTAGCCTGAAGCCCTAGATCTGTGATGGTGAAACTGTGGTACACGTACCCAAAGTGGCACACAGAGCCATTTCACCTGGCACATGTGGCATTGTCCATTCCTCTTCTGGATTTCTGGCACAATGCATACACGATGATCAACTGCCTTCATGTGTGTGGCAGTGCTGGAAACTAGAACGTTTTCTGGCATGGGCAAGTACACCGGCCAGCTGATCGTTGCACAGGTATGCATACCAATAACCAGAAGACTAGGTGGCCGGTGCACATGCGTGCACCAGAAACCAGAAGTTCATTTCCTGTTGTACACATGCGTGCACATGCCCCCTTTGCAGCTCCTCTTCCGGGTTGTACAGTTGATGAGCACACACGTGTGAAGCGCACATGCGGTGCTGAAAAGGTTTGCCATCACTGCCCTAAGTGTCAGCACTTCAACCTGCATTTACTCTAGTGCTGACGTAAGAAGGAGAAGCGAAAGGGTCTGGAAAGGGACGCTTGACATTTCACCTACTTATTTTCCCTGGAGATAATATCCCCTAGGAGATGGGATGGGGAGGAGGAAATTCCTTTGAGCTGGAGTAGATTGGTGTAGAATGACTTGGAAGATGGCCAATGAGTGCAGGAGAATGGGAAATGGAAAGGGAGGGTTTTGTGGCTGGAAGTCAGTGTTGGCTTCGATTGGAGTCGGGTTAGAATGTCGTGCTTAATAAATAGGAGTTTTTCTTCAAAGACTTTGTTTGAAATGCAATTTATTTGAGATGACCTCGAAATTTGACACTAAGATCTAGGATTTTAGGCCAAGTCCAACTTTGTCCAATCTTGCTTTCCTCTTTCAGCATCAGCTAAAATCAGCTCTAAGTCAATCCCTTACAATGTGCTATTTTTCTCTAGCAGAGGCAGTTCTGTTGGAGACCAAATTCAAAAGGTGATATTTTATCTGTGTTTCTGGAGAGATATAGCAGAGAAGGACATAATCATGCAATTTCGTTGAGTTCATAATCAAAAGTCCCTTGTAAAAGTCCTGGCGTAATTTACACTGTATAATTTGCACATTGTGTTTGCCTTTCACATGGAAGTAATATAACCCAGTTGGGCTTGTCACTGCTTTATGATTATATAAAAACTGTGCAGATAATAAGGCTAAATCTTCGCTAATTATTAAAAAAAGGGGGTGTTCAGTTGTAAACATATTTTTCGCAAGCTCGTTGTTTTTTTTTTTACAGAAATATTTTACGCTCTCATTTGCCATTGTCTTTCTCCACAATTATTTTTTTTAACCCTACAGACTAGCTAGCTAACATATAGCCTTGGGTCTCCCATTCAGATAACTAACCTGATTTAAGCAATGAAGATTCTCAGTCATCCAGGTAGAATTGTCTGGAGGTTGAGTCATGGCAACTGGACTTCCTTTTCTTGTTGGTTTGAGACATTTCACCGCCCATCCAAGCAACTTCTTCAGTCTGAAAATTTCATTACGGGAATCTGGGTAGGCAGAGAATCGCTGGAATGTACCAATTCCTACAATTCTTAGGGGTATTCTCGCACCAATCTCAGGGTTTCTTCCCCAAAGTCAGGGGTGGGATTCAGTTACCTTCCCTACCGGTTCACAAATGTGAGCGCACACATTTTGTTGGCGACCAAATTCAAAAGGTGATATTTCATCTGTGTTCTGGAGAGATATAGTTGAGAAGAACATAATCATGCAATTTCGTTGAGGCCTTCCGTGCATGCACAGATGCTCGTGCATTACGTCTAGGTGGGTGGGCGGAGCCTCCCACAGTTGCCATTACTGGTTCGCCCAAATTAGACAGAACCGGCTGAATCCTACCTCTGCCCAAAGTATGGAGCAATATGTCTGTAGAGATTCTCAGTCATCTAGGTCATGGTTGTCCCAAAGGTGCTTTTTCAGGAGGCAACCAGACTTTCTTGGTTTTTTTTTTCTTTGAAGACGTTTCACTTCTCATCCAAGAAGCTTTTTCAGCTCTGACTGGATGATGAGGAGTGGAAGGATTTATATTCTTTGCAGACAGCTGATGATTTGCATTCTTTTTGAGGGTCATTGAAGCACTTGGAGGTTTATCTGTGCCCTCAAGGTTAGCTGAGTGGTGCTCCTGGTTCCTGTAGTCTGCCATTCTTCTGGAAATCTGTTCATACTCCCACACCATTCGAAGGGTATTCATCAGGAGTGGGTTCTACTTACCTTTACTACTGGCTTGTAGTGGGGCCACGTGTGCGTGCTTGCTTCGCTCACACGTGCGCTTGCTCTTCTGCGCATGCGCAAAAGCATTTTGATGACGTTGGGGTCAGTGGGCGGAACCTCCCACTGGTTTTACTACTGGTTCTATAGAACCGGTGCGAACCAGGAGCAACCCACCACTGGTATTCATCCCAAATTACATAGTTAAAAGTCTGTAGAGATTCTCAGTCATCCAGGTCACGGTTGTCCCAAAGATGCTTTTTCCAGGAGGCAACTGGACTTTCTTGTTTTTTC